>OX457089.1:54662261-55112753 GCA_949752835.1 Empis stercorea
AAAAATAAAAATTAAAAAAAAATTTCAAGGATTTATGAAAATACAAAAAAAAAATATTTTGTGCATCTAAAAAAAATTGTTAGGTTTGTTGTTGTATGTTTGGCTTCCCCAGAGGCTGAAAGAAACATACTTTTTTTTAGGGAAACAAAGTTTATTTGGTAAAAGCCTAGACAACATTACAACAAGGAACAAGAATGAAATTGTATTTTATGAACTTTTTTTCTTGTTTATCAGATTCTTTTTCCATAAATCTTTTTGGTTGCAAAAAAATGTTTCAGGAAAACTTTTACTTGTTTATTTAGATTGTTGTGGGAGTAAGAAAAAGAAATTAAAGGGAGTAAGTTTTTTTTTGCAAGAATAATTTAAGCAATCAATAAAATTCACCTTAAGATAATTCGCTTTTTTAAGTAACATTTTTGTAAGTAATTACAAATTTGATGCTGAAAAAGTTTGGAACTATTTTTGAGGATGTTTCTTACTTTTGGTTGGGCATTGATTTTTTACGTTTTTGTAACGAAACATGCTTAAATTTACAAATTCAAATTAAAGTACAAAATTTAATTTTCTTAAAATTTCGTCCTTCTGTAATACAAATACTTAAATTTATTTGAAATGAAATGAATTTCCTACTCTACTAATATTAAATATTATTAAATTGTTTAGTTTCCCATTTTTAAGATTTTATTAAAATACAATAGTGAATTTGTTGTGTATTTTTAGATTCATTTTAAATTACTCATTACCACAAAATTGTATAGAATTTCAACAAACACCGAAAAAAGAGATTTTAAAATTTCAATGAAAATACAAAAAATTAAAAATGATCCTTTTAATATAAAAAATTCCATTAAAATTTTCAAGAAAACTAATTTTTTTTTAAAAGAAACTTGAATAGAAAAAAAAAATAGAAAATTCAAAAACTCTCAATGATAATTTTCTTTTCATCGCATTTATATACATTTTAAGACTATAATAACTACTCCAATATATTTTCTATATTTTACTACTAAAAATTCTTTATTTCCATTCTAATGCAATACAATTTTAAGAATTACATCCTTTTCAAAAAAGTACTTTTTAAAGGAAATTAAATTTATGTATTATAAAAAAAATTTCAATTTGATTTATAAAACTGAATTGAACAAAACCACAAAATATCAACTCTGCAAAAATAAAATAATATATAAATTTCTTCTTAATAAGTAGATCAGAATGGTAAGAAATTGAAAATGTTTTCGGGTAAGGAATAATACGTTTTCTTTGTATTTAAGTTAAATGTTCATTTATTATAATTATGTGCGATAATTAAATTGAATTTTCATTAAAATTGTAAATACGCGTTTTATTATAATTATACAATTTTTTTTGTAGTGTCCTTTTTCAAAACAATTTTCTATTAAAGTTCTTTAAATCCTTCAAAAGAAAATGAAATTATATTAAAAAGTGTGATCAAAAAACATTTTCAAAAAAAAAAAAAACTTTTTCATAATTAAATTTTTGCTTTCAATATCTTTTGGTTGGTATAATGATAATTATTCAAATGAAAGACAGATCCTTCTGTATATTTGCATTTTTTGTTGTTACCCTTGGAGGCAATTTGCAAAAACAGAAAAAACTCATTTGCATTATGTTTTTACTTAGTAAAAAAGAGAAATAGGATCAAAGACAGACACCGTTTCTATAATATCTATAATTTTTCGTATTCATATTTAAGGAAATTTTCTGTATAATGTCGAAACTATCATCGCGTTGAGTAGAAATAATTAAGAAAAAATAGCAAAAAAAAAAAATCCTGAAAAAGAATAATAAAAAAATGTAAATGAAAATAAGGTTAAGGCAAATGAAGAAATTTTCATCAATGAATGGTTTCAATTACTATGTAAATATTATGTTTTTTTAGTAATGTAATATCCTTGTCTTTGCAGATAGTACAAAAAACACTCTTGAAAATTAGCTTTTATTTTAATTTTAATTATAACCATTTTGGACAAAAGGATTTTTTTTTTGGTTTTTATAGTTGGAAGGAAGAAAGTACACTTTTTAGCACACAATAAAAAAAAGAAGTATATTTAGGATTTTTGGGTTTTGAATGTACCATTTATTGATTATTTTTTGTTTAGAAAATATTTACTAGAAAATCTAAAAGGATAAACGCAGTCATTTGGGGGATTATTTGTTCAAAATATTTGATAATAGAATTATATTATATACACAATATACATAATATCAATTGCATCATATATGAACTTCACAATGATACTTATGATAATCATGCCTGGTATATAACTACATACAGCTACAACCATTTAAATTCGTGCGTAGCAATCGGCCATCAGTCTGCTAATTCGTTACATAGCAATCGGCCACCAGTTTGCTATACTATAGCTATAGGTATCATAGATGCTACGCTCCATGTACCAAATACACTCTCATATCATGTATGCTGTGTATACACAAACCACATACACATACATATGACGAGCCGAAATTACCTGTTCGTGCTTGTATGTCACTGCAACAGCACCCATCCGCAATTAGAAGTCTCTTAGGGACTAGATCCTAGAGTGTGCTCTATCTCCAGAATGGTGGTTGTCATTAAAGTTAGTTTATTTATTAAGTTATTATTTTAAGCAACAAGTTTAAGCTTCTTTAGTAATTGTTTCAACAAATTAGTCTCATTAGATGTCTCTCTATTAATTTTTTCCCTTTTATCTCCAAAATACATAATTTCAAAATTTCGATTGTAGCTCCAAATTACCCAAAATCACAAAATCCTACTACAGAACCAAAGAAACCACAAAAGCAAATTAAGATAAATGATAAACTACACAATCGTAATATTGATTACATAAACGTAAATAAAAAAATATCGTTACGGTTGGTATAAATTCTATTGAATAAAAAGCTATGCCATCATGTATCTTTTTCCATTTGTAAATATAAAATTTTACAAAACAAAAAATTTAAAATTCAAATAATCATTTTAGATATTCTTTTGTATCTAAATATGTATATAAAAAAACAAGCTAACAAAAATAATAATAAACACACAAAAGGGTTGCGATTTTTGTTTTGAAAAAGTTAAGAGAAAATGACGGTTCTTACATATCAAAAAACGAAAAGAAGGGTTGCAAAAAAAAATTATTGTATTTATATACACAATAAAATATCTTTTGTTACTCAAATTACTGTGGGTTTCTGCTCTTGTTTTTTTTCTCTGTTCTCGAAACATACAATAAAAAAAGAAATAAATATTATTGTTACACAATAAAATTACATAAATAAAAGATAAAAAAAAATATATATAAATACAAACAAAACATAAAACATAAAAAATTATTTTTATCTTTTTTTAGTTCTTTTTAACTATTATTATAAATTCTTTTTTTGTTGTCTGTTGTTGTCTTTCAACTATATGTTAGTTTGCATTGTATCGTCGTCCTTCACTGAAATTTGTTTAAAAAGACGCGGTTGACTATAAATTTTTGCAATTGTAGCACAACCAGAAATTGAGCAATTATCATACATATACATATATTGGAAAATAATTTATTTGCATAGTTCTTTAATTGCAATTTTAGCAGTTGTTTAATTGCAGAATATTCTGTAGCTTTGGTAGTTTATTTGGCAATAAAGATTATGTAAATACTTATGTTCCAGTAATTATATTTATTTTTGATGAATTAACAGATCTTTTAGGAAAATTTAATTAAGTAATTCTTGAGAAATAATTAAGTAATTTCCTACTTAGTTGGACTGAAGATTATGAGTTAATAACACAACTGGGCAGCTTTGCAGTCCACAATGATACAACTATGTATTTTTGTATTTTGTGTTA
Source organism: Empis stercorea (assembly GCA_949752835.1). NCBI lineage: Eukaryota > Metazoa > Arthropoda > Insecta > Diptera > Empididae > Empis > Empis stercorea. Next base: position 54,666,100 of record OX457089.1, read on the forward strand.
ATAGGTTAAATTAATTATGATAGTTTTAAATAAATATCTTACTAATTTTCGAGAAAGTACTGATTAATTTCTTAAATAATTTCAGAATATTCTACATAGAACATTGAGAGCAGAGCTAATAAATCAATAAAATTTATGTAAATATCTTGAAACAAATTACTTATTTCATGGTGAATAATTAGACAAAAACAGAATTTTGACTTATTTACTAACCAGCATTGAGTAATTTGGAACAATTTAACAAAAGTATTAACTTTAATTATACCCTCAAATATGAGCTTCAGGTGAAATTTTGCTTTAACTCTCTATTAGTATCAAATGTTATACTTAATGGTTACATACTGTGTTTATGGTATATTACACAAATTTTTCCTTAGCTTACAATTTATAACAAATTGTTTTCAATGTATTTCCTTGTGCATTTGTGCACCTTTCATTTTTGTTTATCTAGCATACAAAAAATAACAACATCAAAATTACTTATTGGCTTTTGCACAAAAACAATAACAAAAAAAAGAATATAGCTATGTATTATAATTCTACACTATTATCTAAAATTTATCATGCTGAGCATAGTAAAAGAATTTTTTGTTTATATGTATTTATTTTTCTTTTATTGGAAATAAATTGTTATAAAGTGCAATTTGTACAAAGCTTTTTTTTTATTTTTATTATTGTGAACCATAAAGCTATTGTATACCATAAACTCTTAGAGAGTATCAGGTGATACACACAAAAATGAAACATTGCATTTAATAGGAAAATTAAATTTTCTTTAATTCTGGATAAAAGAAAATTATAGAGTTTTATGGTTATGAACAATAATGTGTATAATACTAAGTGGTTACTATATGCATCCACATTTGAGAGAATACACAAAATTATTGTAAGATTTATACCATTTTCAAATTCAATTAGATTTTTAGATATTTGAAAAAAATAAAATATTTCAACTATTTTGAAAAATGATCAATTAGAAAAATAATTTCAGTAAAATATTCTAAAAATTTCAGTCTCAATAAATTTATGTCAGAACAAAAATTATTTACGATTAATTGAAATTGAATAATATGGATATTTTTTAATGAAGAATGATATAATGCTTTATTAGGTACAGGAACAGAGCTATTTTGTGTAATTGCAGATTATACATAAATTTTTGGTTCACATAACGAAATGTTGTAACAAAAATTTAGATCAAAAGAAATTAAACAATTTAGAAATTTTTTTTCTTTTTGTAATTTTATTATTTCGGAAATAATTGAATTTGCCAAAATAAAAATAGTTTCTTATATTCTTACATATTTAAGCTCACTTTCATATAAATTACAATTATTATTTTATTATTTCGTATTATCGCTAGGAGATTAATTAATCATTTTATTCTGACAAATACTATTTCATATTTTTAATTTAATGGTAATAATACAATGATCCGGAAAAATTATATCGCTATCTCCTATCTATAACATAAAAATACATAAAAATACATAAAATATTTCATAATAGTATTATTGTTATCGCAAAAAAAAACATTTTTCGAATGTCGTATCATTTTTATCAACAAAAGAAAATCAAGCGGAAACCAATAAAATATTTTCCAAAGGAAAATTCTTCTTTTTTTTTAACCAATTTCACAATGAAATAAGCGAAATCTTTTTTACATGAGATAAAAATAGAGATGATAGATAATAAAGTGTGGTTTATATTTTGTTTATTCAAAGGAATCGAATTCTTTTCATCATGATGATTTTTGTATAAAGGATTTTTGGTTATTAATATATTGTAAGGCATATTTTCAGGCGCAAATATTTTTGATTGGGTTCATATTAAAGTGAGAAAACTATGAAAATTTCAATTATCTTTTGGAAGAATTTAAAAATTTACTATAAAAGAATTACTTAGTAAATTTAAAGAAAATTGTAAAAAATGTGGTTCTTTTTTTTAAGTAATTATTGAAAAATTTTCGTAGTTTCTATTGAATTATTTATATACATGAAGTATTTAAAAAAATTGTTATTTTTATAATATTATAGAAATTTGTAAATATAACTTATATTAGGCTCCCGCGATAAAAACTGACTTTAGACCGCCTTCATTTTGTTCTACGCGGCCAAAAGTCACGCGGCCAAAAGTCACGCGGCCTAAAGTCTATGCCCCCTTATATTATTGTTAAGCAAGAAATTAGAAAAAAAATTATAATTTAAATTGGTTATATTTAAAAATTTATGGCATATATATTAAAAATTAAAATTCTCTACAAATTACTATATAATTTATTATAGTTTGCATTGTGACCATTCATCATATTAAGAAAATTTATCATAATACTTAAATTTCCTTCAACAAAAAATAGTAATAGAAAAACAAAAAAATATGATGCCAAAATAAGAAAATCAATGTTTTAATAATATAAATATAATTTCCTCCTACGTCTTTTCCATTTACTACTCACTAACTATTTGTCAATAAATATGATCATAAAAAAATAAAATACACCAACAATATCGTCAAAATGTCTGCGACAATTTTTTTGTTTGTTTTAGTTTTCCTTTGCTTTACACGTAAATGAAAATTGAATAATGAATATTATATTGGAAAAAAATTTCTCTGTTGATTATTAAATTTATGATATCATAATTTTTTCTTGTTGAATTGCTAAAAGAAAAATTTTAAGTTACACGGTTAAAAAATAAGTTTTATATTCTTATACAATAGTTATTATAAAGGTTGATTTTCGGATGGGTACATCAATTACAATTATTTGTTAAATGAAAAGTTTTAGTCTGAATTTAAACAGTGTACAAAAAAAAACAAAATTACAATTTTCACATAATTTCAAATAAATATTAAAGTTATTTCCATATTTTTAGTTTTTATATGTGTAATAATAATTCAAGGATATTTAGAAAAAACAAATACTGAGTGGAGTTTATCATCTAAAAAGGATAAAAACATAAATTTTCTAGAAAATATATATTAATTTAATTTTAATGTGAAAATTTGAAAACTTAAATTTTTTGCAATTTTCAAGTATTATTCAATTTAGGGGAGATAACTTTAATCAACTTGGTAAATTTTGGTAAAATTGTCATGAAATGTGATATTAGACAAAAAAAAAATTATTTATTTATCAAAAATTTGTCCAAAATACCAAGTTAACATAAAACTCAGAATTTAAAATGTAATTCCAAATTTTCAAAATTAAATTCACATGAATTACGAATTTGTCGAACCGAATTATGAGTGTCGATTTTTTGGGTACGGAATTCCAAAATATTGTATAGATTTTCGCAATTCCATACGTAATCCGTAAATCAGAACTCCGTCCTTAAAATTCGGAACTCAGAATGTTTCGACTTACTTCCAGAACTCTGAGATTTATTTATGTTAACCTGATATTTTGGTCAAATTTTGATAAATTTTGTTAATATGCCATAATGTAAGAGATTGTATTACTTTTAGATGGTACAAAAAATGATACATATCTAAAAATATATTCTCAGGTGAAATTTTTACTAGAAAGCAGATTTGTTTTCTTGATATTTTCATGAATTTTTAAATAATTAGACAAATTTTGTTACCATAGCAAATAGTAATTTTTTCATAATCTATTCCATAAAGATAATGGTAATATATCTTAAAACTTTAGTACTTAGGAGCATTTAGAAAGTGGCTCCATAATTGTAGTCTTTTTTTAAATTTTTCTTTGCTATTATTTGGGAGGCTTGGGCAAATTAGAATATATTTTAAAAAGAGGATATGAACCACTTTTTCCTTTCTTTAGTTCTGATTATGGAATTATTTTAAATTAGAATTTCGACTATTTTACCTTTTCCAGTTTTTTAGTTAAATTTTTGATGTTATCCTTTTTTTTATATCCTTGGGTAAAATAATAGTTAAAAAAAGCGAATGGAAATAATTTTTTTGTTACAGAAAATACAAAATGGAAAAACTAGTATAATAAAAAAATTGGATATGTAAATGGAAAAAGTTTGTTTAAACAAATAAAAAAATATTTTTCTGGTTAAATTTTTTTTGTAAGGAAAAAAAAAACTATATTTTTGATTTACCTTTCGACTAGAAAAGAGAGATTATTATTTAAATGAACTAAGAATGAGGAAATTATTTCACAAAACCATGTTTTTTTTATGAAAAAAATGATTAAAATGATAATTTCATTTTTTGTAATTTTCTTTCTATGGTTAAATTAATTTAAAAAATAGTTCTTTACAGGAAAGGTTCTTTTTTCTGATTTTGGGTTAATTTAAATTAGAAAAACAAAGAAAAAAATAATGAAAATTTATAAATTTAATGTAAACGAAATTGATGCTTTTTGTAATATAATTCCATTATAGGATGAACAATATTTAATTTATCATTTGATCAACTATTAATGGAAAAAAAGCTATGCATATGTAGAGTAAATCATAATTTGCCTAAAAAAATTTTTTTTGCCTTGTCATTTATTTAATACTCGTAAACCATTATAAATATTTTAAATTAAATTTATTGAATATTTTTTTATATATATATAAAACAGTTTTTTTTAATATATATTTATCTAAAAAAATTACCAAAATATTTCTATCAATCATAACAAAAATTTCCCTCCAAAGAAATAACTCTGTCACGTATTACAAAAACTCATTAATAATAATTTTTATTTTTATTACATAATTTACCACAAAAATTTCCAAAAAAAAAAAAAAGTTTTGCTACATTAAAAACGAAAATCAATAATATTAAATTTCAATTATGGTTCTAAAGGGAAAAGGAAAACATTTTTTACATTGTAAGATAAATTTTCATCCTTCATTTTCAAGTAATAAAAATATTATTGATTCTGTACTCTTCTATACCCCCTCAAAAAAAATGGAAGAGAATAAATAAATATCCTTTTAATCCTTTTCTTATCTCTTCAAGCTATTAATATTTATAAACAAAATCAAAATACTATAAAAAAGGAAGTAAGGAAGCTTTTTTTTTGGATTTTTCCCAGTTGAATTTAATATTAACAAACGAATTTTTTTTTTAAGTTTTTTTGTTGTTGCCAGAAGAACTAAGAGGACAAATAAAATATCCTTGAAAGTATTTTACAATAGGACAAAAAAATTAAGTAAAAAAGTGTTCCTTGTATAATATTATTAGACTATAGCACCTTGCATAACAAATTTTCACAATTTTCTTCTTTTTTTTTTGGGTGATGATGATGATATAATAAAAATCACAATGTATGCCACAATAGAAATGAGGATATGCAAGGATATATATTTTTTTGTATTATAGAGTTCAGACCATTTAATTCGCACTACATTTTTTTTTTGTGAGGGTAGAAAGGATATTTAAAGGTGAGTGTATATATTTGAAAATATATTATGGAAATAAAGGAGCAATTTACACTAATAAAAGGAGCAATTTTTATAATATCTAAAATATATATATTATTAAGGGGTTATATTATATTGAATTTATTATGTTCAGGTACGTAGGGGTGGTAGGAAACGTTAAAAAATATAATAGTAAAAAAATCCTTTTTGAAAAATTATTGTTCAAAAATATAAAAATAAAAATTCTATCACGTATAAGAAAAATATTACATTTCTTTATTTGTATTACTAAAAGTAGACAGTAAAAAAAATTTCGTATAAGGATATGGGACTGTAAAAAAATCGTTATCCTTATACTTTGTAGTAGACTTCTGGTTTCTTTTTCAAAATAATAATTTATATCTTTTTCATCCTGTAATGTTTTTTAGGAGATGATCTTTCCGTGATAAGAAGGGGGAAAATATTGTACCAGATACCATTTTCGTCCTTTGGAAAATATATATATATATACTTCATCCTAAAAAATATCTCATAAAAAACTTGAAAAATAAGAACCTACACAGAAATAATAATAATAAAAAAAATTATTTACAATAATAAAGAATTTTTTTTTAAATGAAATAATAAAGAATTTTTTTTTAAATGAAATATATTTTTTTTATTATTGCGGTTTGGGATTGGGATCGTACCAGTAATAATGATGATGATAGGTTCAAATTAAATTCAAAATTGCTGAGATTTATTTAACGTATAGGAAAAATGTAAAGAAAATAAAAATGAAAGTTGAATCCAGGAAAAAGGGAGGAAAAATATTTTTGTGATATTAAAATAAGATTTTCCTTTTTTTTCTCGTTGAGTTTTTAGGTTTAATAAAAGAATAAATATTTTTTAGATTAAGGATAATAAACACATGAGATTATATAGAAAATTGTTAACATTTTACATTTTGACCTTAGAACAATTTATAATGGAAAATTATGTGAAATATATTTAAAATGTATATAGAAAGGATAATTATGAGAAGATTATTGTTTTTTTGTTACTAATTTACTTTAAGTTCTATTGTAAATATCCTTTAAATTTTCTTTATATGTATAAAAATTAATCGATTAAAGAAAATTTCAATAATTTTTTGTAAAAATATGTTTGTAATATATTTTTAATTCTTTAAAGATGACTAAATATTTGTAAAGATAAAAGATTATTTTATAAAATTTAAGATTATTTAGTGAAATAATTCACAATAATTCAGTTAATAATTTAACTTAAGTAAATTATTTTTTAAGTGGTTCTAATGCCTCAAGTTCAATTACTCCTACGTGCTATTTGCTGTCAGTATTATTTTTATTTATCCCAATCTTTTCCAAGATAATTTATTCTTTTCAGAACTGCGAATTATTTTTTATACAATTTTCTGCTTCGGGTGTGGATTTTATTGTCCTTTCTGTATAGTACGATTTCAGTTTCGAATCTAAATCACGCTGTCAATTTATTAAAATATATTTTCGTTTTAAAAAAAGAACTTTTGAAAAAGGATATTTAAATATTTAGTAAAAAGAACTTCTGAATATCTATATATCTATACTATACCTTTTATTATTTGACTTAATCCTTTTTCTCAAATTGTCATGAGAATTCCTCAAAAAAAAATATCCATTTCTTCTATTTACTTTATTTTTTATTATCCTTTCTTGTAAATCTAGATCACTAATGTCTATAGAATTGCGTCAAGGGTCCGATTAAGAATTATGTATACAACCAAAATCCTGACTATTTAATAAAAAAAAATTCTTTATAAAGATTTATTTGTTAGTTTTTCAACAACAAAAAATTGCGTCATAAAAAGTTTTTTTCCAACTTTAAGATTTGTAAGAATATTAATGAGATTACTCTAAAACAGAGGAAAAAAAATATATGTATTTAACAAATATTTCAGGATATTAATTTATTTCCTCCAACAGCTGCTTGATTTTGATTATCTTCTCGGCTAGTTTGAGGTTGAGGTTCCATTTTTTTGCCGATTTGAGATTTTGTTTTCCATACTTTTTATAACTAAACAATTTTGTTATGAAAACACTATTAAAATTTATGCCGACTATGCAAAAAAAATAATATAATAAACAACAAGAACAATTATTTTTTTATATATAATATTGAATTAGATCTGGCAGTTAGCAAGCAAAGACTTTTTTCTGTACTTTTAACATAAAAAAGTAAATAACCGAAAATGACGAAAACTCACAAAAAGCAAAAAGTCTTCTTGTCGGATGATATGGAATATTGGAATTTGAAATGAAATAGGATGAATTCAATTACCCAAATGGCAATTTTGAAATCTAAGAAAAAGTCGAAAAGTTTCAAAGTAAGAAAAAGTCGAAAAGTTTCAGAATTTTTTGGGACAATTTATTATTTTCTAAAATCCGGTTAAACCTTTAAAGAAAAGTAACATTTTTGGTTAAACTGATAAAAAAAGAACGAGCAAATATTTAATCGAGCAATTTCGTTAGTTTCAATAATTTTAGTTAAATAAAACAGTTTTTCCAAACATTTCTATCTAATTTGGTGGGATTAAAAAAATCAAAATTATAACACAATAATTTAATGAAAAAATCAATTACTTACATTTTGTAATGTTGGTAACAAATGTGATGAAAAGCAAAACTTACCTGAAAAGCTAAATAAATAGTATAGTGAATATAAAATTAGGAACAGTAAAATTATCATTTACCTTTATATTACCGTCCTAAAGCACTAATCCTCAAATATCGTGAAATGTTTCTTTGGCACATTTCTAGAAAAGAGTAAAATATAATTCATTAAAAATTATCCCTACGAATTTTAAATCTTCAGTAAAAAAAGAAAACAATTAAGTGTATTGTAAAAAAGTACGAAATTTTACCTTATGTGCCAAAAAAGTGTAAATAAAGTTGTCAAAAGAAATTGGTATAAAAGTCACGGTACAAAACACAATTTATGATATTTATAATTTTATATTAGTGTTCATATTTCAAATTAGTGTTCATATTTCATATTAATGTTCACAAATTCTTTCATTAATCACATTTTTTTATTTAATTATTTAGCGCATTTTTATTCCATTTTTTTAATTCCAATAATTTTAAACCATTAAAATCAAAAGCTACTGCTACACAGTCAATTTTTTTACTGCCCTAACATTACAAATGAAAGTTCTAATAACCCAACCAAACACAAAAAAAGCGCGAAAAATCCACTGCATTTTTTCACTACGCTTTAAATTTACGAAAAACTATTAAAATTGTTATTTTTTATTATTTTAATATATAAAACGAATTAAAATTTAATTATTTTATATTTTTATTAAATTTTACAGCGACGAAAGGTGTTTTTTATTTAATTTTATATGCAATGTCATTTTTGTTCCGCAATCATCGAGAGATAAAATTCAACTGAAAAAAAAGGAGGAGCCAAATGAAAAGAAAATTTTCGCGCAAAAATATTTTTTTTTTATTTCAATTATGGTGGCGCGAAATTTGAAATTGAGTTATTATGCTAATAGAACTATTTAGGTTTGGATAGCATATAATTAATATATTTACTTTAATTAATACGTTAATGGAATTGTTTTTTTTAAATATCATGGGAAAAAATTAAAATACCGGAACAGATTTACACAAAAATCCGACTAGTCGGTTTTGAATAAAGTTTGCCTAGATGGTAAAAGTAGAATTATTTTTGAATACAATTGCCCAGATGGTAAGTACAAATGTTTTCGGAAGTATGAAAGGAAGTATTTTCGGACAACTTTGAAATCAGTGCCAGTTTAAAAAGGACATATTGTACCATCCAACAACAAAAAACCTATACAATAATAATTCTGTAACAGTTGTGCAACCTTATAATTCAGTACCTTTTTTTAAGGCACAGAAAAATTTTAATTTTGCACAAATAATTTTCGTAAGGAAATATAAAAAATATTAAATTATGCAAAAAAAAAAACTATTTCTACCCTAAAGTTTGTAACAATATTTCACAATTTCCAAAATATGTTTAAAGTTCAGAAATGGTAAAATGAAAATTTTTTTTCCCTGGAATTTATAATGCATTTGAAAGATTTGAAATTTCAAATATCAAAAATATTTTATATAAAATTGAAAATAGTTGTAGGAATTTTAAATTTTTTACGAAAATAAAATTTGTTTTCAGGGGTGAATATCGAAAAATTAAAGTAATTATTAATTGTAAAGTCTAGAATTTTCAAAATTGCTTTTATATTTTTTAAATTATGATATTATTGTATGAACAGATTATTTTACATAATAAAAATGAATCAATACTTTGTATTGATTCATTGTAAAATTGTAGCTATATAAATTTCGGTTGGAAATTAGGTCAAATCTTTTCCTCCAAAAGTATAAGTATACAGATTTATAGGAAATAGTATACTTTTGCAAAATTTTATAATAATTTATGTACATTTATTGTTATCTCATTTAGCTCCTTTTCAGTGCCTAGAACAATGTATGATTATTTTTGTCGGATGGTGTTAAATTTTCTGTGAAGAATATAAATAATATAAAAAAATTTTGTGGATTGTATTTTACTTTCTTAACGAATTAATTGGTTAGTATTAGAAGATTTGGAATAATTACTTAAATTTAATCGTCAAATCCCATCAAAGAATAATTGAAGAACACCGATAATGGCAGCAATAAGACAGGATAATTGAAATCGAAATAATTACTAAAATCTTTTGTATTTCTGATGTTTTGCTTGAAATTTTAAAGCGAGTGACTATAAAGAGGAAACACACATTCTGCTCTTCTGTTCAAATAATCGAATTTGTCACCTATTATAACAACACATTAATTTCCCTAATTATTATATTCTGGAATTTAATTTAAATCCTGAATTTAAATAAATCGGAATTTAGTAAATTTTTAAACTAAATATTAATTGGCTACCATATATTTTACAAAACTAACTAAATAAATCATAAAATAATATTTAATTTCTACAATTCAACACTAAAATTTCAAATTTAAAACCTTATAAAAATATATTTTTAATCAAAACGCAATCCTTTTTATAAAAAAATATATAAATGTGTTAACATATTCGCGATTATGATTACCAGAAAGAAAATGCAATATAAAAAATTATATACCAGTTAATAATCCTTAATGCATTTTTAATGCCTAAGCTCGTTTTTTTTTCATATATAAATTTTACCCTCTAATAAATTTGAATTTTTATTGAATTCAATCCTTTTTAGTCGTTATTTTCTGCATACATATATAGCTATATAATATATTAATATATATGGTTTAATTCTCTCCTGATATTCATCTTAAAATTCATAATAAAAAAATTTTTTTTTTGCATGCTATAATGTAATAAATAATTTCACTTTTATGAAAAATCGGAAAGCTCTTATTACACTGTACATAGAAATTTTATATATTATGCGGTGTGTGGTTTAGTACATAAATTTTACAATTTTTTTACCCAACAACAGAAAAAAAAAGATTATTTATTTATTATTACCCATGCCTATATATATACCCAAAAAAAACACATTAATTTTGCATGGAATAAAACTAGGTAGAGTCGTGCAATTTTATGTTGTTTTTAATGGAACGACAAAGATTGATATACTAGCCTGTGTATATGTATATAACTATGAATTAATATTTTATGTTTTTTTTGTAATGAAAATTATAGACTTTAATAATAATAATATTTTTATTTGTAATTATGATTATTATCGAAGAAAATGTCGAATTGAGTAAATAACAAACAAAAATTTATTAAATTAAAATTTATTATTATTATTACATATAGTTATTAAATTATTAAAAAAACAACAACAAATTATTATTTAATAAGCCAAAATATTATAACGCCTATTATTATGTTTAAAGGTTAATAATTTTGGAATTTTGTTTCAATTATATTATAGGAGTATTATTTTTGGTAGGGAAAATATTAAAGTTTTATTTAAAAGATTGAAGATAATTATTATGTCAACAAATTTTCCTTTTTCCTTTTTTGTAGAAAAAATTAATGCTTTATAAGTAAAAGTTCATTTATAAGTATATAATTTTTGTATACCTCTAGGCATTAAATTTAGGTAAATAAGAGTAATGTCAAGAATTTTACATAAAATAATGGTATTTCGAACATAAATAAAAATGTTTACATCAAAGGATTATGTAAAAATAATGAATTTTCGTTTAAAAATGCCATTAACGTTTTAAACTTTTTGTATATATCGAAATTAATTTAAAAATGATATTTAATGCAAAGTCGAATTATGACAATTTAATATAGTTTTCACGCCAATATCCTGTACGGAAATTCCATGTTAGTTTATATCCTTACTTTTTGGAAAATTAATATTAAACTTTTACAGCATTTTATTATATATAAAATATAAGATAAATTTTACTTCAACAAACTTTTTATAAGTAAAAATTCTCAATTCTATTTTTTAAGTGAAAATGACTTAATCCTTTTTTACAGAAGTTATTAAATAGAATCATATTATTATCTTATCAATTAGGATCCTTTTTACATATTATATATATATATATATATATATATTAAAAACTTTTTAACAACATAAAATTTATAAAGTTATAGGAAACTTATTTTTTAAAAGTTTATTAGTAGTTGAAAAACTTTTGATAGATTAAACATTTTTTATTTTTCAAATAATTTTTCTATAAATTTCATAAAAAAAATTATTAAACAGAAAAATCCAATTTTTGTATTATTAAATCAGTGATTTTTCTAGGAAAAAATTCTTTACTATTAGAACAGCAAATTTAATTTATCATTTAATCAGGATACTCATAAAATGAAAGTTCATTTAAAAATATTCACAAAAATAACGTAAAAATTTTTTTTGCCACTGCACAGTTTCGAAAGTGATAAAATCATTTTTCATGAAAGTTTTCTCGAAAATATAAAAAAATTCTATAAAAGGAAGTTTAATAATTTTTCTTGATGAAAATTGCAATTTTTTTTTCATTTCTATATTTTTTTTTTAAATTATTTTATAATATTTAAATTTTTAATAAATTTCTTTAACAAAAGTTTTGGATGAATTTAAATCCTTGTAATTTTATGCATTGAAACAAAAAAAAAGTATTTTTTTTAATCTGTAATTTAATTAAAATGTTTTTGACGGAGATTTTTAATATAAATTGAAATGTTTTTGAAGTAAATTTTATATTTTTTTATATAATTATGAATTGGGTAGGGGTTTGTCGATAGCTTAATTAATTTTGGGAATGTTGCAATTTTAAATTTTGGAATTTGTCAATTTTTTAGTCATATATAAATTTTATAACAAAAATTTAATTTAATAATTTTTTGTTAATATTAAATATTATAATATTTTAATTTCAGAATTCCATAGAAATCTCAAGACAAAAAATCATTAGAAATATTTCAAAATTGAAGATAAATTTATTATAAGAAATAGAAATTCTTCAAATTTTCATATGTTTTGGCGGTAACATCTAATTGAACATTTTCCACAAACAAAAATGGTAAGAAAATATTTGTAATCAAAATATATATTTCTTAAATTTAATTAAAAGTTGAAAGATTGAAGTAGTCTTCATTGTTAATTGCAAAATAATTGAAATATTTAATTAATTCTTAATATTATTTCAGTGATAATTTCATGAAAACTGTAAAGTTCTAGTTTTATTTTTCAAATTCTTCAAAAAAAAACTTTAAGATTTACAAGATTCAAAGATCCTTGTAGAAAATTAATTTATTTTTTTTTTCTTTTAAATAATTTATTACAAACGGAAACCTTTAAAATTTATAAAATTTATTATTATCATTTTTTTTTTCTTTTTTTTTGTTAACTACTTGTGCTTGATTAAAAGTTAATTATATAATTTCGTAGTATTATTTTACAAGGATATAGGGTAAAGATTTTCTATATTGAGCAAAATTTTAAAATAGCAAAATTTTCTTTGAATTACTACAGCAGAAAATATTAATTAAAGCAAGGATATATACTGAAATATTACCCTATAAATTTCCTCTTAAGGATACAATTAATTTTATCATTATTTCAAAATAATATAAAAAAAAACAATTAATTTGTTTTCATCCTTTTTTTTACTTTCAATTTAACAGAATTTCTGTTATTTTAAAAGGAAGTTTTTTGTCTTGGACATTGTAAGGATTTTTGTTTTTAATTAAAAATTCGAAATTTTTTTACTTTTGTGTTGTTCGAGAGCATAACTTGAATGATTTTTTAATTAACAATTTTATTTATTTATATTGTGTATGTATAATAATAATAAATAATGAAAATGAGACTGTATCGTTAAATGTCCTTAAATAAGCATATAACAACATTTTTGAATTATTTGTACAACTGTGTGTAATTATGAAATATGTATTATGGAAAATTAATGAATTTGTTTTTGTTTTTACAGAAAATGTCATTCAAATGGTATAGCTTGTTACTTTTTATCTTAATACAAATGCCATGCACAATTACTGGAACGAATAAATGTCCTCAAGAGTGCACCTGTTCATTTGATAATTTAGGACGGTTAGAAACAATTTGTATTAAGGGTAAGTGTATATATAAAGTTTAGTTATTATATGGTATGCGAATAAAAGGATTTGGTTTTCTTAACGATCATTTTATGTCACTATATTATTATTTTATTTATAGTTTCCAATTATAAGAAAATTTTACGATAAAAAATTGAATATTTTTTTAGAAATACAATTAAAATTGCTGGTAGATTATGACACTAGGGTGATATTTAATTTGGTACATAAAACATGATATTTTAGAGAGTAATTAAGGCAAAAATTCATCCAAATTAAATGGCAATTCTGGACAATTATATTCTGGAAATTATTGCTGAGACTAAAAAAAAAATTACTTAGTTAGTCCTTCTTAGCATCTAAGGAAGAAAGTTTAAAATCTATAAGTTTATATCTTTAACTTTTCTGAAATTTTTCATGATCAGAACACTGTAAGAACTTTCTAAATTTTTCAACAGTTCATAATTTTTGTATTCCTTATAATAAATCAGATTTTTCTTGAATACTTTCAAATATATTTCTAATTAAACTACATGTTATATTGTGTAATGAACACACAGGATTTCCTTTTCAAAAGGACAAATAATTTTCTTGTTCAAAATTTAACGAGACAAATTAAAAATTCTTTAGTATTTTGAATCATTATGCGTTTTTTTTTCTTGGTAAATTTTTAATTACCTCTGACTAACAAAAAAAAAATAATTCGTCCTTTAATAATTTATCCTTTTTACTTAAAATAAATTGCTAAAGAATTTTTAATATTTATTTATTACATAAAATAAAAATTTATTAAAATAATTTAAATAAAAAAAGCTTTTTTTTAAAAAAAACTGGAATATTGATTTTCTATTTTATGTCAACCCAAAAAGCATAAATATATTGTTACATAATAAATTTTATTCAGAAATGAGACCATTGCAAAAATTGTATACAAAAAAGCAAAAAAAAAGAAGCAAGTTTTCATTTTAATAAAAGTTTTTTGTCAAAAAATCCAAAATAAAAGTAAAAAAAATTTTAGCCTTAACCTTACCATTAACCAATCAATTCAATAAACTATCAAAGAAATTTATCCCTTTTTTTGTATTATAACTTCTATAACTAAAAATCCTTATTAGTTTGACTTTTATTATCCTTATCTGTTTTCAACATGAAGAAAACCAACCATGATTTTTAACAAATTTTTGTTTGATTTTTTTTTAATGTAATTTTCACATCAGCATAAATTTTGCAATTTTTTTTCTTATGTATAAATTTATTGTTAAAAATATTTGAAAGGATAAATTTTCTATTTTTAGGTGGAATGAAAAGCGTACCTGTCGAAAGTTTAGATCCATACACAAAAGTATTAATAATACGAGGACCTAAAAATACAATATCAATTGGACCAATATTTAATGAAAAATTACAAAAATTGGAAACATTACGAATAACAGAATCAAATGTACCAGCTATTGGTCTACAATCATTTTGGGGTATCAAAAATTTACGTATTTTAGGTAAATTATTAATTTGTATAATTATATAATTTTGCATAATTTTAGGAGATAATTTTTTTGATTTTCTACTTTTTTAAAATAGTTTTGTATATTTCACATGAATTTACTAAATTTTTTCAAAATCTTTATCTAATTCAATTTCTTTATAGATCTCTCCAAAAATAATATAACAGATGTTTATGATTCAAATTTTCGTGGGCAAGATAATTTAATTGAATTAGATTTATCAAAAAATAAAATTTTTCGTATGGTCAGTCAAACATTTTATCATTTGAAAGTAAGTAGTAATAATTTTTCTATATATATCCAATTTTTCAACCATTTTCCCTGTGGTATGTTTTACCCTTTTTTGTATCCTTTTAAAAAATGAATTTATAATCTCTCTCCATTACAAGAAATAAATATTTATCTTTTTTTCTGTTATCCTTTCAATGTTTTGTTGTTGTTGTTCTATAGTTGTTAAAAAAAAGTTACTTAAAAATAATTTCTTTATCCTTTTTTGTTTTTTTTTTTTTGAAAAAAAGCTCTTTAAAAATATTTTTTTTTTCCTTCCTCCTATTAAATTCTTTCCATATTCTTTGTATACATAGTATAACTTTCAGTCTATATATCCAAGTTTATTAATGTTTTTATATATTTTTTTTTTCTATATTAATATCCTTTAAGGATTTACGTAAACTCAATTTAGCGGATAACTCAATCGAAGAATTAATACCAAGAGTATTTTTCATGATGGGTAAATTGAAATTTTTGGATTTAAGTGGTAATCCTTTACAAGATTTACCACCAGATGTATTTAGAGATGTTCCAGTAAGTATTTTTTTTAAATGTATATATGAATGAATTTTATTTATTTTTATGTGATTGTTTGTATTTAAAAGGATAACATAAAGGCTTAATTTTTTGATAAATAATAATGATATCATTTTTATATTTAGGAGTAAACAATTTAAGAATTTTAATTTTCTATATAAAATGATATTAAAAATTTATGAAAAATTTTTTTTTTTTAAGTAATTTTGAGTATTGTGTTATTTAAATTAAATTTAAACTTAAAATTAAAATATACTAAATTTTGTACATCTATACATGTTAGTACGTGACATGCAGTTGAAATTAGAGACATATTTTTTATTAGATTTTTAATATTTTGTTTATTAAATTCAGTAAAGATGAGAAATAATATAAAATTTTAAAATTCTCAAAAAGTAAAGTAATCTTTTTTAAGGTTGAGTAACAAAAATTTAATACAATTTCATTTTAAAATATACACATCAAACTTTTTATTTAAGTTTTATATCGAAACAAAATTAATTTTACCAAATTTTCCTAAGCAAAATTAAAATTAAAATTCTCAATTTTCTAGGAAATTAAAGTCCTTAAATGTGGTAATTGTCAATTAAAGAAAATCAATCCACAACTTTATAATTTATTACCACATTTAGCTGAATTGGATTTAGGTAAAAATGATGTAAGTATATATGTACTAGGAAAATTTCAAATTTCAAAATTGATTAGTAATTTTCACCAAATTTTTACAAAGAAATAACTTTTGACATTTATTTATTATTTTTTAATGGTTTTCTTTTTGTTATAGTTTAAATTTCTCGACAAAGAAGAATTTCGAGATTTGAAACGTTTAACAAAACTTTGGCTGAACGGTAATCAATTATCAGTGGTTGTCGATGAACTTTTTCAAATGCAAAAAACTTTACAATATCTCGGTAAGATTTTTTTTCCTCATGAATTTTTTTTCTAACCAGACGAAGTGGAAATTTGTATTTAATTTTACATGGAAAAAGTTTGTTTTACTTTTTTTTTTCATTTTCAATGAGAAAACTTTGAGAACAAACACGAAAATAATAATGTTTTTGTTATTGTTGTTTGAGGAAAAAAAGAGGAAAATTAAATTTTCAAACATATGTTTTATTACTAAAGCACACACAGACAGAAAAAAGCAATTTAAAAGGAAATTAGGTTGAAAAATAAATACGGTATTATATATACATTTTATTTAGTACTCATATGGTATGTCCTTAAAAAACGTAAATGAATTTAAAGTTGAATAAAAAAACAACAAAAGTTGATTTTGTTTATTTTAGAAAAAGTTAATTGAAATTTATTATTTTCAATTGAGTTTTTTAAGTTTATAATTAATTTTTTTTTTGTAAAGTTTTCAATCAAAATTTACTTAAAAGGATATTGCAGTAAATTAAAAGAGATAGTAAAAGGATATAGACATTTTGTGGATTTTTTTGTTTTTGAAGTTTCTGTAAGTTTTTACAGACTCTTTGATGTTTAAATAATATTTTTTTGTTCAACTTTTATAATCTCTAATTTTAACTAATATTTTATGAGACATAAACTTCTAAAGTTACTTGCTTACAGCGGTTAATAAGCAAATTTACATTAAAAATTAAGAATTTTTGCTAAAAAAACTTCTTAAAATATTAATTTCTCTTTGATTCCATCATATTAGAATATGAATTTTTTATTATAATTCGTTAATTTGATTAAAAAGTGATCTGACCAACATCTTTCATACCCAGATTTCACTAAGTGTTAGATATAATCCTTCTATTTTCTAAATATTAATAACAATTACCTGCATATCAAATTTCTAACAATTTTAAAATTTAATTAATTAAAAAAATCTGAAATCCTTTTAACTGATTATCCACAATTATAGAAATAGGTATAATATCGGTTTTTCCGGACATTAACAAATTTTCAAAACCATAAATATAAAATTTTCCACGTTCACTAATTTAAAATTTATTATTAATATTTTTTTTTAAATATTTTCTCAAAATTTATTGTTTTTATTAACAGATCTATCATATAATCGTTTGGCTAAAGTACCAAATGCTGCATTTGAAAATTTATCTAATTTAACATATCTGGATTTATCATATAATAAATTGGTTCGATTAGAACCACAGGCAGTACGTTTTTTAAATAATTTACAAACATTAAATATAAGCGGAAATATACAAATGGATTTGCATGAAATGCGTGAAACATTTGAGGTAAAAATAATAATTTTTATAAAAAAAATTTGTTATTCTGATTTTTTGTTTATTTGTGGGAAAAATTATATTTAAAATAATATTTCAGGATACTTTACAGTCTATTTTCAACAAATTTTAACTACGTAAAAATGTATACCGCATTCCAATTTAAAAATTTTGAAGTGAAAATTTTTCAATGTTCATTAAATTTTCATTCAAAATTTTTATGGTATATTAAAAAGCAAATTTTTGTTAATGTAAAATTATATGTACTTAGCCAAAATGGAAATTGGTAAAATGTGTTTTTCATATTATTTATTAATATAATTATCGTATTACAATAAATTTATGTTTCAAAATATGTAAATGGAAATAATTAGTACATAGACAGCAAAATAATTAATGGCGATAATATTTGAGCATGAGAAATTAATGAGATTTATGTTTGTTGAATTTTAAAATCAATAAATTTAAGGATTTATATAGGTATAAGAATTTTATTTTCCCCAAAATTATAGTCCTTACATATTTTTAGTTGAGCTATTTTAAAACTTGAAATTAATAGTTCAAAGAATAATTTTGTATACAAAATAAAATATTATTCATTTTGGGAATCTTCAAAGGCAATCCTTAACACTTAAATAATTTCTTATAATTAAAATATAATTTACATTCTTAGAAGTAAAATATCCTTAAGTTTAATACACGAATTAAAATTTATAATTTAAATTATAATTTAAATTCTGATTTCTATAATTATAGCTCTTGCCACAACTGACATCTTTAGCTGTTGCTGATATGGGTATACTGCCAATGGGCTTATTAGTACCATTTAAACAATTACGATATCTGAACATATCTGGTAATCATTTGGATAGCATCTCGTTACAAGTAATTAATCCATGCCCAACACTTGAGGTAATTATACATACTTATATTATATTGTTTCTTAAAACATATTTTTCGTTATAATTGCATTCAATAAATTAATTGTTATTCCAAAATTAATATTGAAGTAAAATTAAATACATTTTCCCAATTAAATTATATCTAATTTGAAAGTTTACAGTAAATTAAACTATGCATTATGGTCGAAAATGACCTTTAAAACTCTTAGTGTAAATGAGAATAAGGGTCGTACTAGGGTTAAAAAATAATGATATTTTGTACAATATATGTATACAAAGAAAATTTTTACTAAAATTCATAATAAATTTTGATTATCAAATTTTATTAAAGATTTGACCTTATTATTATTTTTTCGGTCAATTGATTTTTATATTATAATTATTGTATAAAACCTAAAAATTTTCCAATAACTTTAACATAAAATTTTCAATTTCAAAAATTCATGTAAATATTTTGAAATTGCATTTTCCATAATAACAGAATTTCAATATTATTATTTTTATTTCATAATAATATAAATTATTGTAATGAAACAGGAAATTTTTTTTGTACGCATTCATAAATTTTAATAATAAATCATATATTTAATTAAGGAATTCCATCCGTTCATGCAGTAATAAAATATTTTGTTTATTTATAGACACAAAAGTAACAAACAATAGAGATAATTTTATGAAAAATAATGTTTCCTTTCTCTTTCTATTCAATATTATTTAGTTTTTGGATTTATCACGAAATCAACTTAGAGGTATTAATGATAATGCTGCCCTAAAAATAAAGGATATTCGTAATGTTCGGCTTGATAATAATCCATTAATCTGTGATACATGTCACATGGGTAAACTAATAGATATTGTTAGAAATGTAAGTATATATATGTATTTATATATTACAATATTTATATATAGAAAAATGTTATTAAATTTATCCTTTTATTAAATAAAACTTTTGCAATTTTATTAAAATTAAAGAAACACAATGAAATATTTTTGTTTAAGGCAAATTTTTTTTTTTAGTCCTTTTTAATATTCAATTAACGTCGGGTTTATATAATATATTTTTTGGTTATTTGGGAAAATGAAATCAGAATAATGAATTCAGTATGCGACATAATAAAAATCACAGTAAAACTAATTTCATTAAAAAAAAAGAAGAAAGTTAGGGAAAATATTTAAGGAATATGGAAATATATGTGGATATTTTTTTGTATTATATTTTTATTTAAATTTTATTTTTATATATAGGAAAAGGGAAAAAATATTGTTTAAGATACACTGTAAGAAAGAATGTTCATAAAATTATTTAGAAAAGTATCTAAGTATATTTCGATCATAAGTCGATGTCACGATCAGTATTTTAATTAAATAATGTTTTGCCATTTTTTAGTGTTTTGTAGTGATTTTACTAATTCTAATTAAGGTTAGTATTGTAAACATATGTAATACACAAATTATTAGTTCTGAGAAAGACAACCACTAATTGTTAAAGCTCTAACGTTGGCTTATCTCTGTAGGCAATAAAATTTTGCAATATATTTTTATCTATATTTTATTAACAGTGAAATAGACTAAATATTTTCCATTTAATTTTTGTTTGTTTCCAAATAATTATTATTGAAATCCAAAACTGAATACCAACAGAAAAAAAAAACAAACAATTCCAAAAAAAAAAATTTCATTTGTTTTTCCAATTTTACATTTTTCTTTCTTACCAAAATACTTTTTTTTCCATAGCTCCAATGGGACACATATCCAATATGTTTTTTGCCAAAAAATTTACGTGGTGCCGAAATAACAGACCTCGATATAACTGGATTGGATACGTGCCTCGAATTTATTACAGATGAAGAACAAGATGCCGCCAGTACGTCGCATAACTTTCTCGAAAAAGGTAATAACAAAAAAAAAAGAAGGATTTTATTTGAAAACGCCTAAAAAATTTAGGCAAAAATATTTATTGAAAGAAAAAAAATTCTTATACTTGTAATTAAAATTCGAAAATCTAGAAATATTACTAAAAAAATATTTTAATATAAATTTTTAATTGATTATGTTTCAGGTGGCCTTAATACACTTGCAGTTTTGGGTGGCATTATACTTGTTCTAATTGCTATTATTATTATTGCAACCGTTTTATGCTTTTCAAAACGTCGTGCCAGATATTATACACAAGAGGACAAACGTAATAATGGAGGTAACATCATATATATACATAAAATATAATTTTAGTTCTATATTTAGAACTGTGTGGTAAAAGGATGTTTTTTGTTCTTGTAAATTTAATGATCCAAAATTTGTTTAAATATTTGTTTATATGGTTTTGTAATAAAATATCATTATTGCTTTTCCATTGATTTTCTACATGTGCTTTAGGTAGATAGGTCAAATATTCCTTAAAAGAATTAATTTCTAGGGTCGACTATATTTAATAAAATATAAATTATAAGGATTAGAATTTTTGGTAAACATTTTGTATGTAAATGAAATTATTGTACAAATGAAATAGTATATTTATAAGAAAACTCGTTATTTTGGAAATTTCAAAGTGTTTAGTGTAAAATTTATTATGCAAATTTTATGGTATAACATAAATTTATAAATTTTTATTTAAAATATGAATTAAATATTAATATCCATTTAAAAATTTGTTAAAATAATAAAAATTAGATTAATTTTAAAATGATTTTAATTTATCATTTTTCTTACATTTACTTTTATAAATATTCAGCCAATAAGTAAAGTATTTCTTTCATAAAAAGGTTTTAACTTTTTACAAATTATTTACAATAAAACCACACAAATTAAAATAGATGTGATTATAGCACTCCTTTAATTAGAAAGTCAACAATTATAGTATACCATTAATATCCCAATTATATTTTTATATCTATACCAAAAATATTACCAAAAATATTTCTTGTTCGAATTTTCTAAATTATTAAATTTGTTATGAAGTTCAGGATTTTTCCAACACACAAAAATTTTCTTTTGCAGATACAAGTAAATGTTTAGATAAAAATATTGAAGCTGGTATTTTGGTATCTGCAAAATGTGCTACATCACCAACAATTAGTAAAAATGAAATAAGTTTTAAATTTCCAATTGATGATCGTGTATGTACAATTGATGAAATTATATTACCACCTCCACCACCACCTCCTTCAAGGCCACCACCAACATTACTGCCACCATCACCACCGCAACCACAAAACCAGTCATCATCAATTACAATTGCACCAAAAACAACACCTACACTAATAAAAAAATCAATATTAACAACAACGAATAAGGATCCTTTAACAAGCAACAACAAGGAGTGACAAAGCTAAGACATTTTTTTTAGGATATACTAACAAAAATAAAAGCTTAATGAGTAAATAATTTGAACATAAGAAAAATTATTGCTGCCGAAAATGTATGTGTTTTGTTGTTGTTGTGAAAATTAAATTAAAAACGAAACGATGAAAATTTACAATAAATTTGAACAGAATTTCCTTTCGCGTTGTAAAATTTTACTTTTTTTACGTTTTTCAAACGTGAAAAGATTAATTTTTCCAATTTTACTTAAACAAAATTTATTGCACGAAATACGAAGAAAAAAAGCAATTTAATTTATTTTTTATAATTTTAATTTTAAATTTGAGAAAAAATAAAAAAAATTTAATTAAAAAATTACGGAATTTTTAATGAAAAATTTGTAAATATTTGAAATAAGGGAAAATTTCTATAAAAAGGAAATTAAAATTAAGGATTAGATAAAGTTAAGAATACAGTTTATATTTTAGTATTTATTTTAAATTTGAATTACTGTCATTTTTTAGGATTCAAATTGGTCTTTCTTCAAAATAATGATGAGCCATTTGAAAGGACAAATAATTGGTTTCGGAATAAGATCAATTTAATCTGAGGATATTATCATTAAATTAATTTTGGTTTCTGATAGTTTAATCTGTCAAATAATATTTTTAAGTGAAATAATGAAAAATACTGGATTTTGCATATTTATTTAATTTTTAGAAAAACCAAAATAGTTTTAAATGTGATAAATTAAATTTAAAAATTTTATTATAATATTCTTCGTTCATCTTCGTTAATAATTAAATTCTATAAACTTTAGTAAAATAATGAAAATTATATAAGAAAAACTGTTAAATATTAAGAATAAAAAAAATATATTTCATAAAATTCAGAATAAAAACAATTTTATGTAATCTTAATTTTCTATCGATTTTATTTCAAATCATATTTAGACATAAATTTCATCGAACAAAACCGAATATTGTCACTACGACAAAGCTAGTTTTATCAAAAATTAAGATCCCCAATAGAAATTCCCAATTATTTTTGCAATCCGTAGATAAATTTGAATTTATTTCAATCACATAATTTTTTTACAAATTTATTTTTATCGCACAAGGAAGTGGACTGAAATAACTGCCAGGATTTTGAATTAAAAAAAAAACACAAAAAAAAATTTTTTCTTTCAAAATTGTAAACTCGCCAAGGAAATTATATAAATTTTGTCAATTGACATTTTGTCATAATGATGACTAACACAAACTTAATTGACAAGCTTTTAGTCCTTTATCAATTTGAACTTCGAAATAAAAATTTTCAATAGTATTAATATTAGTAGAAATATTTTTTTGGTATAATCTTTGCTAGTTTCGTGCCTTGTAAAAATATCAATTAAATTAATATAAAAATTAAATTATATTTTTCATTTAAATTTATTTTTAAAAAATTTGTTTAAAAATTAATTTGAAAATTTTCCATTTCATCCCCGAAAATTAATTAAGCATTAAATTTAAAAAGAAAAACTATAATTAATTGTTAAGATTTAAAATGATTATTTAAAGTGAAATTTTTTTATTATATAAAAATAAATTATAATTAAAAGAAATATTATAGAAATATAAATAATTTAAAATATAAGATATGGATAAATTAAAAAAAAAATAATTTCAATTGCAAAATAATTAAAAAAAAATCATAATTAACAAAACCACGAGAAAAATCAAAATGACGCAAAAATTGTAAATAAAATAAATAATTTTAATGTAAAAAAAATGTAAAATTCAAATCAGCAAAGATATTTAAATAAAAACTGGATAATTAATAAAATGGAATTTTAATGTTTGTTTTTTTTTTCAATTTTTTACTGAAATTTCAGCAAATGATATGAGATAGGTTACAAAATTATAACACACAGGTAAAGTTCGAAAAATTAGTATAATTTTTTAAACTGTCATTATTTTTATAC
The DNA here is from genome assembly GCA_949752835.1 of Empis stercorea. Lineage (NCBI taxonomy): Eukaryota > Metazoa > Arthropoda > Insecta > Diptera > Empididae > Empis > Empis stercorea. The sequence continues at coordinate 54,690,679 of OX457089.1, forward strand.
ATATATAAATTAATTTAAATTGGATAATAGCTTTGCTTAACCTTTAATAAAAGTCATAAAATATTTTCATAAATAAATTATACTATCATAAATATTTCATATTTTCACAAACATAATATCCCTAATTTTTATTATAATTTTAATATAATTTAAAGTTTATACAAAGTTACACGAGTAAAAATTAAATAAAAAAAAAATCGAAATTTATTTTTAGATTGATTATACCAGATAGAGATAAAATTTTACAAAAATCAAATTATCATTTTCATTCCTATTTTATATATCCTTGATTTATTCAAAATTATCAATTTTTTTAGTCTTTTTTTTTAGTAAATATTCCAGAAGGTATATGCTTTATTATTCTCTTTATATAATCTCGTCAGCTTAAAATCATTTTTCTTATTTTATATTATATGGACATTGATAAATGAGTATCGTATAAACAAATATTTTGAATTTATTAATGATATACAAATAATTATCATTCAAATGTAAATCAGCTTATCATTATTCATTCAAAAGGTATATAATTTGTAGGCCCAGGTTAGTATCAAACTTTTATTTATATCATACAATATAAATATAGTATAAGTAATAAATTCTTTTCATTATGTAATTGCTATATAAGTTACAGAGCAGAAAATTTATTATGAATATTTGATTATACACATATTAGTATTTTAGTTACGAATTAATTTATGTAAAATAATTTTAATGAACTTTTGTTGAAAGTTATTTTATACCATATCATTAATACAAATGAATAGAAGTTTGGAAAAAAAGCTAATAATTATGTCGAAGAAGAATGTTTATGCATTACAAACTTATTAGATGGAATAAATTAATTTTTGGATAATGATTTTGTCGTAAATTCTGGATACAATTTCAAATGAATTTCTAAACAAATGTAATAATGTTTTAATTTTTAGTTAAATTTTATCTATAAAAGATTGGCCATGAAGAAAATTATGTCTATTTTCAGAATACTTAAATCGCTTGATAAGAAAATTCTACATATAATATATAATTTCCACAAAAACTATGATTTTTTTATGTAAAATAAAATATAATTTCTCAACAATTAAAAGACACAATAAATATTATTACAAAAAATTGCCAAAAATTAGAAAGAAAATTTTTGGTATATAAATCTAAAAGTAAAACGAATTTGTCGAAAATTTCTTCTTTTACCTTTTTCTCTCTCAGTTCGATACTTTCTTTAGAAAAATAAATCTTTATGAAAATCCTTAAGGTGAAATTATACAATAAATTACATAGCTACCTCCTCAACAACAACGAAAAAAAAATTGTTATCCTGGAAAACCTTTTTTTTACTTCCTTACTTCTAACCATTTTTATCCTCTATAAATATAAATCGTTCTTGTTATTTATATATTTATTTCTTTTTTTTGGATAAATCTCAATAGTGAAATATCAACAATAATAATAAATGTCCCAACACTACGTAAAAGGCACAAGAGTTTATCTTATTCTTCGGTTTTTTCCTTGCATAATGTAAACATACGTAAGAAAGTAAGGAAAAAGAAAATCGGTATAGGAATGATTGACGAGCATTTTGATGAGAAAAGATACTATCCCCGCAGGAATATACCAATCCTCTCCACAACAAAAAATTAGATGAAAAAACCTTCCTTTAGTGGATATCCATTTATCTTGAGAATTGGATGATGAGTTTTTTTTTCTGTTTTGCCTTGATTTCAATTTTCCGAAGTTGAAATTTTTCTTTTTGATTTCCATTTTTATTCATTTTTTTTTTTTGTTTTTTTTTTGATATTTCAAAGTACAGTTTAATTTTCTTTCTTTAATGATGGAAAATTATTTATCTGCACCCCATACAATCTGAAAATGAAATAAAAATTTTACCAGAGAAATTAAAATTTTTTTTTGAAAAAAATAACGTACTTATTTCATTTTGGAAGCTTCTGTGGAGCTTTTTTTTTTAACTTAGAATTTTCGTTCTTTGGGAAAGCAATTAGTGTGAAAGAATTTTTTTTATATGTATATTTTTCATTTTCTGGTTAATAGATTTCATTAAGTAAAGACATATGTTTGTGAAGTGATTTATTAGTGGAAATTATTTAAAGCTTCCAGCCAAGGCTATGTATAAAAAAATAAAGTTAATGTTTATAGATGATAAAGAAAATATATATTAAGCAGACTATAGGATTATTGATAGAGTAGTTTCGTAATTTTTGTGGTCTTTTCTTCGTAAAATTAAAATTTGTCACTATTTCTATATTAACTACCGCTTTAATATGCCCACGGAGATGGTAACTTGAGTTACAGTAGTAACTTAATTTCAATTTTTTCCCTTGATTTCCCTTTTATTATAAATTTTGCTGAATAATTATTAAATGATAATTTCAACTCATCAATACAACAAATATTACTGGGTGGTGGGAAGAATAGCTCTGTACTTACCGGATGTAAATTTCTTCCATTTTAAATTTTTAAATCATTCCAGCACATTTTCTATCACAAAATTAACGTCTATATTTACCATGTTAATTATAATAATTTAAAAAAAATTTACAACCAAACCTGCAAACTGTTAGCCTAACAAACAAACAGACAGACACTAAAATCTTTTCTACTATTTCACAAAAGAAAAAGTAGTAGAAAAACTAAATTTATTAGGCAATAAAGTAGAAAATTATTTCTGTTAAAGTATCTGAGAGTTATTCTTAATAAATTTTTGTTTTAAAGTGACAATGATTTGCGAAAAAGTTTATTTTAGAAATTGGAAATTTTGGGGTAGAAAAATAAAATTTTTTTTATTCTTGTATATTTGTTTTGATAAATATACTATTGTAACAATTTAAGGAAGTTATATATATATATACTATTTACTTAATAGAAATGATAATATTTTTTTAATATAATTATCTTTATGATGTTATTAGACGGGAAATTAATAAAAGAGTATAATAAAATATATATCATAAATTATATTAGAAATTTTCAACAACTTTGGTTAAAGAATAATCATGTAAAGTTTGTCAATTCGTTTTGGGATAGTGTAGTAAAATTTAATTGGAAATTTAGCTTAAATCAAATTGTCATCTTTATAATAAACCAAGACATGACATAACTATCTTAATTTACTAAAATTTCAGCTTCATCATGAAAAAAAAAAAAAATTTATACTTTAATTTTAAAAGTCATCATTTAATTTTTATAGAAAATTGATTTTTTAAGAATGAAATTTTAGAAAATTTGTAATAGGTATATAGTTCAGCCATTGATTAAGAAGAAGAAGAAAAAGCGATAAATTTCTTAAAAACAATGAAATTAGCAAATATAATTTTTGACTAACGTAGGAATTTGTAGGTAAATAATATATATATATAAATAATAATAGAAAATAAAATTATACTTTTATACTCATTAAAATTAAGTACATAATTCATTTTTATTAATAACTATGAGAAAAACTCTTAACAAAATTATATTACCAATTCATTATTATTATCTTAGGAAAATTAAGCTTTTAGTTCTACTCAGAAATTAAGAATAAATTATTATAATAATGATTAATTACAACAATTTACCTTTAAAATAATAAAATTTCATTTCTTGATGTTAAACAACCTTTAAAAAAATCATTTATTTCATATTTATAATACAAAATATATTATTCCTTGGAAAAGAGAGCTCCTTGAATAATTTATATGGTAATATAGAAAAAATAATAATCTTCTTCATACCCAGAAAAAAATAATACTAATAAAGGATTATTTGTTGTACAAGGACTATATATTGTATCAAAATATTGTTATATTTAATGGACATCATATATAGTTTCCACCAGAATATAATTCTTATCGTTGTTAGCCTAAACACAAATAACAAATAAAAAAAAAGGATCCTTAAACTTTTTGGCCTCTGTTTATGACTTTTTTGTACAAAACAAAAATTTTTGAGTGGTGAAAATGTTTCTGTTTTTCTGTTTTTTTTTTATGGCCATCTTTAAGGATAAAATTTTGTTTATATATATGTGTTAGAGGGCAAAAATTATTTTTATTATAGAAAATAATTTTTCTTGTAAAGTATTATGTAAAGCAATAAAGTAATTAATTTATGATCTTCGTATAAAATAATAATAGTATAAGTCATTTTAGTAGACAGTGTTTTACTGACGCCCTTTTTTCTATATTATGTCAGAATAATAAAATATAATTAGGATATTAAATAATATATATAAGGGATATATAGAAGGTAAATTAAGATATTAAAATAAGTAATGTGTTTGTTATTGTTAGATTTTCCTTTAATTTTTATGTATATAAAGGAAAATATAAAATTTAATAGTAAATTTTTTTAATAGACCAAGACTAGAGACTAAATATTTTATGGTACACAAACTTTAATATTGACTTTGTGGTATAATCTTTAAGGTTTAGTCACCAATTTAACATATTTTGTTTCAGAAAAAAGCTAAGCTCCATATTTATTTCGTTTTGATTTAATTTTTCCGAAAGAGTTAGAATAAATAAATTTTATATTAAAAATTTTTAATTATAAATATTTAATTTTTATAGTACATTTTTAGAAGATCTTATAATTTTCATAGGAAATACTTATTTCATTTTTATAATAGGTACCTTGTGGTCGTCACTACATTTTTATATTGTATTCCGATTCAGAGTAAATGTTTCGAGAAATATTTGAAATATTGTGAAAGTTCATATTGATTTCAATTATTTTTGCATTATTTATTATCTATTTATTATTTTACTTTCCTCTTCTTATGAAAATTATACTGTACAGTACATAGTCATAAAATCAAATAATTTCTTTTACTATATTTGTATATTTTTAGAAGTTGCTTTAAGATATTTCTGTAGGATTTTCTAAATTTTACAAAAGTAAAAGTAGAGGAATCGTAGTAAAAATTAATAAAATTTCAAGCGAATAATAATTAAACTGTTGTAATTTTCTTCTTTTTGCACTACTGCCCGATGTGGGGCTATGCCTAATTCTTTAGACAATTTCCTGTCATTATAGTTTTCATTACTGAATCTAAATACTCCGTATATCTATATAAAAAATCCCTAAAGTGTTTCACTTAAATTTTCCAATATTCAATGACATAGATTTCCCTAAATTTTATGTTTAAATTATATGGACAAATTTTCAACAATCATTATCAGAATTTTCCTCAACACAAAAAAGGGACTCTTTTTTTTATTTTATGATATTTACACATTACGATCATAAATTTAAGGAATGTCCTTTTTTACTACTATATAACATTTTTGTATATGATTTCTTCTACTACATTTTCTGGTATAGGTGTAAAGTATTTTTATGTTAAATAAGTTATATTTTTTTTTCTCTGTTTACACTTTAGTATAATAATAATAATAATAATGAAATCCTTGTGAGTCATAAAATCAGATTTACACCATAAACGCTGGTTTTATGACGGTGTCTCTTTATACATCAAATAAGAATTATAACAATTCGTTATTAGGATATATGGAACTAAACAAAAAAGGATGAACATTTAAAGAGAAAAAAAATGATGATAATGGATATAAATCGTAAATCTTTACATTTGTCGTTAAATTGTTTTTGATATGAGTTTGTAATTGCGGTTTAAGAGCTAAGATATATTTTTGTTGTTGATTATATTGAATCAAATTGTAAAAGGAATTTTTCTTTTTTTTACATTTATTAGTTGTAGCCTCAAGCTATAAAATTGTGTTAAAATAAAATTTATAGAAAATTTTAGGTTAAACTTCCGAATAGGGTCTTTTCGATTTAGCGTCCTTTCGATTTTGAAAAAAAAACCTAACGGTACTTTAATCGATACCAGTAAACGCTGTATATGTCATCGTTTGACCACATACAGTAAAAGGACATTAAAAGACATTTAAGGTTAAAAAAATCCTTTTCGGCAAAATGGATATATCTCTGGATATATTTATCGTAACCAACACGATAAATTAGATATCATAAAACGATATAGGCAAATTTCCTTTTCGTTCGTTAAAGTATCAATGCTTGAATATCCTTTAATATCCTTATACCTTACATGTCCTTGTAAGGCATCTGGTCAAACACAGCGTTTATAGGTATCGACTAAAGTACCTTTAAGTATTTTTTTTCAAAACCGAAAGGACCCTGTCCGGGAGCTTAACCAAAATTTGCTCAACTGTAAAAAAAGAGTTAACTAAAATAGAAAATTATTATTCTGTACGAGAATAATTAAAATTTTAAGTTCAAAATTAAATTTAAAATAACATTATAAGAAAACCAATGATTAAATTTAAATTTTCCGAAATATTCCTTCAACAAAATTTTTTTATAAAATTTAAATCGAATCCTTTACTTAATTATTAAATAAAAACTACCAAATAAAAAATTTCTTGGTGTTCACAATTAAATATTAAAAGAATTGCAAGCAAACAAAACAATAAATGATTGAAAACTTTCTTATTTTTCAGAATTGCACTTAAAAGTTTTCTCAAAATATTTTCCTCTTTTTTTCCTATTTCATCTTTGAAAATGTTTTAACTTTTAATTTTATAAATATTTTATTATATTCGCGAAGAATCTAAACTAATATACATAGTCATAGTCAGAGAAATAGATCCACCAAGCAAGGTTATATAAAAATGAAATTATTTCTTTATGATGAAATGAAATAATTGCAATTCCATAATAAAAAAATTATCTATTTCTGTGACCATGACTGCATATTTAACTTAAAATAACAACTTAAAGATTATGATTTCATCATAAAGAAATAATTTCATTTTTATATCACTTTGCTTGGTGGATCTATTTCTGTGACCATGACTGTATATAACAAATTTTATCGAATTTATTATTAAAAGATCTAAAAAAAAAATTTTTTTTTAGGAAAAGTTTTATATTGTTTTGTGCGTTCCATTAGTTTTAAAGAAGAAGAAAATTAAATTTTATACTCGGGTAAAACATTTTCTACTTAAATAATATAAACTAAGAATTAAGTGTATTAAGAATTATTATAGAAAAATATATATAAATTTAACTAAAAATTAGAATAATAATAAAAATTTAAAAAAAAAATTTTAAATTTTATAAAAAAAAAAGAAAATAATTTGCTGCCATCGAAATGAGATGTTTAAAAAAAATAATTTCCGGTATGTACTTCAAATTTAAATTATTATATTTATATATTTCAAATATTTGTATGAAGTCGGTCCAATTAACAATTTTTCTACTACTATTTTAAATATTTAATTCCTTCATGAACATTAAAATAATACTTGACAATAACCAAATTAGTATGTATTCCCTTTTTTCAGTTAAACAACAATTTTACCTTATAGAAATTTCCTTTTTCAATTATTGTTATTAATAAAAACAATATTTATTCACGAAAATATCCTGTAGTTTTTTTTTTTTATCAATTTTTAATAATTCTTAAAATTCAAAATTATACTATATCCTGCTAATAAATTTCTTTAAAACAAAATTTTTTTAATTAAATTTTTGTTTAGAATATATTTTAATTTTTTTTTAGTATAATTGAGTTCATAAATATAATTTTATATAGGGTGAGATTTTAATTGAAATCGTTTGTGAAAATTTCAAATAGAAAAATAATTTTCTTCTCTCTGTAATAAAAATATCTAAGAAATGAAAATCGCAAAATTTTAAAATGAAGTTTTTTTTCTCTTCCATTTACAAAAAAAAAACAATTGCACTTGGCCAGTTTGTGATTACTTCTGGCGCATAAACACTTTTGTATGCAAATTAAAAAATAATTTCCAACTGCAAAACGTTAAAAGAAAAGAATCTCACAATTTATTAATGAAATTATTTGAAATTGACCCAGATTTTTTGATTTTTTCGCAGTTCAAAAAGGATTTTTTGTGCTTATTTTATGATGACTTAAATATAAAGTATTATAATGGTAATGTTAATTGTTTTGATTTTAAAATGGAATTTGTATAAGACTAAAATGGAATTTGTTTTGCAAATTTAAAGAATTGACTTTCCTTTTTGAATAATAATAGTAAATTTAGCTGGTATTTAAGAAGACCCAATTGTACGTATAATAATTTTTCCAATTGTAACAAAAAAAACAATATATAAATTACTTTTTAATTTTATATAATTTTTTTTTTTTGGATTAGCCTCTCCTATATAAAAAAATTGCAATAATCGTAAATTTTAATGGAAAAACATTAGTTGCATCCTGTTTTTTTTTTTTTGTTTAAATGTATATTTAGTTTTTAATTTCCTGACATCGATAAAGTATCCTTTAAATTGTAAAATATTGTTGTCGTAAATGGAAATGACAAAAAAGAATTTATTTTGTTTATATTGTAAATGATAGGAGTTTAAGGACATCATTTTAGAAAAAAAGGACTCGGTAATTATTTATCAATTAATTGCAAGACAAGATGTTTTTGTAATAAAATATTTTTAGTATAAATATTAGATGATTATTTTAAATAATTAAATATAAATTAAGAAAATTAATCGATTAGTGTCATAACAGAAATATTATTTAAGTCATAATATTCTTTAAAAATAATCTTTAATTAAACTTGTTTTTTTTTTTGAATATTTATAAACTTTTTCTATATAGTTAAAGTTACTTTAAATACTCCAGTTAGTTATAAAACATCCTTAAAAAATAAAATTTCTTTGTCTAAATACTTTTTTACTTTTAAAAATTATGTCATTATCTAACACAAAATATTCAAACAATTCATTCGAGTCATTATCCCAGAATGAGATAATTATTATTCTTTATCAAAACAAAAAAGCGAAAATCCCTTTTATTATGCTTTAAAGGACACTACTAAATTTTCCAGTAATTTTCTATCCAGTAAAATAAAATAAAATTAGCTTAAATAAATAAAAAGTAAAATTCTCACTTAAAAATCCTCTCATCATTCAAAATAAGATCCTTTTTCTTCTTTTTGTTTTATGTTTATTTACATTTTAGCGCCTGTTTTTTTTATTATGTTTTTCTTACTCATTTGTGTCCGATAGTCGCTCGTTTAATAGTTAATTTTCATATCGCGTGCTTAATTACTGAAATTTTCCCAGTTTTTCCATTTCTGCAACATTATTTAATGTAAAAAGTAAATTTTTAAAATAATAAAAAAATACTGAAAAGGAAGAGAAAAAATAAATAAAAATAAACATAATTCGACAGTAATTATCCTTGACGAGTTATTTAAACTACTGGACGGTTTGCAACAAAAAAAAACAATCATTTAAAAAAAATACTTTTGAATGGGTTGTCTACTTTAAAATAGGAAAAGCGGGTAAATTTTCATCATAAATTTACATTTTTTCATGATAAAATAAATAATTTTCTACCTTTTTTTGTGTAGTTGTTGGAAAAATTATATATATTTTATTACCTGTATTTTTGTTGTTGTTAAAGCGTATTTAAAATTGTCAAACGTGCAATTTTCGAAATATTAAAAAAAAACAAAAATATAAATAAATTTAAACAATTTCGATAAAATAAATAATTAAATGTAATATTATTCGATATTTATATAATGGAAATTATTTATACATAAGTTAATTAAAGTACAGTACGATGGTATTGAATGGTTTTCAATTTTCAGAATGGACCATTGAAATGAAATTGAATCGTGAACCTGAAACAATGAGAGTTTTAACGATATGTGACTAATTTAAGTGACACGAATTACTATATAATTATGGCTATATTAATAGGAGGAATTAAATGATGGGACAGGACAGGACAGGATATAGTAATAGGAGAAACAGCCGGTAAAAACCAAAGGAGTAAAATCAGAAATGAAAATATAACGGGAGAGAAAGAAAATTAAAATTTGAACGTTTATAGTCTACTAGTAATTTCATAAATAATTAAGGCACAAAATTTCAGTTAAATATTTATTAATATTTTCAATAAAATTACTAAAATTTTGTTTAATATTTAATTACAAAGTTAAAGAAAATACTTATTTACTAATATTTTCTGGGATAATTTCTAACTAAAATTATAAAATAGGTTTTAAAATTTGAAAGTTTTATTTAATATTTCATTAAAAATTAAATTAAATATTGAATATAAATGTAGTTATATAATTTATTTAATTAGTCTACATGTACAATTGATAATTCTATTGTTACCAAAATTATATAATTATATATATATAATTTGATGTATTAAATATGTATTATATTCTCACTGACATTATTTTTGCCGTCAGCTTTTTTCCTTCAAAAAATAAAAAAAATCAAAGGAAAAATTTGAAATCCTTGAAAATAAATCCGCAAAACATTAAAAAAAAATTATTGTCAATTCCACAACAACGATCCAAAAAAAAAAAATGAAAATGATATTAAAAAAAAATGAAACAAATTTTCCTGATGTTTTCTTCAAACGGAAACATAAAAATTATTATGCCGCCGGTTTTTTTTTCTTCTTTAATGTGGTTTGTAGGCAATTCAATTTTTTTTTTCTTGTTCAAAATTAAACAAAAATATAAAAATTATTTTCATTTTCATTTCATTTTTTATGTTTCAGTAGAATAAATAATATAATAATAAAAGTATAATATGGATTAACATTAACGAAATAAAAATGAAATTACTTGAATTTGATTTTAATATTTTATTATTTAACTTTGGGAGGATAAATTTCGTATTTATAATATATATTTTACCTGGTCTGAAATAGCTTATTATATGTAAATTAGTGTATTTAAACTTTATTTTGTTTTATTCTTTTATGGATTTTAACTTAAATAAATATTTACATAAAATTAATATTATTAAATTAAAAAAAAAATTAAAAACTTTTATTATTATGATTTAATTTTATTTTATTAAACATAATTTTTTAAGGTAATTTTTTTTATTACATAAATTATTTCTGGTAGATAAGTAATATAAAAAATAAATGTTTTTCAAACCAAAAAAAAAATGTATCTTGTATAAATAAGGGAAATGACATATTTTTAATTAAAATTTTTTGGTAAAATAATCTTCAAAAAACAAAAAATGAAATTGAAAAATAATAAAAGTAATTGAAATTAGCAAAGAACAAATTAGGCATTAAGGGATTTCCTTATAATTATTTTCAGTAATAGCGGATATGATCAAAATTTTTAATTCAGAAACTTGTAATGACTGAAATTGGCAAAAATAGTAAACTACAATATTGAACTTGCAAAAATATTCGGCTATTTTAGGAAACAGATAAATTTCGGGCTATAAATTTAACTGACCAATCAGGATATTTTATACTATGACCTTTACTTTGATATATTTAAATTATGGAAAGATCATCAACAAACTAAAAAAAATCATTATTAATAATCTCATCACCTCAATGTTAATGCATTCGGGGGCACCTTCAATTATACGCAACGAATTTAATATAATATCAAATTCAACCTGTATACGGTTTTTTTTTAACAAAAACCATTTAAGAAATTCTTGCACGTAAACTTATCTTATCTTGATCCTTGAGGCATTTAAGCCATAAACATAAGGACCACATATGAAATTTAAACAACCAACCAATAAGAAAATTTTTTTTTGTTATATTATCCTTAAAAAATTTTTGTGCTTTTAAGAAATTCTGAAAAGGTTGCGTTGATTTCAAATACGTGAGGGTTAAAACCAAAGGACATTCAATGAAGAACAAGAAATATCGTATTGTAGTAAAGAAAAAAAAATCATACAATTTTCTACCCTTAAGACATATTAAAAGCAATTCGGTTACTTGGATATTAAGAAAGGTCCTTTTTTTTCGTTTACAACAATTCTAATGATATTAAATGAATAAAAATCTATATGTACATATATATTTTTGTAAAAAACGTGTATCCTGTTTGTTGTCATGAATAACGTACAAATATCAAACCAAAAAAAAAAATACACAACAACATAAAAACATGAATTCTTATTTTACGATCTCACAGGTGCTAAAAGTCATGACATTAAGATATATGAAATGTAAGGAAAAAGGATATTTTTTCTTGTTGTTGCTGTTATATGTTGAAGTAGGCAGTAAAGATAGCCTTTTGGGGTTACTATGTTGTTTTTCGTTGGGCATGATATACACATTATAACTAATATTTGTAGTAAAGACAAAAAATTATTTAATGTTTTTAAAAGAAATGGAAAATATTTACATGTTTTTACATTTCAGTACCATTTTGCGTTTATAAAAATGCTAATAATTCAAATAATTTTGAAATAAATATTATTAAAGTTTAAGTTTTTCCAGTATTTTTGAAGAAATTTCGATAATAGTTTAAGCTTATTAATTCAATTTATAAGCTTGTTTAACCTTTAACCGGACAGAAGAGTCTTTTGGACTCTTTTTTTTTTAACCATACATAAACCAAAATTAAAATACTAATTCAAATTTAATTTTTTTGCACATTTTTTTAACGAATCATGAATTTTCTTAAAACAATGTTCGAATTTTTTCGAAGTTTTTAAATAACGTATTTTCGAAAAATAAAAAAAAATAACATAATTGGACATATTTCCAATATTAATGATGGCATGGAAATTAGGTCCAGCATTATCAACTGGTAATACGATTATATTAAAACCTGCTGAACAAACTCCATTAACAGCATTATATATTGGGCAATTAAGTAAAGAAGCTGGTTTTCCAGATGGCGTTATAAATATTATACCAGGGTATGGTGAAACTGGTTCATATTTAGTATCACATAATCATGTTGATAAAATTGCATTTACTGGTTCAACAGAAGTTGGCCAAATTATACAGACAAAAGCTGGTAAAACAAATTTAAAACGTGTTTCATTAGAATTGGGTGGTAAATGTCCAAATATTGTATTTTCTGATTCTGATTTAAATTATGCTGTTAAAACATCACATTTTGGTTTATTCTTTAATATGGGTCAATGTTGTTCAGCAGCTGCACGTACATTTGTCGAAGATAAAATTTATGATAAATTTGTTGAATGTAGTGCTGAATTAGCTAAAAATTTGAAAATTGGTAATCCATTTGAATTGACAACTGAACATGGTCCACAAATTGATAAAATACAATTAAAGAAAATATTAAATTTAATTGATAGTGGTAAAGAACAAGGTGCTAAATTAGTAGCTGGTGGTAATCGTGCTGAAGGTTTAAATGGTTATTTTGTTGAACCAACCGTATTTGCTGATGTTCAAGATTGTATGCGAATAGCAAAAGAAGAAATTTTTGGACCTGTACAACAAATAATTCGTTTTAAAACATTAGATGAAGTTATTGAGCGTGCTAATAATTCAAATTATGGTTTGGCAGCATCAGTTTTTAGCAGAGATATTAATAATTTTAATTATATTGCTCAGGGTTTAAGAGCTGGTACAATATGGGTAAATACATATAATATATTTGGAGCACAAATACCATTTGGTGGTTATCGTATGTCTGGACATGGTAGAGAAAATAGTGAATATGCTTTACAAAATTATACAGAAGTTAAAAGTGTTGTTGTTAAAATGCCACAAAAGAATTCTTGAAAATTAATATTTAAGGTTTTGTTAATTTGTAAATTTTGTAAATTGTCGAATTATTTGTCGAATTTTCTAACATTTATTAGACTGGCTACATATTTATTACTAAAACAATATTTACTAATTTAATTTATAAAAATTTTTTAATAAAGTTTTACTTAAAAAAATAACTTTTATATTTTATAGTTCATTAATTCTGAATAATTTTTATTCTGTCTAGGAAAACTTTGATTTAATTTCCCGGTAATTTAATAAAAAACTTCTATTTTTCCGAAAACATAAGATCAAAGCTAAAAGTTTTCTTACTTGTTAGTTTAATAAAATAAAAATAATATCCTTTTTACATAATTAAATTTTCCATTGAGAAGAAAAACTTATTAAAACTTATATATAAAATATATAGAAAAAAAATTTACATATACATTTTCACCTTCGTGAAAATTTCTATATTAAAAATAAGCAAAGAAAGAATAAAAAGGGAAACAAAACTTTTTAAATATATCGAAAAAAAGGTCATCGAAAGACATAAAAAAATAACTTAATTCCCATTTAATTTTAAGCCTGGAATTTTATCAAAATTTATATGGAGATTTGAAGGTTGACTTTAATTTGCCTATTTTTTCAAATTATAACATTTACTTAGCAAAACTTCACCAAAATAATCCAAATCGATTAACTATCACAACTTTGAAAAGATATATTAAATAGAGAGTAAAAAGGGGAAAAATTGGGAAATAACTAAAATAAATCCGATGAAGATTGGTTTTTTTTTGTGTAAAGGTTATCGAAGGTTTAATAAAGAAAAACTTTTCTTGCCCAAAAATATTAAATACGAAAAAAAAGTTCTTTAGAATTATTGACTTAGTTATTTTGATAAAGTTAAATTTATATCGATAAGCTGATAAAAATTGTTAAGTTGATTTTTTTTAAATATATATATAGAAGATATTTTAAAAAAGGGACAAAAATCCCTGGAAATTTTACATTTATATTAATAAAAACGTACATAAATTAATTTTAAATACTGGACATTTGGATTTGATATTGGGAAGGATATAATTTTAATTTTAATATCCGTTTTATGTATAATTCAATTTAGTCTGTCAATTGGGAAATATTTACAAATCAAAAATTTCTTTTTACGGAGCCATATTCAACATTTTTCTATTGAAAAGCTTCAATTTATAATTTATTGTAAAAGTTAAAGAAAGATGTGCTAAAAACATTTCGAAAGTGGGTATTTGGCTCAAAAGAGGACGAATTTAATATTTGGATAAGTAAAGTCATGTATTTTATATAAAAAATTATGAATCTTTCATTTTGAAATTAACGAATTTAGTTTATAAATACATTTCCTTAATAATTTATAAAAAGGAATTATATCAATTTACTAAAGTGTAAATTGAAAATGTCGTCAAAACTGTTTTTTGTATATTAATTATTAACCTTTCTAAAATTTCTCTATATATTCAAACTATTCGAAAAATAATTTTATTTCCAAATTTCATTTTCAACAATTTTCCATTTTTAAGTTTGTTTACTTATCTTTAAGGTAGTTAAAGTCAAAGAATATTTTATGAACTTTCATCATGCAAACAAAAATTCCCACTAAAAATAATATATTTTTGTAAAATAGAAAAATGTTATTTCATTATTTTTTTTATTATTATCCTAAATTTAACTTAATGAGAAAGAAAACAATTTAATTATGGCGCTTTTTCTTAATACATATAATATTTAAAGAATTAATAATGATTTTTTTTTTGTTTTATTAAAAATATTTAAAATAATTTATTCATAGAATTTTATTATTATATACGTAAAAGGAAATATGTTTCATATAAACATTTCTAATCTATAGTTAGTTTTTTTTTGCTATGTAGAAAAAATCATTTTGGCATGACAATTAACATTAAATATTTAACATGCCATAAAATTAACCACCTTTTTTTTCTCTTAAATTATATTCTATTATATTATATATTAAAAAAAATCTAATTAGTTTATGTTTTGTTATCTAATGTTTTATATTATAATAATAAGTGCGTGTTTTCATAAATTAATTTTTTCCTAATAAAATTTTGTAAATTACACAGCAGCCTAAAATTTAGTTAAAAAGGTTAATAAAGCTAGGGTATATATTCAAAACAGTATAAAAGATATTGGTAAATTTGAGGAGATTTATGATAATTCAATATTTATAATATTATAATATAAAGTATACCAAATTATTGGGGTTTACGTAACGAGGAATTGGCATAAAACGAAATTACAATATACCACGATTAATAAATAAGAAAAATTGACTGAATAGGATGAAAAATTGGACCCAAAACAAATATAAATATCGCGTTACTATAAAACTTATCTATTTCAATTAAATTCTGACGCAAAACTCAAATTCTTTGTTTATATCCAAGTTGCAATAAAATTTAAATTGTCAGTTCAAAATGATTCAATAGAAAATTTACGGATATTATATATGGTACATTGATTTCTAAAATAGCATAATTAATTTTTTTATTTATTTCATTTTTATATTATTATAATTAATTATTGTTTTCTCTACCAAATTGTGTCCTTCCTTATACCCACAATATTAATTCAGCAAAAATATATTTTAACCAAAAGTTAATCAATTCTAATAACCCATATTAAAAATAAAAATACCAAATATTTGTATAACAGTGATAGTGCTGTATCCTAAATAGTGCTGTATCCTAGCACTTAAGTAAACGAAAAAATTTCATATTTTATTTAGATACCACAGAGAAATTAGTCTAAAATAATGAAAAGTCATTGGTGGTTTTTGTGGTCGTTGTGGGGACAGAATGAATATTGCAGACATACAGAAAGCAAATAAGCAAACATCTTTAAGGATATTAAATTAATGTTGTTGACAATAATTTTGTCTTGGCAATGAGACTAAATTTTAGAAGGACATTTTAAGGATACAAAAATATTTATTTAAAGAATTTTTTTTAAATATAAAAAATTCATTAAAGAAATTCTGTTTTTCTAACATAATTTTTTTGACACTTTGACAAATTTATAAAGAAATTTTTGGTGAACGGATAATTTGACTAAAAATATTCAATAAATATTAGAAGTTTTTCGTCATAAAAAATAATTATAAAAAAAATCTGCATTATTTAATGAACATATCAAAAAATAGGACGCATAAAGTTAATTAAATTAACAATAATGAAAGCATACTGTTCCATTATTATTACACCGTTGCTGTTTATGAGTTTTGTTTTAATTTTTTTTTTGTTAAAAATCAATTATTTTTAATATAAATTATTAATGAAAACAAATGTTCAGTTGGTGCTCTCCTTTTTGGCTATAGGGAAATGAAAATGAAGATATAATAATAATAACCAGTGAAATGATTGATATAATAAATTATGGACCATAAATAATAAAGGATCAAAATAAAAGGTAATTTTTCATGTTGTATATAAAGTTAAAATTATGAATTTATCTTGATTTATAGGTAAAATTTAAGATAAAATATATTTTTTTGTATATGTTTTCATTTATATTGTAATTAATTGGAGAATATTAAATAAATATATTTTTTTTATTTGATATAGTTTCAATAAATTGTGAATTTTAAAGTAAATATCATCTGGAATGTTTAAATTTTTAAGTAAATTTAAAGTAAACTGTGTAGTTAGCATCATTCTTTATCATTTAAATTTTCCCAATAAACTTTTTTCAAAAAGTATATTAGCCCATAAGTGAATTCTTAATATTAAGTCAAAGATACATCAGTCATTCATTCTTGAATTATTATATAATTAAGTTTGTGTAAGAAAGATTACAATTCTTAAAATGTAAATTAAACATGATATACACAAGTTTAATTCTAAAATTAAATTTTATCAATAAATAAAAAGTAAAATTTTCGTAAAATAAAATCGTTAATAATCTGGATTGTGGATATAGACTAAATATCTATAAAAAGTTATAGGATTTCTTAGTAATTTTCCATTTCTTCTAGCTTATTTTTTTTTAGTAATTTTTATCTTTAATGAACATTCATAAAATTTTATATTTATTCTTCTTTTTTGATGAAATTTTCTTTTGAAAATTGGGAATAAATATGAAAAAACTGAGAGTAGGAGTGTAATATAATAATGAAATTATCGTTAATAAGAAAGAAAATAATTTTCAATTTTACATCATCACAAAAGGAGATATGTACTAAAAAATGTTAATGACTCAATTGAGCAACGATAGAGTTATTATAAAAATCAAATACAAAATGATTTAAAAATTTAATAGATTTTAATTCAATTTTTTATAGTTACAGAATTTATGATGCAAATTAAAAAGTTGTGATGGTAAAAAAAAATAAAATTTTCACTTTGATTTGATTTTGACGAGTTTTTATTATTAATTTTTATTTTAACACTAGATTTACAGAGTGAGTCAATTTGACTCATTCAAGATTATATATAGAAAACTTAAATATTATTTTTTTAAAATACATGTTAGTTTTTAATTACATAATGAAGTATATATAAAGGTTAATTTATTACCTCCCCCACGCCACCCAATTTTGTATTTTAAAATGTGGTATACCCATTTTTAATTTGACTCATTTTTTTAGTAGAAAATCATGAAATCAACAGCCGTAAATCTAGTGTTAAAGACTATACTAGAAATTTTATTAGTCTACTAAAAACGTTCAATTGCAAAAATAAATCTAATCTAGAATTCTTTTTAATAACTTTTAAATTTTAGTTTATAGTTATAAAAGCTTTTCTGTGCCACTTTTTTTTTCATTAAATATACGAAAATATTGAAACGTGACTTTATAAAAATAATTTTTAAATCACGTTCATTCTATTTCATTGAAAGCAATGGAAAAAAAGAAATTTATATATTTAATATTATATTTTCAATTTGAAATAAAAAAAATGTAGATTTTAATTGAAAATACTTCAAAAATTGTAGCAATTCTAAATTACATAAAATACTATATTGAGGTTCACTTATGTTCATATATTTTTTTGGCTACAATATTGTTTTGTACAATATGGCACTGGTCAGGCTCTAATTTTATAATTTTTAATAAGGATTAAAATATAAAATGCAACAAATCTCACTTTCTTTAAGAAAATTTAATCAAATTCAATGGAGAACTACCCATATTTTAAGACTATTTCATTTTGGAGTATAGAATGTTATTAAAACTTTCATAATGGACCTTATAATTTTTGTAATGTCATATATTTATAAAGGATGAACAAGGAATTAAATTCTTTACTTATTTAACAAAATTTAATCAAATTAATTTTTTTTAAACAAAATAACAAAAACGAATTTGAAAATTTCGTTAATATACCATAAATTTATCTTTACTTTACCATAAATTCTTTTAAAGTAACAATAAAAAATAAAGTAAAACCACAATTACATTTAATAATTTATATCCTTAAAAATTTTATTTAATATCTTAAAGTTTTCTTTATTTTTTATAAGTTTATTTTTAAATTATATCAAAATCCACGACCACTTAGTGTGATTTACCGAAATTTTTTTTTTGCTACAGCTTCAATTCACCATAAAATTAAGTTTTCAGTTCAGTGAGCGAAAAATTGAAGATAATTTTTAAGATTTACAAGAAAACGTAACCTCAAAAAAATATATTTATATCAAAAATTTTAGTTTTCTTACTTTTTTTATTATTATTTTTATTTAAGGAATGAAATTTATGATCAGAATTAAAGAAATTGCAAAAATTAAAATAGCCAAAATAAAATTTATAATACATATTTTCATGATTGCAATTTTTCTACGTTGTAATTTATAATCATTTTTAATTTTTAATGAAAATATGAATTTAATATAAAAAAAAATTAGATTTTAAGGTTTTTTTAAAACTAACTTCGTCAACAAATTATAACCAATTGGAGCATAAGCATTTCAAACCCTAAAATAACAAAATTTAATTATTGCCTACCATACATAAAAGATGACATGTAAATTTTTATAGCTTATTAAATTATAAATTTAATTTTAATAATTTTAAAATTCAGAATTACCGTGTTAAAATTACACAAAATTTTCAATTAAATTTCATTAAAAAAATAAATGGAACAAGGTATGAAAATCGATCTTGATAAATTTTAAATTCATTTTTGAATACATAAATTTATCCTTTTTCTACTCACTAGAGAGAAATTCATATACACTCATACATAAACATTTTTAAAGACAATAAATAATAGTTTACATATTTATTTATGAATCACAGAAGAAGAAAAAAAATTGTATATACACAGAAAAAAAACAGATGGAAAAAAGGTTACAAAAATATAATTTAAAAATATCCTTGGAGAATTATATTTTATTTTTGTAATGTAAAGGTATGCAAAAATGAAATACAGGTTAATATATAAAAATAATATAATTTTTTTATTATTCTTACATTTCTTTAAACTAGGATCATATATCCTTACATTTTTTGTTTTGCTGTTGGTGCTTTTTCCTTGTTTAATAGTTTCTCGTTTTATTTTCTTTTAAAAAATATTTTAATGTTCATCCAGGGTAAACAAAACACATTTTTGAAAATACATATACATATTTATATAATAATTCGTGAAAGATGAGGATATAAATTCCAAAAAAATTGTTATTAAAAAATTATAATATTTGTGAATTTTAACTAACATGTAGTGGTGAATTAAGTGGGAAATTGTAGCTTTCAAATACTTTTGTCCTGAATAAGATTCTCGGCGAAAAAAATATTAAAATAATTCTACGTTAATTGAATTAAATTAATAGTTAATTATAGATAACAAAATTTCTATAAATTGGACAATATTTCATTGAATCTAACCTTAAAATTCACGGATGGTTAATTTTGTTGGAGTAAAGATAATATAGCAAAATCGTATATACGTAGTTTAGACTTTAGAGCTACTAAAAATAATATAAATTTAAAAAAGGCCCAACAGGAAACTATATTATGTAAAATACAATATGAAATTATGCCTCATCTGTTAATAACAAAACATTTTATACAAATGAACTACTACTAACTTTATCCATCCAAAAATATAATTCAAAATATATGTAATATCCCTTTTTCTAAATTTTGATCCTTTACGTTTTTATATCAATGTTTATTGGATAATTTTTTATTATTATTTATATTGAATTCACAGAAAATTTAACAAGATTTCATAGGCAGGATCCTTTTTTATTGTTTTTTTGTGGAATTGTCGTAAAATAGGAAAACAATAAATCTCAATTTTATTATCCCAACAAAAATAAATAATATCCAAACTCTCAGATCTAATACAAAAAAAAAATTGATTTGCTAATTTTGAACCAGAAAAAAATGTTTATCTAAAAAAACTTGGGATGGTGGATTGGAAATATATATTCTCATATAAAAGAGGAAAAATTTGTGGTTTTTTCTGGCATATAATTGAAAATTTACATAAACTATATATGTAATAAGAAATCATTTTGATTAGCTTTTTTATGTTACATGACATAAAAATAATAAATGATATGGGGCAAGAAATGTTGATTTTATGACATTAAAGAAAGAAATTTTCATTATTTGATGAAATTTTATATATTTTTGCATTAAGGAAATTTCAAATTTCCTTAATTATATATAGAAAATTTAGAATATCCTTTATTTTTTCTTATAAGTAATTAAATTAAAATATAAAAATCAATATTTAGTTTACAAAAAAAAGGAGTTAAAAACCCAATTACTTATTAATACTTTTCCTTTACCGAAATATCCTAAAATTTCCATTGATAATTTATTATTATTTCTGTATAATTGATGTACTCATAGCTATAATAATATATATTTCCTGTTCCTTGTAAATATTTTAAAAAAAATTGTCAAAACATCAAAACTAAAACTAAAAAGCTTTAATATTAACGAAAAATACCTATTTACATATTGGTATACTTTTACGTTGCTTTGAATTATCATATAAATTGGTACAAGTATATTTAGTTTTTACTTGCAGTATTGAATAATTAAAATATATTCTATTTATTTGATGTACTATATAATTTCGCTAAAAAGATTATAATAAAATTCAACGTTTTTTAAAATCATCAATACTTCGATTAAAGCAATATATAAATGTAGCTTTTCCAGGTCAAATTCGATTATTTCCAAAACAAATTCATATTTATTTTTATTTAACCAAATCAAATTCATACGAGTATTTGCTCATTGGAGAATGACGATTTTGATTTTTTATAAAAACCAAAACTTTCATTTCGAAATGATTAACTTAACTTGGAAATTTTACAAATTACAATATCATTATGTCAAATAAATTGTTTCCAAATTTTCAATTTTATTGTAAAAACAAAATTTTTGTTTTTGGAATATTTTATATTGAAATTATTATCCTTTGTGTCTAAAAAAAAAATAAGTTCATTTGAAGCTATTTGACAACAAAATTGTTCAGTATTATAAAAGTAAATTAAAATCCGGTAACCGGAAAATTAGGGTTTTCCTGAATATTTGACAATATATCCTTTGTACGTTTTAAAATTATATCATTTTAGAATTATATATAAAACAAAACGTAAGCCAGGATAATATGAAAATGATAAAATTATTATAAAGTGTTAAAAAAAGGTGCTTTACAAATATGATGGTATATATAAAAAAATCATGCGTTTTAGTTAAAAACTATTTTATAGAAACGTATTTAAATATGTGATTTTTAATTTTATTTTAACAAAATAATTTTTAATTTGAAAAAACAAACTATACCAATTTTTTTGTACAAAATTATACAGTACATTTATATAGTTATTCCAAAAAGGATTACAAAAGGATTAATTTTTATTTAATATAAAAAATATATTTTTGTCACGTCTCGGAGAGAAATTTTTTCTGTAAGTGGCAGTTAATAATTTTTATAAAAAATAATAATAAAAAAATATTATATCCAATTTTAAAATCGGATAATGTTCAAGGATAACATTGTAATTTTAAAGTTATATTGAAATTGTTTTTATGGATATTATTTTTTTTCCATATTGCAAATTTTAACAAGGATGAAATTATATTTTATATGTCCCTGTTACAAGAGGATAAATGTATCCATTACCAAGCGGATGAAGTGAAAAAGTTTTATGGTTATATTTTCTAAGGATTATTTTATTTAGGTTTGAGTCCGAACAGTAAACTATATGTATTAAGCTATTTTGAGCAGTGGGATTTTTTATAATTTCTATATTATTAAATTGTAAAAAAAAAAAAAAAATCCAAAAAATTAATTATTACATCAAAAATTCTTAGTTTCATTTTATAATCATAACTTTTTTTTATTTCTGATATTAATACCAACATTTATCATGTAAAATAATTATTAATAAAATTTTTGAATAAAGTAAATGTAACTTTTGAGTCAAAATTTCATGTTTTCAGTTATCAATTCTATTCCATTAATTTTTCCAAATATATGTATATAAACTAATATTTTATAAAATAATAATAACTTTCAAAATTATGTCAAAAAAAATATAACAAATTTAAATGGAAAAAGTTTTGTTTTTGCACAAATTTGCAATTTTTTCATTCAAAAAAAATAAACTTGATAGATAAACAAATTTTTTATTTTTCTTGGAAATAATATTTTAAAACAAAAAATAAAAGTATGCGATATATAAAGTTTTCCACCAAATTTTTTTTCTATTAGAAAATTTTAGATAACTTTTGCAGTTTTTATGAAAAAAAAAATATTATCAAATTTGTATAATTAAAGATCAAACTTTAACCAAAAAAATTAAAACATACGTAAATTTAATTATGTTAAAAAATTAAGTTTTAAGGTTGTATAATTAAAAATTTAACACGTTTTCAAGTATTTTATTTATACATAAATGAAAACTTAATTGGAAAATTATTTTCTAGAAAAATGAAAAAAAAAATTGATAAAAATGAAAATAATAATCTTATATTTTTCTTTTCAATGACTAGTGAATGAAATTGTTTGAATTTTTTACAAGGATTTGCTGGATATGAGAAATCAACTAAGTAAAAATATATCGATATTAAAAATTATCCTAAAAATATGCAAATTTTTGAAATATCATTGGGGGAATTGAAGCTATTTGACAACAAAATTTGAGCTATTTGACAACAAAACTAATACAAAACAATTCTAAGTGCTCACTTATCTATATACATACCTATAATAATTTTTTTTAATGAATCCTTAACTTTCCTTTTTGATGATTTTAAGAATTTTTTTTATGATTGCATTTCTAGTGAATGATTATTATACTCAGTACAGTTATAAAAATTGATAAAAACCCTACAGGAACCAAAAAACTGCAATAATCTTTTTTTGATATAATGTAATAAAAAATTTATTACTTTTTCCATACAGTAATAAATGTCTTTCCTTTCTATGATATTTTATACATATATACTTTTTTATGAGTAAGGATATATGTAATAAATATCATATGACCTTGGAATAACAACGAAAAATATTCTTTAATATTTTGAGCTATCAATTTTTATATTAAATATTGTTTAAAAATAAAATAAAAAATTGAATTTTTAACTGTGGTTAGAGTAAGATTTATAATAATTTTTTAAAAGGATCTTGTTTTAATTTTTTTTTATTGTTAGAGATAATAAATTTGCTTATTAAATCAAAAAGGGATATTTTTTTGAATGAAAACTCAGTCATTAATTTTATTTTCCATAGTTAACAGTAACTTTATTTTAAATTTTTCAACAATAAAAATGTATTTTTTTTTCTATAAATAAAAATTTATCCTTTTCACCACATCATTGTTGTATGATCATAAATGTATATATGTAGTCCAGAAATATTTTTTTCTTATCCAACTATAACAGAATTATATCCTTTTTTTTTGTGAAACTCTCCATATAACACATAACTCTGACCATCATATAAAACAGGACATTGTATTCAATATATGTACAATACACATATATATTTTTAATAATGTAAAGCATC
This sequence comes from Empis stercorea, assembly GCA_949752835.1. Lineage (NCBI taxonomy): Eukaryota > Metazoa > Arthropoda > Insecta > Diptera > Empididae > Empis > Empis stercorea. The sequence goes on from OX457089.1 coordinate 54,715,189, forward strand.
ATCATCATCATCATATGTGGTATTTGTGGTTTTTATATTATCCTTTTTGCTGTTGTCCTCTCTAACTTTGTATAATATTCTGTTTTAATGAGATAACATTACATAGAATGGCAAAAAAAAAATTTCATTTGCGGATGAAATTTTTCACAAAAAAAAAAACTCACATAAAAAAATGATGAGAGAGATGAAAAGTATTATTATCCTTCCAACCATTTAAAGTCCACAGAAATTAATAAAGGATTATTAATTTTTGCCTGAGAATTTTTATGAAAATTTTCAGTTTTTTATAGTCGTATACATTTTTATTATTATTTGATGAAATTTAAAATAACTAAAAAAAATTTTTAAAGGATAAACCACATAATCAATTTCTTAATAATTTTAGTTATTTTAACTTTCATCAAATAAAAAACATTTTATAAATTTAAATTTTGATTCTTTAATATTAAAAATTGTATTTATAAATTAAATATAACCAACAAATGATTTGTTTAGAATATGATAGCTCCTTAAAATATGCAATGTAATAATAAATTCTTAATATAAATGCCATGGAAAAGTTTTAGTATATTTATGAGAAAATTTCAAATTTTATATAAGTAAATATTATCTTTTAAATTTTATTATTACAACTTTTAGTTACAATAAATTTTATGTTGTTTATATTTAAAACAAAATAATAATGCAGACCACTTCAGTTTTCCTTAAATTAAAGTTTACTTAATAAATATTTACTAAATTGCCTGCCTATATAACAAAAGTAAACTGTAAGGAAATTATAATAAGAAACATTTTGTATTATACATATCTTTCGTTACTAAGCAATTATTCTTTTGGGTCCTACAAAAATGAAATTCTTAAGGTTTTTATACTGCAATATAAAGTAAATGAACTAACAAAATTGCAAATTAATTAAGATTTACTATATATATTAAGATTTTGTGTTATTTATATACCAAAAGAAAATTATGTTTATATAATGGAATAAAATATAACTTTTTCTTAATAATATAACAACAACAAAAATATTATATAAAAATTAGAATAAACAAGAAAACAAAAAAACTTATATTTATGTTAATAATATATTCATTAAAAGACCAACATTATTCTTTAATTATGCTTTTATAAGGTAGTATATGAAAATAGTGTCTATACTAGAATTTATAGGCTTAGATTTAGTCTCAAAATCTTCATAGATAATTGAACGTTTTCATACCAAATGAAAATTGGAAATTCAAATCGCCATAAATTATTCTAATTGACAATTTGTGTTGATTTGCTTCAAAAAATATGTAACAAAATATTTATATGATTCTAAAAATATGTAAATTTTTATATATATCAAAAAAAAATTTAGACCAATTTGATGAAATTCACCCTGAATAGAAAGTTTAGGTGAATTTGAATTTCTTTAAAAGAAAATTTCTAAAAGTTATCGTATATGTTAATTTTACATAAGATATTTTAATAAATTTGTTAAACTGTTGAATAATTTATATTATAATTATACAGAAAAAATTTATTATGTTTTCATTTATGAACAGTAAAAAAAAAAATTATTTTTAAACAAAGTTTTTGTGCCAGACAATTTTTACTTGCATTAATAAAATATTTAAATAGTCTATAAATAAGGAAAAGTCATAAGTTATTTAAATATATTATTTAAAACACAATAAAGTTATTCGTGAAAATGATAAATTTAATATTTTATAATTTCGTTATTACGCAATTTTGTTGTGAAAAAAATTGTGTTAATTAGATTTGCCCTTGAAAATTAATAGATTGACACAAATGCTTACTACAGTACCAAATTTCCCTTGATTCGTTAAAGCAGAAAAAAATTTAATTATTTATATTAAAATTCTATAAAGAAATTTGCTTTATAAAAATTACTAAAACGAAATTGAATTTAAAATATTTTCACCAAATTGAGAAATGGTATAATTGAAATTGACCAACCAACCAAATTGAGAAATGGAAATGTTATAATTGACCAACATATAAAAATAATCAATTTTGAAATAAAAATCAATTAATATAATATTTTTATTATATTAAATTACAAAATTTAAACTGGAATTTTTAAAAATTTATAGTTAAAAAAATCAATTTATTTTTATATGCGAAATGAAAATTTGTATACCAAAATAATTTTAAATTGGATAATTTTATTATCACTTTTTTTCCAATCAAGATGCCCTCTTTAAATATACACACTTTTAAATTCATATTTTATCAAATAAAAACAATTGAATTTTCCATGTTAAAGTCATTAAAAATTGATTTGATTGAAACTTATACTTATAATTGAATTATATATTGTTTGGAATAATGTTTAGTAAATTTGTGACAAATCTAATTTACAACATTTTCCTGTTAATAAATTTAGTTAAATTATTACTGACTAACGAATACAAAACTTATCAATGGTCTAATTTTTTTTATTTTGAAGGTATATATATTACTTCAAAACTTGTTATGAATACCTGAATGAAAATTATTATAGATTGGTTATAATAAAAATGTCCAAAAAATATATATGATTTATTATTATCCTTATCATAAAAGAAGGAAAAAACAAAACATAATTTTTTATTTTATGAAAGGTATAGGATAGAAAATCAAATTAGATTTTAGGTCAAAAATATCATGATGAGCTTGAAAAAAAAAAGAAACAAAAAAAAAATCATCACGTGCCTAAATTACTGTTTAGAGAAATTGGCATGAATACAAATTCCTATATTTTCCAATATTTTTGTATAGGTACCATAATTTATGTACCACCTCGATTAATAAATGAAAATGAACACTGAACACTAGGTAATATTTGGTTTTTATTATTTCAAACTTTTTATTGAATTGCAAATTTTTGTTTTACTTTTTAAAAACCGAAAAATAAATTTTACAATTTTTTTGAAAATTTTATTACACAATTGGTGTATAAATTATATAAATAAAATTATATTGGTATAAAGAAAATTTAAATACCTTTTATTTTACTTTATATAAAACTTTATAGAAATCAACAAAAACATTTGCTTTATTTGTACATAAAATTTCAAAGTTCTTGTCCTCGTTAACAAGATAAACTTTTTTTTTGTTTGTGGAAAACTATCACCAGATGTTATTTTATTTATATTTTAGATATGATACGTAAAAAAAGTTGAACTATAACTTTTAAACTTAACAAGGAATATGTATATAGAGAAAATCTCTATATAAAATACAAAAAAGTGCAATAAAAACCACTAATTCCTTCTTTTTTTTTGAAAGAAATATATTTTAGATTATAAACAATTTTAAAGGATAATAAAAGTTGAAAAAATATTAAAAAAATATTTGTTGAAATAAATTTTAAGTATACAAAAATACTTAACCAAAATATAAAATATTACTTAGTATCATTATTATAGGAATTATATTAATTATGAAATTACTTTTTGGACAGTTTTTATGAACGTAAGACCAAATAATTTAACTGGACATAAATTAAATAAACAAATTTCTCAGAAAATCAATTTATTTAAAAAATATTTCAGTCAATTTTTTTTTCAATTGGTCTATTCAACACCCCCAAAAATGTCTATAAAATTTTCAATCTAAATAAAGATATCCAAAAAATTACAAGATAAATATAGAAACAAAATATTTTTTTTTGCTCAACTATCATTATCACAGTACAGTGCCTTGTATATCCTTGTACATCCTTAAACAAAATCAATTTAAACAAATTAGTAGTACAATAACAAAAAAAAACTATATATTTATATAAAAATTGTATGTTAAAAGTTTTTCATTTAATTTTTTTTTTTCTTATTTATTTAACCCTTTTATACTTTTTTGCATACTATAACAATTCATTGGCCTTTTAAGTATAATATATAACCTCAAAATGCTTTACATTACTAAATCCGACTACACAAAAGGATTTGATAAATTTTATTTTATTATATTTAACTTTGTTTTTGACATTGTGCCACACAATCGTGAACTTAAAATATTTATTAACATTTATTTAAAATATAGAAAAATCCTTAAAAAATGTATCCAATTTTAACTTAATAAATATCTTTCGAGTATAATTTTAAATTATCTTGCATAAAATAAAATTACACTATCAAAAAAGGCGTGAAAATATTTTATTTATTTAAATATAATTTTTAGTTTGCCAGAAATATTTTTTTAAAAAATCGATTTGATTTGAAATGGTACACGGTACACAAGTTTTGAAATAGTATATGTGTGCCTCAAATTAGGCAATTTCAGTTAAAGAGTTCCGAATTCAATTTTCAAGTGATTTTAATTAAATATTTACATTATTTTCACACTTTAATCCAAAACTATTATTGCATTATTACATTATAAAATCAGAATTGTTTAATAACTTTTGAGTTAATTCATTAGTTTTTAACTTTTGAACTTTTATGAATATATTATAGTCATGGTCATTATACAATAAATTTTAAAGTAATTCTGGAATTTTTGATTGGTTCAAAAGTGAAAAACTAATCAAGTCGGAATATATTGGAATATAATTTTTTAAAGAAGCATATTAAAGAATTTATATTATTATAAATTGAACAAAATTTCAAGGGAACAGTACACAATATTCTATATATATATGCAGAATTGGTACAACGCTATGTATGAAATATAATTTTTAACTTAATTAATTTTCAAACATTTATTACCTAAAAACAAATTTATTTCTAAATTTTCTACAAAACATAAAACAAAATTATAGAAAACTAATAAATATTTATTAATAAATGGAACAAATACTAAAATTTTCCTGAATAAATAATTTCAATAAATATTTCACTTGTAAAATTAGTTTATGTTATGTGAAAATACTGAAAAGTTTTAATAATCTCTTTTTATATTCTAGAGTTATAATATTATGACTCCATATGTTAAATGGCAATTAGTCAAAACATCCTGACTAAAATGCATTAGGGAAATCCTTTATAATACAATATAAAACACAATTTTCCATTTCTTATTTATTTATTTTGTAGTCAAAAATATTTGAATGCAATTTTTCGAAAACAAAACAACTGGGACAAATATTTTATTGGTATATTCCTATTTTACTTTAATATATAAAACAAATATAAAAAAAAGTTGCCTAACTTGACATAATCATAAATTAGAAAAATTATATATCTTGAAATTTTTAGTTAAAGATGTGTGCCCATAACATTGCCCCAAAATGAAATTTGAACATAAACAACATATCGATGCCAAAACATATCAAATTGCAAAAAAGTTTGTTCTTTTTTGTTTTTGAACAAAATTAATTTCGAAATATGTCATCATTGTCAAATAATGAAAAATATGGTTATTGGTTATGATATGAATGTCCATTTTATTACAATGCAATGTTTTTTGGAGAAATATAATATGGAAAATATTGGGTAAAAAAATTGTAGACAATTCAGAAGAGAATTCACATTTGGAAAAAAAAAGATGATAAAATATGACACAGATTTCGATTAGAAATAAAATTTTCAAATTTCTGTAGTAAAAAAAAAAAAATATTTATTTATTGCCAGAAATTACCAAAATAATCGATTAGTAACTAAGAGTCAGTGATTTTATTCGCGAATAAATTTAATTTTCTGCAAAAAAATTTCTAAAATTAATATCATTAGACAGGAAATTTGATATTTTAATAAAAATTTAGAAAAATTGTAATCAGAAAATTAAATTTTTCTAAATAAATAATCTTTTTACCAATCCTCAAACATACTTACAACAAAATTTAGATTAAAATAATCAACATTCTTGCCCAAATTTTTTAAAACAAAAAACCAATCTTTTTCCAAAAACAAAACTTTTACAAACCAAATTAAATATTTATTTTATAAGCATAAAAGGGCAAACATAATAAATTTTTGTATATTATTATTTTGGTTTTTTTTCCGGATGTCATCGAGTATTGAAAAGTTTAATTAAAATTTAATCAAAATAATTTAAAATTAATTAATTTTTTTTTTATTTTGTGAATCCAAAATAAGAAAAATAAAAAATGAAACCAATATAAGAAAACTAGAAAAGGTCCTTTAAAGTTTCGGTCAAAAGATTTTATTTATTTATCAATTTTTTTTATGTATAATAAGAAAAATAAACATAATAAAATTTCTTTAAAAATAGTTTTACATTTGGTTTTTATAGGATTTGATGTAATTTGAAGAAATAAAAAAAAAAAGGATATCCTCAGGAAAACTAATAAAATAAAGTTTTTTATTATACAATTTTTTTGTTGTAAGGTTTTTATATTATGTATTTTAGACAAAATTTCTTTATCGTTTTATTTACTTTTATTTGTACCGAACCAAAAAAAAATAGAACTAAACAAATTTATTATATTCTGTATAGTATTTTTGTAGTAGTAGAAATGTAAATTTTGACGACAAAATTTATAGCTGAAAATTTTTAAATTAATTTTGATTTTTCATTGGAAAATTAATTTTTCACTTTGATGTATTTTTTGACAATAGTTAACTAAATATTTTAATAGCGATTTCGCATAATTAGTTATTCTGAGAGGATATTTTAGTCACTTAAATTTACTAACTTCAAAATAATCAAGACAAATTCAATTGACTCCAATATTATTATCAGGAGGATAAAAAAAAATTAATTTAAATAAAATTATTTAAATTAATGATTTTAATTAGAAAATTTTGATCAAAAGCAAAATTTGTTGATCAAAGTGGCATCGTTTATATTAAATCCATAAATAACATACTAAATAATTTCCATTTTCAAATCAAAATTTAATTAAAAATTTAATAATATTATATATATAACAAAAGGAATTTACATAAATCAAATTTTACATTATATTTTACCAGCAAAAATCTAAATAATCTTTAAAATATGATGACCCTTGTAAAGGATATTTAAAAATATACATAAAAAAAAAATCCTTCCTTAATATTAAATAGTATTATAAAATAAATTTTTGTAACTCCGGAAACATAAATTTAGGGAAAAAAAAACATCAGTAACATAATTTTTCTGATTCATATAATAAAAAAAAAAATTTAAATTTGTTTACCAAAAAAAATGACCGAAAACAAAAACGTAGTACGTAAATGTACCAAATTATCTTAACGTATATAGAATTTTTTTCTCCTTTTTCACCATAAAGTTATAAGAGGATTAATTTGTGTCCTAGTTAAAATGAATATTTTTTCTTTCATTTATAAAGGAAAATTGTGTTAACAAAAAAAAATATTTATAAAGGAAAATTGTGAAAACAAAAAAAATTGAAGAAAAATTATCACTTTAAGTTTTGTTATCCTTGAATCCTTGTAAACTTTACTCTTATATTTGCATAAATAAACACACATACCGACATAAACATCCACACAAAAAATAAATGGAGGAAGTTAAAGTTAACTAACTAACGTCATTCATTATTACTTATAGTTAATACTTGTGGTAAGAATTTTTGATTTTTCACTATTTATATAGGATAGGTATATAAATAATTATAATGTAAATAATATTCTTTCTATGTTGGAATTTTTTTGAAAACTATGTGCGGTAACTAGAAAAATATATAGTTTTACCTCCACAAATATTCGTTATTTTTACAATGTAACCACACAAAAACCATAAATTTGAAAAGTTCTTTGGCTTTTGGTATGAAATTAATAGCTATAGTATATTTAAAATTATATAGATATAGGATACATACGTTTTGGATAGAAACTTTTTTCTATATATATTTTAACACTCAATTGTTTTATTTATGTTTGTGGTTTCAGCGTAAATTTTTGTAGAAAAATATGATGAAAGTTTTATTTACTTTTTGTTTAGAAACATAGATTTATTTTAATTATAGTAATTTGCTTACAGAAAAATAAATTTTAATTTTTTTTCAAACAGCATTATTTGAATTGGTTTTAATTTTTTTTTTTGTATGGTTCATTTAGTTAATGAGGTTGACTTTAGTAAAGGTTTTTAAATATCACTACGTATATTTATTACATAAATTCTGGATGCAAAATATACGATAAAATATTTATTTTTCCAAGTTAGTGTATATAAATAAAATTCAATGAATTTATTATCTAAAAAAAATATTCATAAAAATTTATTTAATTTATTATAGAGACAAATAAATTTTATATAACTAAAGATTTATGTTTTGATTTTATTGATTTTATTTATTATTTTATTTTAAAATATTTTTTAAATACATAATTTATTTTTGATATTTTGCATTTGAATAAACAAAAACATAATAAATTTATTATTTTTCATATGAATATTTAATTAATTTGAGATTATTTTTATGTAGAATTTATTTATATGTGTACCATTCATTTGATTGGATATTGGCTGCAGTAGAGGTGTGCTTTCATAAAATTAATCTTCTGACATAAATATAAATATCAAAGTTTTGGTTAGTTTCGGTGCTGCAATATTCAACAAGCTTTCATTTTGATAACATACAAAAATCGATAAAATTGTGAAATTTTCATCTTTCTTTTTCATTATTCAATTTTCCTAAAAAAAAACAATACTTCATTTTACTTTATTTTTTAACTTTCTTTACTAAAAAATTCAATTTTTCCCAACCACATTGTGAGCGATAAAGTCCTTTAGATGAAAATTTATATTTCAATTTCATTTCACACAAAATCATATTATCTACAAAATGTCCATTATATTCAATATCCTTAAAATATGATTTTTTTTTTGTCTATTGTATAAAAAATTTTCAATTCTTTGTAATCTTGTATAAATATGGAACAACTGATAGTACAATGATATCCACAATAAGCTCTGATAATGCTATCAAAACTAAAGAGATCATTTCTAAAAACAAAACAAAACAAAAATTGGAAAATGAAAATATCATTTACGAAATTTTTTTTCAGAAAAATTATTTAGTCATAAGCTTCTTTCATAACAACAACACAGAATTTATTTTTCCTCTGGCAAAAGAATAAAAATGATCCATTGCTGCAAATGTGATTTTGCATTACAGAAAAAGATCTAAAAAAAATTTCATTGATGTATTTTACTTTCCATAAATCTACAAAACTTCCAAGGACATTTTTATATGTATACATAAGAAATTTTAGGTTTTTTTTGTTTTTTGATATAACGAAAAATTGTAATAATTCCTACAAAATAAAAGAAAATTTAAAAATTTGTTAAAAACATTTATAATTTAGTTAAATTTAAAAAAAGTTTTATTTAAATTTGTCAACATAAATTTGTTTTTATACTAACTATTTTAATTAAAATATTTAAACAGTTCTTAGTTATGGGAAATAATATTTATATTTTAATATTTAAAGTTTTAAAATTACTTTTTATAAAAAAATTTAAATATATAATAGTAAAATAGCCTAAATAAATAATATAAATAAAATAGCATAATTTACTTACTTAGTTATCATATAAAAAAAATAGTTTCTCGTTAAATTTTTTTATTTATGTTTAGTAAAAAAATTGAATACTTTTAGGCTAACCATAAATTGCTTTTTAATTTAATATTTTCAAAATTTAAATACATATGTTTAATTTATGTTTTAAATTGTGAAAAAAATTAAATTATATATAATTTTGTAATACAATTTTTTTTTTGTTTCATTTATAATACCTACTTATTTTTTAAATTTTTACAATATATTTTAACATAAATTTTAAAATGTAAATTGTTATCAAAACAAATATTTTTGACCTACGCAGTTATAGTAGAATAACAGAATCGTTTTGATCTCTTGGGACATTTTTTTTTAAATCAACAGCAATTTAAAAAAAAAAGGTTTTAAAAGGATTAAGATTACGTTTCTCTATTTGAAATATACTCGCGTACATATATTTTGTTATCATTTAAATACAGAATATTACGCAAAACTTAGTCCTAAAAAAATAAGTAATTCGTATTGTTTTTCAGTTTCAGTGATTATAATTTTTATATCTTTCGGATGTTTATTTCTCCCTGTGATATTAAAATAAAACAACAACATTTATTGGTCATTTTAGGACTTGACTTTTGTTTACATTATATCTTTTTCTAATATCTTTTTTTCGACCTTTTTAAAAATAATAATAAGATAAAATAAAATAATAATAATAATAATAATAAAAGTTATTGAAATCTGTTAAAATTTTCTGAAAATATTTATAAATAGTAGAATATATAATATTTTCTTAGTCCTGATTCACTAATGATCCTAAATTTGGTATGATTTTAAGGGAAATTAAATTAGCAATGCAAATATTTATAATTATTTTATAAAAACTTGAAATTTATCGAAAAAATTAAACAAAACTTGAAATGTGAAAATCGGGAATTACGGAATGCCGGGAATTACGAACGATATTTATTTAAACTGATTATATTCTGAATGCCCCAAAATACTCAATTTTGGAGATACAATAACGTACCTTACAAATTATAAAAAAATGAATTTAAAATTTTATCTTGGTGCATAAAACATATTAAATATTGGATTATTATTATTAATATATATTTATGAACAATATGAAAACAAATACATATATGGGAAAAAGGAAGGACCATTTGAAATTAAATATTTGATCAAATTTCATGATTACAAAATAGGTACTTAATTTTTTCAATAAAATATCAATAAAAATAATAAAAAATATAAAAAAAAAATTTTTTAAATTCTATAAAATGTATAAAAAAATATAAAAATTTGGAATATAAATTTTTCAATACCATAGTTAAATTTTATAATTTTTCCTAAATTCAATTAGTAATATATAGATATATTTCCAAATTGCATTATTCTTGCAATTCTCTCCATAAATTTATTAAATTATATATGAAATAATTCATTTTATACTTAATGAACTCTTTTTAAAGAATTCCACTCGAGCATTTTGAAATTGTGGCTGAGAATTCTCTTGTGTTAGATTCTTTATCAAATTACAGAAAAAAACAGAAATTTATACCATAATTTCTTATGTTTATGAACTTTATAATAAAATTTAATGAACCACTTGTAAAAACTATATATGAAGTCAAGTCGGCAAAATAGTGAATTGAGTATTTTTGTACTCGGTATAAATTTGAAAGGATTCTTAACTTAAAAAATTATAGAAAATTAAAATTAATAAAATTAAAATTTTTTCCATATTTTGTAGTGAATGGAAATATTTTCCAGGTTCACAATAAGAAACCAGAATCTTTATAAATATTACAATACTGGGAAAATTGATAAAATAAGTATTATATTATTTTTAAATTAAAATAAAAAATACTTTATATTATATTTTTTAATTATAATATATTGTAGAAATGTAATAAATAATCATTTTGACAATTTATTTAAATTTCATTCACCACATTCTTTACCACTTTCAATTTTATTTCCTACTTTGCAGCATTAATAATACGATTAAAAAAATTTTAAGATTAGATTTTAAATACATATACAATAAATTGTAGAAAAGTGTTTTGCAATATTTATTGGTGTGACAAAATATTTTGAGAAATTCTATTTAATTAATTTAAATCAATGATTAACATTATTTCTACTTATTCAAACACAAATTATCAAAATATCCTTTAATTATTATATGAAAATATTTTTCCAAGATATTCTAATTGCAATAATTTGTAAATTTATATATCAATCTTTTTCCAATCTACAACAAAATTATTATCAGCTCGATAACACAATTTTTCATAATTATGAAAAATTTCAATATTTGATCTAATAAAAAATATGTCCTTAAACCATTTTACAAATTCTATTAAACAGTTACATAAAATTTTGTTTTTATAAATACTAAAAATCATTTTCACCTTTAACATTAAACATTTTCTAAAAAATGCACATTTGTAATGTTCTATAAATATGTACAGCCTTGGCCAAAAGTATTAGGCACCCTATAAAATTCTTAATATCTTTAAAAAGTAAAATTTTAAATGAAATCAAAATAAGCAGATAAATAGTTTTATTAAACTATTAACTATTATGATAAATAGTTTTATTAAACATAATTAATATTTGGTTGAGCCCTTTGGATTTTATGACAGCAACTATCCTCTTAGGCATAGAGCTAACTATAGCTCCACTCTTGCTTTAACACATTTTTAAGTGTTTCTTTCGATGTAATAGAGTATACTTCTGGATTCTATGCTTCAGAATACCTTATAGAACATCTATATATGCGGTATTCTGAAGATCAATGAGTACTAAATTACATCGAAAGAAACACTTAAAAACGTGTTACAGCAGGTGTGGTGTGCTATTTCTTCCGAAGAGTACCGCAAGCTAGTTAGCTCTATTCCTAAGCGGATCGTTGCTGTCATAAAATTATTTATTTAGATATTAAGAATTTTATAGGGTGCCTAATACTTTTGACCAAGGCTGTATGTACATTTGTAGTTTGTAGAGCAAAAACCATAAATTTCATAATTTCAGGTTAATAAAAATAATATACGTAGGTATAAATTTTTGTTTTTTGGCGGTTTAAAATGGTTTATCGTGTTCTCTAAAAAGCATTGTTTAACAATTAGTATTTTAACTAATATATACATAATATGTATGTACATATTATTTAATATCTTTGATAATTGAAAGGATTTTAATAAAAACAAAATCAAAGCATAAATGTGGAAATTTGTCGTGGCAATAACTGTATAAGGCGTTTTCATAAACGCAGTATGATCGCAGTACTGCAATGTATTAATTCTTTTTACTGGTATGTTGACTATCGAGACAGTGAAAAGTGGACAAATTTAGCTTAACCAACTTTTTACTGGTTGCTGTCTCGTTGATTAAACTACCATAAAAACGATTAAAAAAATTGCAGTACAGCGATCATACTGTGTTAACGAAAACGCCTATTTATAATTCATAATTTTACACAATCTTTTAATTTTAATTCATAATTTGGAGAAACTATATGTAGAAATTTAAATCTAATTTATGAATAATCCGTTCTGCCAATACTACACCACTTCACTCAATTATAAGTATCAAAAAGATAATTTAAACCAAAAATTTAATTATTATTTACAGAAAAGTTACAAATTATTAGTCGAATGTCAATAAATCTCTTTTACTCAGTGTTAAATGTCCTGAAAAATTAATAATTTATATATAAATTTTTGTTTTTACTCTTTTTTATACGAAAATACCAGTAAATTCTATGACAGTATATCAACAATGTTAAAGGCATGACCATAAAATATCAAAAAACATAATACACCACCATTAAACATATAAAAAAACAAGAAACTTCTTATAATGAAAATATAATCCAGATAAAGACTACAAGATTAAAATAAATATATTATCCAACATTATATATCATTTTATTTATTTTGGTAACCAGTACGAAGGAAAAACTCATAATTTATTTGTTATTTGTATGTTTACATTTGGATATGAAAAATTAGTTGACTATTCTTTCCAAATAAAAATATATTACATGGTATACGAAAATTCCTGAAAATTTACACAATTTTCTGGTTAAATTCTGTACAAACTTTATATAAATTTACTAAATAAAAATTAATCATTTTATTTAGATTATAAAAATTAATTATTATTTTAAATATTAGAGAAAAATGTATATACATATATATATATATGTATATATAAGTTGAAACTATCTTAAGATTATTAATTGAATGCAATTAACAATAAAATAATTACAATTTGATAGTATGGTTTTTCTTGAATTTAGAAGATATTCGTAAATGTGAATTTTTTTTAACTTTTTCTATGTAAATACTTTTTTTTATTAACTGATTTAAAGCTTTAAATATTCAAGATTGAAATTCTTCGGAACTCGGAACATATATTCAAAAAATTGGATAAATTTGTATATAATTTTGGTATCTAGAAATTTTTGTATGAATTTCTAATAATAAAATGTGAAAAAGAGTATAATGTAATGCCTAGAGTTATTTTTTTTTTTTAAATGAAATACTTATAAATCATAAAAAATATCCTTAGGCTTGTAGTACTTAAATGTATATTATTTACTTAACAAATATTTATTAGATAATTTTATTAATATTTAAGCTTTTTTTATTACTTTCATTCAATTTTTGTATAAAAGTTCAAATACATTTTAAAGATTTTTATAAAATTTCGAAATATTTCAAGAGAAATTTTTCATATTAAATTCAAAAAATTATGTATAGATAATAAATCAATACTACGTATAGAAATTATTCAAATAGCTATACTTCAATGGAATATAATCATTAATCGATTAATCCTCTATAATAGCAATAAATTTTTATCTAATAATTTATTTCAGAAAAATAATTATATAACTATTTAATAATTATAATATAAATATAATAATTCATTTACTACGCAAATAGACGACAAAACTTTGATAAATTAAAATTGATTATATAATAACTAAAAATAAATATATAAACTTGAGATGTCAATTATCACTTAATTCTTAATTGAAATATTCTCGACAGTTCTTACTTAATATAATAATTTTATTCATATAACTAAAACAAAAAAATTAAGCAAAAAATAATAATTATTATAATTAATATCATTATCTATCCAAAGTTCATTCAATAATTAATGAAAATGGCGAATTAAGTAATATCTGAAAAAGATAATTGATATTTTCACGATAATTTCATAACAAAACTATAATAGATAGATTGAATTCAAGAGCATTATAATTAGTCTAAATGACTTAATAAAATTTATCTAATTTTTGTTGGAAAGTTATCATCATATTATACGTAGAAATATAATTCTAATGAAAATTTAATGAAAATTTTGTAAATACATATTATTAAATAATTATGCAACTATGACATATATTTAATCAGTTAAAAGCATAATTGTTTATAATGAGCTTTTTAATTATGAAAAATACTAACTAAAGTTTTCCAGTAAATGAATATATAAAATTATGATGAAATTGAAAGGATAATACATTTAAACGAAATTTTGTTAACAAATTAAGTTAAATAATTGGTATACATTGTATTATACAAGTTATATTAATATGTGTACTCGAAAATTAACAATTTTGTTTAAATATTATCTTAGATGGTTAATCATATTTATGCAAAAAAAATATACTTTCATTGTTAACGAGTACATATACCAGATAGTATCTATACAATGCGAAAAACTACTTAACTCTGTGAAAGATGTAAGAATAATAACGCATTTAACAAAAATATAAAATTCATATTTTCAAATATTTAATTAAAATTATTTTAATTTGTGTATAATATCTAACAATAATTAATTAGCCCCAAACTTGTCATAAATTTTATTATTATTTTATGACAATCGTGTATGGTTAATTTTCCACAAATCATAACATCATTTTTTATTTTAACAAAACCAAAAAATATTATCTAAAAGATGAGTTAAATACATTATCTCATTATATTTTTTATGTTGAAATAAAAAATTTTTTATAAGGGCTTTTAGTTCCATTTTGTGAATTAAATGATTAATACTTTTATCTGGAAGTTAGAATTTTTGAGGGAAAAATGATTTGAATAATTGTTATATAATTATTTATATATTTTAAATAATTAGGTATATCTTTAAATAAAATATAGAATGAATGGTCGAATATTTAAATTTATCAAAAAAATATATATTTTTATTTTGACTCGACAGCTAAATACGGATAATGGCGTATTTCATTCACGACATTTTGTTGCCCGTTCCGTAAAAATTATATACAATTATTAATTATATTTAAGTTAAATCCTTTTAATCTTTTTATAAAAATTATAAAATATAATAATTTTTCATTTTTGCAAGTGATTGTTTTAAAAAGGTATCACGAATTTTGTAAAAAAAAATTTTTTATAATAGTTAAATTAATTTTGAAAATTATCAATTCAATGTCATATTTTGCCATTTACTTAAATGGAATTACGAATTTTTATTAATTATTTATTAATTATTTATTAATAAAAATTCGTAATTCCATTTAAGTAAATGGCTAAATATGACATTGAATTGATAATTTCCATTTAAGTAAATGGCAAAATATGACATTGAATTGATTTAGAAATATTTTGTAATTCATATTTAAGTATTATTTGTTTGTCTATTACTTTCAGCAATTCTAACATTAATTAAATTTGTTTAATATTAGCCATTTGTATATAATTTACGACAGTAGTTTAATTATCTGAAAATTATCAAATAATGCTTGATATAATTTTTCATCAATAATAACGTACATAATTAATTACAATATTCCTTGAAATTATCGTAATTATTTCAATCGTAACATTTCGAAAATTAATAATTTATTAAATATATATTTAAATTGGTGTACAGTAATTTTATCATTTTAATTATAGGACATAAATTAGATTTTTTTTTTTAAATGAATGGTAAATAATATTATTCATTTTTCAAATTCATAAAATCTGAAATTTGGCACATTAACCAAAAAAATAATTAATTTTATTTATTTAAGGTAAAAATAATTAATTCCCATAAATTTCTAAAAATTATTTTTACTATAATGTACAAATACAAAGTACAATATTGAAATAATAATATAATAAACTTTATTATATAGCATACTTTTAGGCAATTAAAAAATGAAATTTATTGTTTTATAAGAAAATTTGTAATTAATTAATTATTTTTAATATTTTTAATCATTTTAAATTTAAACTGAAACATTTTAGCATAATTTTAATACTAAAGGTATTTTTATGATTTTGTAATTTGAAAATATGAAATGATTTTATTTTATTTTTTGCCATAATATTTACAAAATTTGTGTGTTTTCGGGAACATTTACCGCAAATTTCACTTCCATACATCATGATTGATATTATTTTTCAATTGAAATATACTGTTTAGGCATATTTTTGGCGGTTTATTACATATAGCAGACTTCTAAGCAGTTTTGATAAACCAAATCAACAATATTTTTAAAATTAAAATGTTTCAGTAAATCTATAAAAAATATAATTATTTTTCCATAAATTTTAACAATATCTAGCAAAATCATAAGAATAAATTATCATTTAATAATTTTAAATGACATCTTCCCTAATTTCTGAGCGCAACGGATAGACATAATAATAGTTTACCTTTTTTTGATCAAATAATGTCTTATATATCTTTAATTAAAACAGATCCTTAATTTTACAAATTCCTTATAGAATATTTTAATTAATACATATTTTACCAAAAATTGACTTTATTATAATTTTATATAAATCAAAAATAAATCTAAAATAGTTAAAAATAATTACATTTTACTTTAACTATAGTATTTATAATCAAATTTCATTTTAATGCCATTAGTAATACTTTTAATTAAACTTTATTATATTTATCCCCATAAGATTGAATAATAATTAAATTTTATTTAAATAGATAACAAACTTTAAAAATAAATATATGTAACGAAATGTGAAAACCAAATCCAATAAACTTGAAGTAAAAATAGCATAAAAAATATAATAAATATTCTTACAGAAAACTTTCCTTAGCTATAGCTACTAAGATTATTTATCTACTAACTTTTAAATTGATTAGAATATTGAACAAAAATAAATATTATAAAAATTTCGTAAAGTTACAAAAAAAAAATGAAGATGATCTTAGTAGAAATTATTCAGTGATTGATTAATATTTTACCAAAAGTATAAAGGTATACGATAAAGTAAAAATGATTTTATGTATAGATAAATTTTTTCATAAAACAAAATAATGAGTATTCGATAGCCTCAAGCATTTAATTATAATCATAAAAGTTTTAATATAAAAAAAAGTTTATTTAGTAAAAATAAATATTATGAATAAAAAAATTGCTAATGAACATTGTTTATTCGTTTTTTCAATAAAATTTTTGTATTAAATAATTTTTCAAATTACTTTTTTCTGAAAATTTTGATATAAAAAAAAATCAAGTTATGAAGTTAAATAGTAGAAAAACAACACCGGCTAGCTAGTAAAATTCTTGTGACTAGCTCCAATTGTAAACACCAATTCAATCACTACTAAAAAAACGCCCTTAAATTAAAGAATATTAATTTTTTAGAATTAAATTTGAATATTTGTTAAAATGAATTTTATTAAAATTGAAATTAATATTTTCTCTTACATATTTTTTTCTTGCTCTCACAATAAAATGGATAATATTTTTATATTTTACATTCAAAAAAGGATAATATCTACATAATATATTCTTGGGTATAATAAAATATGAAAATATTTTCTTATTATTAAATGAAAAATTTACGTATATGCTAAAAGGTCAAATTAAGTTTTTTTTAAATAAATAACGTATATTATTTTGGTACACATTATCATTGGTATACCTACTTTATTTTTTTTTTTTAGATATTAAGTAAATAAAAAAGTTGAATTTATATTTGGACAAATGTGAAAATATTATTAGAAAAATATATTTTTGCGACTTTCTTGATTTTTGTATATTTTATACATATAAAAAAAGTTAAACTATTATTTTATGGTTTGTCCATTTCTTAGAATGAATTGTATTTTTGTAAATTAATTAAGTTTATTAGATAAAATAAAGTTATTTTGAGGTAAAAGAAACTAAGAAAATATAATTCTTTAAATTATAAAATAAAATTATAAAATATACAAAGTTTCTAATGTCAAACTAAAAATATAATATTAAATACCACCGAACTGTCAAAATTAATAAATCGCAAATAAGAGCCGGACTAGGTTTTTTTTAATTCGGGCAGCAGGTTTTAAGGAGATAAAATTTATTTTTACATGTAAAGATCATCCTAAGGAAATACATGTACAGATCATCCATGTAACGATTATCCCAAGGAATATTTTAGGTCGCGCAACGATAATTATACAAATGGAAAGTAAGATATATTATACAAATGGAAAGTAAGATATTTTAAAAGTAAGATATAGGATGCCTCATATATCAAATGTTATATACTACAAAGTATATAATGTATATATGATGTATAGATGAAATCTATGAATGATGTAAAGAAACTAGAGCAACTGAAGGTGGACGTGTCTACCTGCCTGTCTGCGACCTGCCTCTAGACACACAACTAGGTAGATGAGCAGTTGGACTGGTCCGTTTGGACCGATAACCTGGCCTCACGGCCCCAACTACTTGTGCCATATGGTAAATTCTAGTACATTCTGTACTATTAATTGATCATATTATATACTTTAGTATATTCTATATATTGTATATATATAGTTTACTATGTTATATATACTAATGTTGTATATATTATATTAATATAGATATACTTTAGTATATTATATTATATATTATATATGGGGCCGCCTCTCGTCAGGAGCCCAGCGGACTCCCCTCCGCATGCCCGCCGCCCCTCACGGGGCCAGAACACTCTAAAATCTCAATTGTACCAGAACACTCCAAAATCTCAAGTGCATTTTGTGCACCCTCTGACTGCAAGTCCGCCGACGTGATGGCAGAGAAGCTGCCTGATCTAGTCCGGGTTGAAATGCAGTGCTCAGAAGGACCACTCCTGCCACTTGTCCAACCGGCGTGCGTGCGCAGCGCGCAGGGAGGCGGTGGGCCGGGGATGGCGTGTTTGGTTCGTAGTCACTACACCAGCAACATGTCCAACCGGCGTGGAGCTGCCGCTCCCTTGTACCAGAACACTCCAAAATCTCCAGTGCATTTTGTGCACCATCTGACTGCAAGTCCGCCGACGTGATGGCAGAGAAGCTGCCTGATCCAGGTCGGGCTGAAATGCAGTGCTCAGAAGGGTCACTCCTACCACTTGTCCAACCGGCGTGCGTGCGCAGCGCGCGGGGGGGGGGGGGTGGTACGCCCCGTGAGGGGAGTCCGCAGGGCTCCTGACGAGAGGCGGCCCCATATATAATATATAATATAATATACTAAAGTATATCTATATTAATATAATATATACAACATTAGTATACGAACCTTCGTTCGTTCGTTCGGTGTATATGTGGACGCGGCTTTAAAGAAATTATAAATAGAAAAAATTGTATAAAAATAATTAGTGTACTAGATATGTATATAATATTTTTTTACTCTATTTTCAGAACTTTGCAAATGTTTGTTATTCTTTTTACAAAAAGGAAATTGTTTAAATAATGATTATCATACTAATATCTCCTTGTCATTGGCGTTGTAGTCAAGAGTAGTCTTGCTATGCTTTAAATCTAGTTGGTTTTTGCGCGAGCCTCATTATTTATATGTACTTGACTTAAACAGAAAATGGCACTTACAAGTATATAACCAACGACCTACAAGTAAGAGTGATGCTGTTTGCTGCCATCATGTATCCGATGGTACTCAAACATTTCCTCTTTGAATTCTTTATATCTAACATATCCAAATTTCTTTTAATACCTAAATGTGTGTAAAAATATATTTGCAATTATATGAATGATTTTATTATTAAGTTATTATGTTTAAAATAAAGTTCAAGCTAAAACGAAATAAAATTTATTGACTCAAGTGAGTTCAATATCATAAAAAATTAATAGAAAACTAAAGAAATTTGCAAATTTTATTTAATACTAAAATATTTGAAAATCCTTGCAATTTTTACCATTTGATCAAATAAAATATAAACAAAAATATAAATATTATACTGATGGCACAACGACATTGATTTTACATATAAAATAGGAAGTTTTTATCATATTCAATCACAGTTTTCTGAAATATATCTAAGCATAATGATAAGAATTATATTAATTTTTGTGTTGGCAATTATTGTGAGTAAATTTAATAATATAGAATTTTATTTTTAATCCATTGATCCTTTATTAAAATAGGTTATTGCATACACTGCCGAGGCTCAACGAAATGGTCCTTCATTCAATGATAATGCCGTGGGTTTGCGAACAAATTCACTTAAAAATTATCGATTTGCCCCACGATCGCCGGCAAAGGCAAATAAAGGAAAGAAAAAAAGAAAAAAGAGTACGTTAAAAAGTAAAAATAATATTAAAACTTTAATTAAAAGGCCAGAAATTAAGCAAGACACTTCGAAAAGGGAAAATAATTCACAACGGCAAAATACAGGAAAAGAGAAAAGTAAAGTTAAACCAAAGAAAAATAATGGAAAAGTGCAAAAACGAGGCAACAAGAAGAGAAACAATACTGTAAATAAAAAAGAAGAAAAAAAGATATCGAAAAATAAAAGAAAGATCGAAGCTATAAATAAAAAACGGAATTTCAAAAAGAACAAACTGAAAGTAAAAAATAAAGGAAACAAGAAAAATATTGTAAAAAGGGGTAAAAAGAATTTAAAAGTTCAAAGGACCAACAAGAAAACCGCAAATAGAAAACCAAAAAAGATCTACAAAAAGAAAAAAAAAGTTGAAGCCATAAATAAGAAAAGAAATTTCAAAAAAAACAAACTGAAAGTGAAAAATAAAGGAAACACGAAAAATAAAGTAAAAAAGGCTAAAAAGAATAGAGGAGTTCAAAGGACCAAGAAGAAGACCGAAAATAAAAAACAGAAAAAAAATATCTACAAAAAGAAAAAGAAACTTGAATCCATAAATAAGAAACGAAATTTCAAAGAGAACAAATTAAAAGTGAAAAATAAAGGAAACACAAACAATAAAGCAAAAAAGAATAAAAAGAATAGACAAGTGCAAAGGACCAAAGAAAAGACTGAAAATAAAAAACAAAAAAAGATCTTCAAAAAAACAAACAAAGTTAAAGCAATAAATAAGAAACGAAATTTCACACATAACAAATTGAAAGCGAAAAACGAAGTAAAAAACTATAAAAATAATAGAAAAGTACAGAACTCAAAAAAAAAAATAGCCTATATCACTAATAAAAAACAAAAGAAAATATGGAAAAGTAAAAGAAAAATTCGAGTAATTAAGAAAAAACCTACTATTACACAGAAAAAAATTAACAAGAGAAATATAGTGGTCAGGAAAAAAGTGAATAAGCGACAGGTGAATAAAAAATTCCAGAGAAATAATAAGAACAGGGGCTTAAGGGTAAATAAGAAACAACGTAAAATATCCAAAAATAAAAGGATTGGGCTCATTAATAAAAGACGTAACAACAATAAGCCGTCACATAGTAATAAAATAACGAAGAAATATAAGAATAAGAAGCACCATAAAACAAGAACAACAATAAAACTAAGGCAACGACCAGCCAGAATAATAATTATAAATGAATCAAGTGATCGCAAAAGAAAGGATAAGAGTTCCAAACACAGTAAAAACACCCAGTGTAAGAACCGAAAGCGTTGTCGTCGACTTTTAAGGAAACGAAAATGTATTAAAGACTGTACAACAACCAGAAAGGGACCCATAATCTCAATTGTTAACAATCAAATAGTAACAGTGGCTGGTGGAAGTGGAGCTTCCATGGTAGGTGGAATGACAACAACAATAGCAACTACCACGACAACTGCAACTATGACTACCATGACGCAAAGTGAAGAAGAAACAACAGCGGATACGACTACCGGACCAGCTACTACCACTACAGCAGCCACAACAGAAGAAAATACTACCACAGAAGCCACAACAGTGACAACTACAACAACTACTACAGCAACAACAGAACCAACAACAACTACTACCACAGCAACAACAGAACCAACGACATCTACCACAGAAACAACAGTAACAGCAACAGAAACATCTACAGTTAGTACTACCACAGCATCAACAGTAACAGCAACAGAAACAGTAACAGAAACAATAACTGAAACTACCACAACCACAGAAGCAACAACAACTACAGCAGTAACAGAAACAACTACAGTAGCAACAACAACTACAGCAGTAACAGAAACAACAACAGTAGCAACTACAACAACATTAGCACCGACAGATGCTCCAACAGATGTACCAACAGATCCACCAACAGATCCACCAACAGAACCACCAACAGATGCACCAACAGATGCACCAACAGATGCGCTATTATAACATAATAATTTCAAAAAAGATCGCCTTACGAATGACCTCAATATTTTTGCATCATATTATGTACATATACATTATGTATGTGATTTTTATTAGCATAAATTAATTTTAATACAATAATATTGTCAACAGTTATTCTAAGAAAATATTATTTTGGTAACAAAATTATCAAAAAGTTTTAAAATGTCAGATTGCTTTTCAAACAATCAGCTATTATACGTTTACAAATAAAAGTAGTGATAATAATAATAAAGAATGTTTTATATAAGTACACTAAAAACCACTTTTACTCCAATTAAATTCAAATGCATCATGCTAATTTACCTTAAATTAATTAATTCAAAATATTTCATTGGTTTGGCAAAATTAAATTTCAAATCATTTTTACTTTGATATTTTATTTGTATTTTATGCAGCATTAAAAATATCAATATTCCTTAATTTCACTTGATGAAATGGAATTTTTTCAGAATAATTAAAAAAAATTATCATTTCATAAAGTGATATTTAAGAATGCGTTTTTTAATGTATAAATGGTTATATTATGTATATTCCTACTACATAATTTTCAAAAATTTATCAAGGAAAATATAATTACTTTGAAAAATAACTTTTGCATTTTCATTTTAATCTCATTTATTTTAAGAGTAAAATAAATCATTAACAATTAATTGTTAACATAATACAATAATAATATTCAATAATCAATTATTAATTTATAATTAGGCTGCTGCTTCTTTTGTACTTGGTGCTGCTTCTGCTTCTTTTGTACTTGGTGCTGCTTCTGCTTCTTTTGTACTTGGTTTTGGTGCTGCTTTTTTACTTTTTTTACTTCTTTTAGGATTTCCCTTAGCACTGTCAATTATTTTTGGAATAGTTTTGACTATACCAACTCCAGCATTTAGGAAGGAATCCATAAAACCTGCAGAAGTTTGCTCAATAGTAAACATGCATATGAATAGAACTGCTACCACATATAAATACCGCATTTTAATTTATTATTATTATTTTTTTGGTAATAAAGTATACTGAGTAAGTCACAAAGTAAAATGTTAAAAATTATCTAAACTTACTAGCTCTTTATACTAAAATGGATATCTTTTTAAATACCTACGTTATTATTATAATTTAAAAAACATCTTATTTAATTTTATTTTATTAGTTTTTTATATAACATTTTCAATATTTATATTCAATATATAAGAACAATAATTAAGAATAGCTTTTTTTTACTTTATTTACATAATTTGCTAAATATATCTATTCAAAAATTTAAATAAAAAGTATTGACGATAGTTAGAAATATGACATTTTTTCGAATACATACATGTTCGATTTTTTCGGAAAATTGTCTCCCATTTATTTAAAAAATTTAAATATTAAAATAATAATAATTTTAATCGTAGCTTTTATAGTTCATAGTCCTTTGAAAATGATTAAGAGTGATAATCATCAACAATTTGATTATTATTTTTATTTACGATAATTATTACTAATATGATTGATAAATATCAATAGAGAACGTAGAATTAAATATCAATTGATATTTATCAATTATATAAGAAATAATTCTTACAATTTTTTACTAATAAAAAAAAATGAATAATATGTAATTATTTAAATCGAAAGAGGATAGGAGCCCTGTAGATCGGCGTCCCCATGCATAGCATGGTCGGCATATTATGTTGAGCCGGGCCTGCTAAGCTTGTACGAATAGAATTAATGACAAATATGGAAAACGCATCTTCAAAATTAAATTTTTATGTAAATTATTTCGTGAAATGGAGGAAACTTTATGCGGTATTAAACATATTGTGGTTTAATATTTAACATTAGTTAGAAACTATAGATCTATAACCATCTTTTCGTAAATTACATTGAAAATATCAAATATATAGTAGTGATATATTTGCGGTTATAAAGTTGAACAATATCTAAAATATGGGGGAAAACGAATATTAATATAATTTCTGCAAATTAGAAAATCATAATGTCCATTATTCATAAGTATAATGATTAACCACAATAATAATGTCTCAATTTTAAAAACGTACTTGTATGATAAAATTCCGTGTATTTGTACAAAATTTTTAAGTTTTATAATTTGTAAATATGTACTGAACATACTTTTGAAAAAATTTATACATGCTTAATATTAAAACAATATTAATATTAAGCGTGTATATTTAAATTCTTATAATAGTTACTGCCATACCTTCCACAAACAAATTTGTTTTAATATCTGCAAATAAAATTTTACCTACGCAGATCCTTTTACAAATATTCAATACAAATATTTAATGTACATTTAATAATTATATAATTTTAATACTTATGTGTCTAAGAAAAAAAAATTGTTTTTTGATTAAATATTTGTTGAATTGACGCAAATACGAGGTGTGATACTTTAGCAATTGTTTGATATGAATCTATCGAAGAACAGACGACGTAAGCTATAAAATCTTGTTAAACTAATCAGTTTAGTATCTTTAGAAGGTTAATTTTTTAATCTTCTAAATTCTGGTCTGCTACAAAATAAAATTTATGCATTTAATCTAGTATAGAATTTTAATTTAATTTTATAAATATGTATTATAGGAAAATTATAATTTGAAGTCAAAAATATATAATTACTAATTATTATAAACTCAAAAAGAGAAATAATCTATAATTCATAAAAATTTAAATTAATAATGTTAATCGAGAAACTTCAATTATAATAATTACTACAAAAATCGGTTCCAATTGATTTCAATTATTGTATGAGACTTAAATTTAAAGAAATATTAAAATTATAACTAAAATTAATTAATTTCCATGTAAAAAATTTTTTATATAGATATACTGAAATATTAACATATATTTTATTAGGTGGGTAATCTATATAAGAATAAGATATTATACTAATTATTTAATTATTTAATTATTTTTAATAAATTTTAACTTATAAATCAAATATTTATTGTAATTTTCTTGTTTATGTACAACGCCTAAATACATTGTATACTTAAAGGAAAGCCGTATATAATATATTACATACGGCTTTACTTTAAGTCTATCATACAAGTATTGTGAAAAGTATTTTATTGTCAAAATGCGTATCTTATATTTCGCAACGGAACATTTTTTTTTGTCTGCATGTTCTCAATTGAGCATGTTGCAGCAGCTCAAATAGATCCAATGAACATTCTCAACGCAATATTAGCAACTGGTCTTGGAGTAGCTCAAACAATTCCAAGTATTATTAATAGTGTAAATGAAAGTGGTGGTAAAAAATCAAAAACCATAAAAACAAAAAAACGAAAGGCTAATAGAATATCACAATCAAAACTGATAGTTTAAAAAAAATTGACTGAGTCAGATAATATAATAATTTAATTTAGATATTATGTATCTATATTTTATTTATATATTTATGTATTAAATGCTAAATAATTTAAATAAAATTGTATATAAAATTTCATGTCAAATAAAAATATATTTTACAAAATTTAAAAGAAAATGAATTATTTACTAAGCAAAGGATAAATTTAGGTTTCCTAAATTTACACTAAAAAGTCTAAAGACTATATAGTAACTTATTTATAGTCCATCCAAATAAGTTACATATTATTAAAAATAGTAAATAATTTTTTTAGTGCTACCAAAATTACATATTTAAAATTTTATAACCAAGTTGGAAAATAATAATGTTTATAACATTATTTAAGCTTAAATATGAATTTCTTGAACCCATATATTATTTGTTAAATTTTTTCATTTGAAATTATTAAAACATTTGTATAATTATTTGATATTTAAATTATTTTTATGTTATATAAAAAATTCAATAGATATTTATTTAAATTTAAATAAACATATAAATTATTTATGCGATTTTTAGCAAGGTGAAACCTGAAACATATAAAAGATAACAATTAAAATATTTCTTAGATATTTCTTTCTTTGGTTAAATAATTTTAATATTTCGTTAAGTAAGTTTATTAAAATATAATATATAGTGAAATTTTTTCATAAATAATATTCTTTTAAAATGTTTCGGTTTATGTACGTGGCTATAATTAGTATAGTTTTTTTAATTACAAAAATTATTGCTGCACCATATTTTTGGGGTTTAGAAAGGAATGGAAGTGATGCCAGTAGCTGGTAGCTCGTAGCTGATTGTGACTAGTAAATGGTACTTGACAGATTAGTAAACCTAAAAAAATCTATTTTTATGTAATAAATTAAAATATACCATAATTAAAGATTTGAAATAAATAAATTTATTTTTTATTTCTAATTTTACTGTAGTATTGAAAATGTTAAATCTTTTTAAAATCTTAAATATCATTACATTTTTTAAATTTCTTTATTGTATTACAAATAATAATAATAATTCTTTCTTAATTTATGTTAGGATTTATAAGGATGAGCATAAATTTCTTGTATAAAAAAAGCAATATAATTCATTTTCATATGAATTTTACTAGATTTATACGAGTATTTCTAAAATATTTATTTTTATTATCTTTGGTATAGAAGTACATACAAATGTAAATTTAACAATATACCTAACTGTGATAAATTTTGAAATATGTACGACACAATTTGTGACTTTTCTACAGTTGCTAAAATAATATTCGTACATTTGATATAAAAAATGTTATATTTCCCGAAATTATTATCAGTTCTATTACACCAGATCCGGGAAACAATATGGCACTGCGCTCTCTCAAAATGTAAATTTTTGGAACTGTGATCATTTTTGTGGTAGATTATTATTAAATGATTGGAAAATTATAATTATATATAATTATAATTATACCAATAAATACCAATAAATTATAATAACAATTATAGTATTTTTGATAAAATTTTTAATTTTCAAAATTTTGCTAAATCATTTACAGAATTTTAAAAGAAATGCTATAATTAGAATTAATGAAAATTCTTTAAATTTTTTACAGAAAAATATAGAATTAAATAGCTAATCATAAAATCATAATGAGATGAAAATTATTCAATAATAATATAAGTACAGATATAATTCAATGACCTCAAAGCAAAAAAATATATTTTAAATCCAAGGTTCTATTCTTCACAATTTCTAGAAAGTAAATTTACCAGCAACGAAAACAAAAATTTTAAATTAAGGATTAAACTAAAGTGAAAAAAATTACTTTTTCTAACTTTTTATATATATGTATGTATGTACTTATAAAATTTTTCCAATCAATTTTTTTAAATCAATTTTTATGTAAAATAACTAAAATGAAAGAGAAAAAATCTGTATTTTGTTTTCTATGAAAATTCTAGTTAAAATTTTGAGATAAGTAAATAATTTATGGTTTTGATTAATTTTAGATTAAAGTGTAAAGTAGAAAATATCGACTAGATTTAAGTGCTTGATAAATTTTTTTATAATTTTAAAGAAAAGAATAAATTTAATTTAAAAAACTTTCAGAAGAAATTCTTTCGATTAAATTTAATCTATAATTTAATATCAATAATTAATAATTTTAATTATTATGGCATAATTATGGTATATATAAAATTGCAGGATTTTCTTATAGTTGCAATTTTCAATTTCTAAATTTAGAATATTTTCAAGGAAACTAACATAACTTGAAACGACAAAATGTTATTCAGTATAGCTATTTGAGTAAAACGTAAACAATTATCGTAAAACAGTTTATCGTGAGAACAATGTATCGTAAACAATTTGTCGTAAGGAATATTATTTTTACTAATTCGGACGCCCAAATTAATAAAAATTATATTGCTTACGACAAAATGGTTTTACCAAATCTTAATAAATAATTATTGATGTTTCGTCATACATACATATGTACATCCATATGTTATATGTATATTTATGAAAAATATACTATAATATATTGTTGATTTAAGCTTCTTCATTATAATAGTCCTGAACTCCTACTTATTAATTTATTTCTACTTCATCCACACCCAAAATATATTCTTATTTGAACGTCAGTTACTTAACAGCCTCATATAGACATGGACATAGCCTCTCAAATGTTGCAATATATAAATAGCGAAAAGTGAATTCTCTAATTTTCTATTTTCTTATAAGTTTTTCTTATAAGGATTAACTTTCTTTTAATAAATGATCATGAAACATTAACTAAACAAAAACACAAAAAATAAAACCCAAAAAAAGTTTAAAAAACAACGGGATTAGAGTTTTACCACATCCACGTCGTTAATTGTGGGTTTAAAGCAACGTGTAGAAGTAAAACTAGTAAAAATAATTTTTTATATACGATACTCTATATTATGATATATTGTTCTTAAGATAAATTGTTCTTACGATAAATTGTTTTACGATAAATTGTTCTTCCGATAAATTGTTCTTAAGATAAATTGTTTTACGATAAATTGTGGGTGATAAATTGTCCGGCAACCGTTATTTTTTCTGTCAATTCCCTTGAAGCCATTTCGTTAACTTTTTATTCATGGATACCTGAAAATTTTCCAGCTAAAAAAAAGTTACATTCAGAAGAAAAGAAATGTATATGTATGTATATATTATAGTAAAAATTTAATTTCGAATTCAGATCAGATTTTGTATAAGTAAATTAGGCACGTCATAGCTCAAAAAAAAAATATCAGTATATAAAGTTTCTTTATAATATTTCGCTCTCTATAATATTTTTTCTTTACTTTTCATAGTTAATTGTATTAAATTGAACTTGAAGCAGGCAATTTATTAAAGAGAGAGAACCGATTTTCTTATTTTCTTATTAAATATCAGAATATTTTTTACACAGGCCCCACAGACGCTAAGCACGATAATAAATCACAAATTGTTTTGGTTAATATTGAGTTACTCGTATATATTTTTTGGGGTTTTTTTATTATATATATTTTCCAAATCATTATGATTAAGAGATTTGTTTATCCAATCAGGTGATTAAGGTAACAAGGATTCCTTTTCGATATTTATTTGAAAATAAAAAAAAAATAACTTTCATTTCGAATTTTAATATTCAATCAACGTTGGATCAGTTTTTTTTCTTCTTTTTATTTGTTTAGTAGATAAAAAAAATAGTAAAAAGTTATAAATTGGAATTTCATTATTAGAATTTATAATGATGAAAATTGATATAAGAAAATTATTAAGTTATTACCGCAATTGGAGGAAAAGATATAAATTTATGGTAGTAAATATATAAATTCTTGAATTTTGAAACTATTTAAATGAAGAATGTTTCAAAATTCAGCACATTTGCAAGACAATAAAAAAATTAGAAAATTTTGAGAAAAAAATTAAAATTATATAATTAATATTTCATAATTAAATTTAAATATTATGCTAATAAATAAAATTACCTCTGACATAAAATTGTTGTAGCGCTCAAATTTTATTCAAAAATTTCATAGGTGTCTTGAATAATTTATCTATAAAACATTTTGAAAATTTAATTATACTAACCAACAAAATGACAGCACTTAAAATTTGAAGAATTCATTTCAATTCCCCAAAATTACTACAATTAAATTGAAAATCTTAACGACGACAAACTTTTCAGACAAAACTTTTCCTCATTATTTATCAAAAATTTTATATAAGTTTTCATAATATTTTGTACATAAATAGAAAATATCATCAAAATTCTTAATTATCATTTAATGATAATAATTATTGTACTATTAAATAAAAATTTTGTACTTTAACTATATATTTTGTATTTTTTGTGACTTGCTTTCAATGAACTCTTAATTATGTTTTTGCAAAAGTAAAGTTTTTGGACATTTTAAAGTTTTTTAGTTAGCCAAAATTTTGTAATTAAAAAAAAAATTGGTACCATAATTAATTCAAATGGGATTACCAATTGATATGAAAATAAAATAAAATTTCGTTTTTCATTCTCATAATTTTAATGATTCTAATTAATTTTATTTAATAATCCTTTTAATGATTTCTGTTCTATCATCTTTTTTCGCTATCCAAATAATTTTCTGAATTTAATAAATGTCTTCTTTATTATTTAAATCACTCTCATTAGATCCTAATGACCTCCGCTATGATATAACAATACAATATGCATTTTAATAAATAATAAAATACACATATATAACAAAAAGGACATTAACAGAAATGCTATAAAAACTTTGATCCTGGATGAAAAGAAACTAAAAAATAATAATTATGATTCATATTTATTTCTGGATAAGCTCTTTTTCGTGAAGATAAATTAACACTGAATCTGTCTTCAAGAAAAAATATTAAGTGACTGTCGCCTACTGTGAAATTTTTCTTGAAATAATAAGTTTTTTTCTGTTATATGGTCAAAAAATGGATGATTATTAAAGAAAGGACGATTGTGCATGGAAGTATAAATAAGATAAAACTTTTATGTATTTATCATATTTTTTTTTATGTGAAATTGCATAAAAAGAAATAAAATTATTTTTTTGAAA
Source organism: Empis stercorea (assembly GCA_949752835.1). Taxonomy (NCBI): domain Eukaryota; kingdom Metazoa; phylum Arthropoda; class Insecta; order Diptera; family Empididae; genus Empis; species Empis stercorea. Next base: position 54,746,544 of record OX457089.1, read on the forward strand.
AATTTATTATTGTTGGCGGTATTTTATCATTGTCAAAGAGAGAGATAGAGTTGAAAACTATTATTATATCTTTTTTGTGAGCTAGTGACATTAAACGATTTACCAATTCAAAAATTTCATTCTGTCATGGATGAAATTTTTTTTTATTGATGTTAAATGGTGAATAATTTGGGAATTGTATAACATAATTATGTAGTTCCAAAGATGTCGGTACACTTTTACCATAAAAAAGAATGATTAATTATGTATATTTTTGACTGAAAATATATTTCTATGGTTATAGAAATATATAATACTAAATAGTCATAAATAATTCTATATGCAAACATATCACAATCTGAGTTAGGGGTTTAAAATTTAATGTTACTATTATATTTTTTCTAATGTTGCATGACTTTCACATGACAAAAATCATATAATAAATAATTATATTTCATTGTCCTTTTACTATTCCTTTGGTGCGTAAATTATTTTTTTCTTAAATGTTATAATAATACGAAATCATTTAGAAGATGATTCTTCATTGTTAACCATTTAATTAATTCAAAAAAATTGTTATTATAATAATATACTTAAACTTTGGCAGTGATTAATTTCAGAATTCACATGTATTTTATCTAATGTTACCAAATAACATTCATTTTTAATTAACAATTCTCAGATAAAGTGCAAAAATGCCAATCTGCAATAAAATGAAAATTAAATATTTATGATTGTATAAATGAAAATAAATAGACTTTGGCTAGACATATGTCCTTTTTGTTAACCGAATTTAGAACCATCGTATGTGTCATTAACATATAGTGAACCTTCGAAAATGACTAATTCATTTAATTAATTTAAATTTTTCTAGAAGACTTTTTTACTGCAATATTAAAATATCTTTTCAACTGGCACTTTATATTATTAAATTAACGATGCTTAATAAAATTGTATATATGAAGAAATATTTTAATAATTTATTTACATATATTTTGTATAAAATTTATAAGTCAATACAAAAATTCTATAAATAATTTTAATTGGAAATAATCAATATGGACTTTTATATTATTTTATAAAAAAATATTTTTTTAAATTAACATGTTTAATTCTATAGAAAAAAAAATTATTCACTAAAAATTAATTAAAATGCAAATTATCGAAATTTTTGCATATAAAAATCAATAATTAAAATTTTTTTGTGTATACTGTTTTCAAGAATCTTTTATTAAATCGATTAATATAAATCTATATACTTTAAATAAAATTTAATTTAATTAGTAAAATGATTGCTTTTATTCATTTGATAATAATTGTTTCAGTTAGTTTAATTGCGATGAGACAAATTGTTGCAACACTAACTAATACAAATTTATTGAAAATATTTGCTGGTTAAACCAGGGGAATAATTACATGAAAATTGAATTTGAAGCCTTGCAATGGAGACAATCAAATTTGACTAAAAATACTTTTACAAAAATAAACAAAATTAAATTTTGTGTAAATAAAGCTAAAAATATTATATATGAATTAAGAAAAATTTGACTTTTATTTGACAATTTAAAAAAAATATTTATCATAAGAAATTCACTTGAACGATTAATTTTGTCCAGCTCATTCTTTTTATTGGTTGTTTTACAGACATTTATTTAAATCCACTTAATTGTTTGTATACAAAAACTCCAATTAACCCATCAGCTCTAGCACATATTAATTCACCACAATTGTCTTCTTGTCGGAAGCATCTGTCTCGCAAAGGTCTGTAATCTGCATAGTACAATTGATTTTAATTCCTAAACAAACAGAAATATTATTAGATAGGCTACAATAATATTCTAGGTTAGGTTAGAAGGGGGGACTTAAAGGCCCGTAGAGGTATCTCCTTTTCACACAACAATAATAATGCGTACATTATTACTTAAACGCATACACATATATATCTATCACACAATGCCTCACTTGGGTTGTCAATAAAGGGAAAAAAGTATATCGCACCTGAAACAATTTAATTGTGTCAAAACAATTAAATAATAAATATTTTTAGAGCACTATTGAAACTATAATTCAATTAATTACTGAAATTTTATTCGGTTTCCATATAAATTACAATAATACATATAAAATACAATGTAATTAATACCAGGCAAAAAACATTGTTTAATAATCAATTTACTATTATAAGAGATATAAAAGATTACATAAATATATAGTATTTGAATTTAATGTTCGAAAATCATTGTTCGAAAAAATCATATAAAAGCGATGTGCAACTATTTTTTCCTATGCAATATTACAAAAATAATAATTTAAATATACATTGAACTGGTAAAATAATTTAATTATAAATAAAGAAATTTACACAATTTCATTTTTAATTTATTATAGAATTTAATAAAATGGCTCGAGTAATATACCTAACTATAGTTGTGATTAGTATCCTGTTTTTATCTGGGGAAGTGGCATCAAAAGTAATAGGTGGCGATAGATTATGTCAAAAAATTGGACAAAGCTGCAGGTTAACTAGACACTGTTGTAGAGATTTACAATGTATTAAAAATAATAATAATAAAAAGACTTGTGAAGCCTTTACGTAAAACAATTTTATTAACATATCCTTTTAAAAGCTTGAAATTGTTTAATCGTTTTTAATTGGAAATATATGGATAAAATTGAATAAGACCAAAGCTAAATAAAAAATTTATGTTGAATTTTTAATTGAATTTTATATTTCATTTACATATATTAATGTTAATTAATTTGCTGAATATAATGACATATTTAAATAGATAACATCTAACACTATGCACCCAGCGTTATTTTTATAATTTCAATGTTTTATTAAAAGCATTGTTTTATTTTTAAATTATATATTTAAAATGAAATAATTACATTTTTTCATATAAATATTAAATGATGAAACATTAAAATTTCAATTAAAATTAATCTAACAAAACTATAAATTATTTTGAAAAAAAAAAAAAAATAAAATTTCAAATTTATATTTATTTATTTTTTTAGAAAAACAAAATAAATTTATCAAAATTAATTAAATTTTTATTATTTAAATTAATTTCTAAATTATTTGTATACAAAATTTATGTACTTTATAATTTATAGTTCATTTTTCATTTACTATTTTGATTACAACATTGCCAAATTTATTGAACTTATTATTTAACTATTAAAAACTCAAGTATAAAAATGATTTTCAATAGTAATATTAGTAGACTTCTGAAATATGCAGATAAAAACTCTCCAATATTTCTATTAAGTATAATATAGCTAAGAGCTAAGAAGTAGCTTAACTTTTTAAAGTACACATATTATTAGTATTTTGTAATCTACGCTATTTATATTTATAAATTTAATTTATATAACTCTATATTTGAATATTTCTATCAAAAGTTTTCTATCTTTGATCAATTGAGCATTTAATTAAAATTATATACATGTCATTATACAATTTTTATAGTGTTTTACAATGGCAATAATGTTCGACAACAAAATCAATCCATTGGTTATTTGGCTAAGAGTTGAAGATTATATAAAAACATTGATGATTTTATAGTTATATCTATCGCTGAGGTTATAGTAGTAGAATAGCATTAAATTTCATGGAGAATACGGCAATAAAAATGTAAACTATTTAAGTTAAAATTGATGTTTTACATTTGTTTTATAATCTGCCTAACAAAAAAATTTTATTGGTTTTTGACACTTTTGAGTAATTTTGTGTATAATATTTTACAATATTGTTTAAAAGTTCTAAAGTATCGTTAAATGTCGTATCTCTGTATAGAATTTTAAATAGCTACAATTACTCAAATCGTCAAAATTTACGTACTTTTTGGTAAATTGTTGTAACTAAAGTTTGTTACAATTTTTAGTTAAATTTTCAACATAAATTGTAATAAATTCCTTATGCAGTTTCTTTATAGCTTTATACAATATAGTTGCAAAATAATTAGTGTAATTTTATATAAATTTGTATATAATCTTTCAAATGAATCCTAATTTTACGAACTACATTTAAAAGTTTTAAATGTTTACGTTTAATTTAAAAATAGTTTTTCAAGAATAAAATAATCTTAGAAATTTGAATATTACAAAAAGCTATTTAATATTACAAAGCCTGAAAGTACTTACAAAATAAAAGTTGTTTGTTTTTTATGTTTTCTATGTTGAATTGAAATTATAAGAAAAAAAAATATGAACGTTTAACTTATTACAAGTAATATTTCTTGAAAAACATAAAACTTAGAAGAATTACATTCTTCGAATCACGTAAAATTAAATTATGAAACTATTTCCTAAAAAGTAATAATCTTAATTGAGAACACTTATTATTGAGCTAATTAAATAAACGGAAAATCATTAAACGAAATGATGACATTAACAAAAATTATTAAATATTTAATATCATAATTATCGTAAAGACAATTTAAACAATTTTACAAATTAACAATACAATTTGATATACAATTTTAATTAATGACATTTTGATGACTTGCTAAATGTATAATTTGTGGGTGTAAATGTTTAGTATTTAGGCAATTTAAAAAGTTTTATGTAATTATTATTTTATTTTACTTAAATTTATGGAAATTGAACAATTTTGATTTAAATAATTTTTATGTTGTTTATAATGTAGGCGATTCATAACTAAAATAATGTTACTACCAATACCATACAATAAATATTTCTTTTCTAATTTCACCTATTTCGATATGTGAATTCAATTTATTTATAGTTTATTAAATTTATAAACCTAAAACCGAAAATTCGAAATAAACAATAAATCTACTTTTTACCAAGGATCAAATGAATTTTTAAAAATCTCTTCATTTTGAAAATTCTCTTATGTAGGACATAAAATCGCCAAAAACGATAATAAAAACCTTCAAAAAAATTCTTTAGTAACAAAAAAATCTTTATACAAATCATAAATTTTTAAGTTATCGTATAAATAGTAATGAGAAATATTCCATTTAACTTTAAAGGTCCCTTACACGTACGAAAATAATACCTATAAATATCATATGAAAAGAGACCATATTTCACATAGAAATATCCTTGTACATTGTACCATTTATTCAGATTTTCTTTTGACATGATTCTCATAATTTTCATTTGAAAACGAATATGTATATAAGGGATAAACTATATGTCTTTAATATACGTACATATAATCTTTTGCAGGCAGGTGAAAATCTAAATCTATAAATAAAGAATAGAAAGAATAACAAAATGTATAATATATATCCTTTTAATTTGTATAAATATACAAAACTAATATGGGTTTACGTTTTATTAAATGATATAAACTTAAAAGATTCAAAATGAAAGTTTTCTGCTTGTTCGTTTTTTTTTCAGATTAATAAACTAATTAATAGAATATATAATTATGTATGTATGTAGATTGGAATTTGTAGGATATTTTTTTTATCTACAATATTTTTGCTATTGAAATATAAAAGTTTTGTCAATATTTAATTAATTTGAAATATTTTTTTTTTCTTTTTTAAATTGTAGTATGTATTTAATTATATATCAAAGAAGAAGAAGAAAATAGTTTTATATCACGTACAAAAATTTTTTTTTTATTTCACTATCAAATAATCCTTTTCTGATCCTGACACTTTTTTGTTTGTTGTATGTAGTTTTTATTCATACGTGACTAAATTTTTATAAAAGACAAGGAAATAAAATGATTTTTATTTATGTATAAGAATTATTAATTCTTTTCAATTAAGAAATAAGGATATGTGTAAGGGTTAAAATAGAAATTAAAGGATTTTTTTTAAAAAACATGGTAATTTTTATAAATGCATAATACCGTAATGAAAAAAGTTTGTTTTTCTAAACAAAATCATTTAAATATTAATTTTTGTAAACTCTTTTTGATTATTGCATATCATTAGGCACAAAATTGTTTCCTCTTCTAAGTTATCTTTCTAATAATTATAAAATTTTTCTTCAATTATTGGAAAAAAAAATTCTTGTAAAATATTATATAAAAATAATATTATTTGACCCAAAGTTTGAATTTTAATCGCAATTAATTAATTAAATTGGATTTATTAAATTTCTTTCTTGATATAGGACAATCACAATTTTTAAAATTTAATATTTTTCAAATGAAATTTGAATACTTGAAAATGATGATATTATTTATGGTAAATTTATAGTTAAATGTGTAGTACGAAATTTTTCTTTTTATTTTTACTATAATACGAAATTTTCACATAAAATGATAAATTATTTAATTCTTATAAAGAAATTATTTTTATTTTATTATTAATAAAATATATAATTTTTATTCAATGCATCATCATTTAATTTCCTGTTCAAAAAATATTGAACATAATTTAGAATTACTACTTGATTTAATAATATTACAAATTCATCTCAGTAATTTCATTTAAAAAAAAATCAATTTCCAATTGCAATTTTTCGTGAAAATGTTTCTGTATATCTATTTTTTTAATAATATTCTTTGCTATTATACAGATTAAATATCTTGAAAATTGTAAAAATATTACTACTAAAAAATAGAGAACATTTATGATAAATCAATCATTTAATTCATTATATAATTTATAGATAAATATTTGAATTTATTGAATTGAAAATATTAACATTTATATAAAGATTTCTTCATGAGGACATTATAAATAGGAACTATAAATTATCTGGTACTACTCGTATAATATTCAATTTAACTAGACTTTGTTATTATTCAATTTAATAATATATTATCAAAAATGATTATCCATTTTAATTAAATTTAAATTATTTTAAATATTTATGGGTTAATTTATACTTTACCAAATTTATTCCACCAAAATAAACGAAATTAATTACTTAACCAACCTTAACATAGGTAAAAAAAAATATGATATACTACAAAGTTTATAATTATAATTTTCAATTTAAAAACTTCATTTGTATATAATACCATAATATTAACTTTTCAACTATAAAAAAACGTACTTATTTATAATCAAATATTTATAACATAATCTTTCAACTACTTAAAAAAGCATATAATTAAAAACGTTTAAATAAATATTATTACAATTTCTCTTTTCTTTCGTAAAACTCCTACTTAAGTGCATTTTATGTTATAAAGTAAAAGAAAGAAAAACTTTTTCACATTTCTCCTTCGCTTTTATATAGAATTACAGTAATTTTTAAATGTGTTTTTTATGTTATTTAATTATTATGCAAATTAAGTGAAAATACAATTAAAATATATAAATATCCTTGCACCTGGAAAATTACTTACTTAACAGGCATTTTACCATTCTATTTAGTAAATTACATCAACAATTTTTTTTTTGTTATAAAATGGCAAGAAAAGTGCATAAAAAGACGATTATTTCTTTTACTTTAATTTCATAATCTTTGAAATAATGTTATTAATTCCTTAACATACGAAAAATCAAAGAAAATAAGGGAAATATAAGAAATAAGAAAAATTTTGCTTACAAATGAAACAACGTTGTAGCTTCGAATGTGATGTAAATTTGAATTTGCTAATTTTAAAATAAAATAATTTTTTAGTTGGTCTAAAAACTTTCCGGATTCTCACGATTTTCTACAATAAGCTATTGTTTCTGAAAAAATATTTAAATATAATTTAAACTTTTATTTAAAATAATAAATTACATCATAATTTTCCATGGAAAATGTTGTTACCCAAAAAAAATAATTTTATAGCTTATTCAAAATTTTGTGTCCATTTTTTCATTGCTTGCAACCAGTTTATAAAAATTTATGTTAACAACTTTATTTTTATTGTTATCCTTTTTTACAATGAAAATGAAAAGAAACTAATTTAAACAACAACAAAAATAAAAGTAAATAATTTTTGTTTTGTCCTTTTAACTCATAAAATTATGAAAAAAAGGACCTTTTTCACTTTGTGAATTTAAAAAGTTAAAGTTTTCTGTATTATTAGAAATAAAAATTTTATATTTATTTCTTTAAGTAAATTGCAATAAAATAAAAAGGACATCAACATAAAAAAAAACTGAAAAAAGAAATATAATGAAAAAAACTTCTATTCATGCTGACAATAGATAAGAGGATATTAAAATATTGATCTTTTTTTGTTATTATTTATTTAGGTATTTAAGGATATGGAAGAACATTTTCTAGAACTGTTAAGTTTTTTTTTTCCTGGAATAAGTTTTCTAATATATTTAAATTTTCATAAATATTATTTTTTTTTGTATTTCCTTTTTATGATATAATATTGGAAAAGGACAATTAAGGTATATATTTTATTTTTGGACAAGGATTTGAAAGGTTATTATATTTTTATCAAAATTTTAAGTTTTTTTCTTTCGAAAACTAATCAAGTAAATTGGATCCTGTAAACAAAAAAAAATTTAATTTATGGTTAATAAAGTTTTTCAAAAGAAAATCAAATTTAAAATTATTCATTTTAGAAAAATAATTGAAAAGTAGACAAATTAAAAAGTTTATCGGAAAATTTATAAAATAGTTCTCAGAATTCATAATCTTCAATTAGCAAGGTATGAAGGAGTAAGGAGGAAACATTGATTTGAATACTGAAGTGATCGTTTTGATATTATTATTATAAATAACATTTCTACAAGTATGAAAATATGGATATCCTTTAATGTCTCCCACTGAATCCGTATTACAAATAATGAAATAATTCAATTTATTTGAATTTGGTAAATAAGCTTTTTAATTTTTATTTATTTTTATTAATTTAAATTGTCCATCCATTTCTCTGTTTTTATTAACTTAATTCTTTTTCCAAAAAAAAAAAAATCATTCGACATAATAAATAAAATAAATTTACAAATATGCAAGTGCAATTTTTTATTAAACATTATAGAATGTATCCAATCCACTAATAAAATGCAATAAAAGTGTGTAAATAAATAAGTGTTTATAGAGTGTTTTTTAAATACGTGTAGTGTAGGTGAACATAAAATTGTATATAATTTTATTTTTATATACTTTTTTTGTCCTTTATACTATTTTTTTTTTAATAATCTTCTTAAATTTTCATGATTTTCATTAGTTAAGCTTTTTAGTTTGGAGGACAAATTAATAAAATTTTGTTTATTTTTTATATCAAAATAAAATTAAAATATATATTTAAAATAAATTATAAATTACAATTTAATTACAATGCAATTTTGCTATATGAGTTACGATAGTAGCATTCGCGGCCATCGAATTATCTGGTGCAACTCGCCAATAAAATATAATATTTAGTTTCGTTATAATTACAAATTTTATAAAAATTGATATTTTGAACATAATTTTTGTGGAATTAAATTAGGTTTTATTTGTCAAATTTTATAAGAAAATCAAATTATTGAGATGTGAAAGATGTGGTAGAAATATGAAGGAAACCTTACATCTTCTAGGTTAAATATGGGGATTTGAAAACTTAATAATGAAGGAACTATTTAAATTCTACTAACCTAAATTATAAATTTTAAATATTATTCAAAATTTATTTTTAAATACGTGTAGTGTAGGTGAACATAAAAGTGAACATTTATTCTTAATTTCAATTTTTTCCGCAACCATACATTTTTATACCACACAATTTTTCCTTTTTGATACCACATAAATTTCCAAAGAAAACTTATAGACAAATTTAAAGATTGATAAAAAAAAGATTGTGGTTTAAAGAATATATTAATTAATAAAAAAATCTATTTTTTTGCCCTTGAATATTTAACCCAAAAAGGCAATTAATCAAAAAGTTAATGTTTTTCAATATTTCTTATTATTTTTCTGAGAGAAAAAGGACTAACCGCGAGTATATAAAAATAAAAATATATAATTTTTAATGAAAATGATAAAGAAAAAATATTCTATATTCGTTTAATAAATTAAATTTTCTAGGATTATGTGGTTTTTTTTCTCTAAAATTTGCTGTGTTTGTTTAGATAGCTAATTTAATTTTATTTAGATTAATTTACACTTAAATTATTTAAGCTTAAAGTTTTGTTAAATCTATTAAATATATATATAATTTATCCTTTCTAGATAAATAAATTTACATATTTGATATCAAGTGACAATATTTAACTATATAACGATAAATCCTACATTTTTTATTTATTTATTTATCATTTCTATCACCTTAATATCCTTTTCAAGGCTCTATTTATTTTATTGACATTTTTCGTAAACCTTTTTATTCGGTTAAACCTCAATTATTGTTATTATTATTAAGTGTGTTGTGAGTTTTTGAACAAAAAAAACTTAGGTTTTCTACCCATAAGAATCATTGTAATCTTTATTTCCTAACCCAATTTTGTTATATTGATCCTTTTTAGTACGAAAAAAAATGAGTCTATATTCTTTCTTACAATTGACCCAAATCAAAATGTTAATAAAATATACTATCAATTATTTAGATTAGTATTCAAACGATTATTGTTACTAAAAAAAAGTAACTAAAAATAATTATGATTTAGTTTTTTTCTACTTCTAGGAGCCCCCCCCCCACACATGGGTTATATGTTGTCATGAAACTGATTTTTTTAATTGCAAATTGGATTTACAAATTTTATACTAATTCTGATTCATAAGTTTATCGTGTTAATGGACTTGTAGTTTACTCAATCATATTCAGCAAATTTGAAAAATTTGAATGACTAACATATACAACAATGTTTTTATAGTATCTATTTTAAACTGAATCAACTTAGAAAGTCATCGATTGACCAAAATGGGTTTCGATTGCCTCATGCACCATGCACCTCAAAATATAGTATAGTAACTACCTACATGAGCCACTCAATTTATTCGATAGACAATTTTAAAAGTTCAAAAATTATTTTTTATTTGACACTTTAAAATATTAAATATAAAATTTACTTAAAATTTTTTATTATACATTTCTAGAAAATATTTTTTTTTTTACAAATAAATTATGTATACTTTTATGCTTTTTATGACTCGATAAAAAATTGATAAAAAAAATTCCTTAACTTCTGCATATTTTTCACTTTATATAATGGATAAAAATATTTTCTCCATCGCACTTTTTTTTCCTTCAAGAATTTTTCTTTCCTTTATCAATTTTTCTTTCATACTTCATTTTTTCTTCATCATATTTTATTATCATCAATGGACCAATTTATCAAACCATTATTTTATCTCATCTAAAATCATAATTTCAAAAAAAAAAAAAAATATGAAAGAAATGAAATTTCTGTTCTGATGAACATTTTAATTCACATAGAAATTCCTTTTTGAGCATAAAATAAAGCATTTTGATGGTTTTTAAAACCATTTTTTTAAAAATATTTTTTTTATGATTTATAAATTAATTTGTTAGGAATACATAATATTTTTAATCTGAAGAGAAAATTAAAAATGTTTAAAAATAGATTTTATAATATTTTCGAAGCTATTAAAAATAAATTTTAAATTCTGGTAAACATCAAAATAAAGGTCATTATCCTTTCTATAAAACATAAATACAATTACTTTATTTCATAAATTCTGAAAGTAATCATACTTTTATAGTAACTTTTAGTATTTTCCTTCTTTTTTAAATAAAGAAAGTACCAAAGCATTGAATTTAATATAAAAGGTATTCATAAATATTTTAGAATTAATTTCGTACCCCTAAAGGTATGCAATGAAAGTATTTAACCTATTATAATTATTTTCAATATCCAAAAGAGTTTGTACCCCCTTTTTTAAATTTCTTTCAATGGTATCATTTGATTATTAGTTTTATACGATCCTTTTAGTACTTTGACGAGTAAAAGATTATATATTACAGGTTTCCAATTAGAAATTTTTATGATAAATGTAAGAGTTTTCATTTATTAGTTATTAGAAAATTGCTGAAAATATTAAATCAATATACAAATTTCATTTATTTGCCAACAAAAATTTATTAATAATTAAATGAAAGAAGATTAGATTTTAATTTCAATATCCTTTCTATTTATATAAATTTCTTTGAAAAATATAGGAATTTATATAAAATGGACAATTTATAATCAATTATTTTACAATTTTCTGTTTTTCAATAAATAAATAAATGGAAAATAATATACTTAAATTAAATTAAATAATTGCCAAAAGGATATTTAAATGAAAACATATAAAACCTATTAATGCAAAAAATAATCTATAAAAGTAAATGTATTAAATATTTTCCTGAAGCAAAAATACAAATTTTTACGGTAATAAATTGCAATTATTATTGAAAACATATGTTTTTTTTATGTGTATTGTTTCATATTCAAATGATTTTTTATCCTTACAGCAATTCTGAAACAATTTTTTTAGTACCAAAACCAACATAATCTATGATCTGAGTATATATTTTTTGTAGCATCCTTTAGGATTACCTTTTTATCCATTCTTATGTTTAATATTTCTCTTAAAATGCAAAATAATAAATATAATATAAACCAGAGTCCAGGTGCAAAAATTTCTTTTATATGATAAAATATTAAATATTTCACTGGAAAATCGGAAATATTTATTTAGGAAAATATGTATAATATTAAAATATTATCTATATTATACTTATACAAGATAAAATATATTAGGAGTGTTTATTACATTTAAGAAAATGTAATATTAAAATTATTATTCATTTAATGCCTTGCTGAGATAATATAATTTTAATAATCTTGCAAATTATATAAAATTGATTATTTATTATATTGTTAATATTGTACAATAAAATAAATAAAAGTGTGTACGTTTATTAATCAATATTAAACTAAACGCATCATAACTAAGAATATTAATATTAGATTATAATGAAAGTACATTTTATTTATACCAAACTATTCAGCATAAGCTCAAAACCTGAAATTGGAAGTACATATGAGAGTCAGAAAATTTAGGAAATATAGTAGAGGATTTTTTTTGCAGAGTTACACACTTTTTTCTCTGATTCATTTATAAAATTATAAAATCTACATAAAAGTAATAGAAAAATAATTAAATAAATTTAAGCTTGGAATATAATCAATAATACATAAATTACGACAAAACTAACCAAAAAATCTCCACAATTTATAATATTTTACATTACCTTTAATACAATTTTGCTCCAATTTTTCTATTTGACCTAAAAAAAAATATATCTTTTTTTAAAAAAAACTATTTTGAGAAAACTGAAAATTTTCAATAGTAAACTTGCAGCAGAAAATGTGATACATTCTATTTTTACTAAAATATAGTTTTTTCCTTCCTTAATAATATAAGAAATTTTCCATTTCTGGTATAATTGAAGTTTTTACCACGTACTCTGATTTTTTCTACTTCTATAAAGATTTTTCTTTTCAATTTCTGAGGTTTTTTTTAAATATTTTTACTTTAGTGCAATTTCCCAAGGAAAATGTTTTAATTTTTTTTTTACATTTCAAAAAAAAAATATCAACTTGTGAGATTTAAATAAAATCAATGCTCATGGTTTCAGTCAAGTGAAAAAATTCAGGTTATTTGGTATTTTCTTGGAATTTTATAGTTCCAAAATATTTATAGAAATAATTTTTTAAATTATATTTTTATTGAAATATTTTTGTATAAATTATTTTTTATATCATAAAATTTTGGTCATAGCATGATTTCCAACTGTATCCTTGAACTTGAATATGTAGGGATCTGAAATTTTTCGTAACATAATGTTAATATTATCATTTTTCAGAGAGATAAGAAAGAATTCTAAAGTAATCTCAAAAATCAAAAATAATATATTTTAAATGAAAATGTAATCATAAATAAATAAATGAAAGAATTAAATAAATCCAAATATGAAATTTATTATTTTATATTTTGACCAAATTTTTTGTTGATAATCGAAAAAATTTCATAAATTATATTTTGTTAATAAAGAGTTTATACAAATTTAAAACACCCTTTAACATTTTTGGCTTTCTATATTCTTAAATTTAATACTGAATTATTATATATAATAATTTACCAAATTTAAAAATTTTATTCGATAATTCGAAATTTTCGCGATATTATCCTACATATGCCGAAAACATACCATATAAAAACATATACAAATGAATGATCCTCTTATCAATTTATGTGTTGTTCTCATCCTTGAGCCTATTTTATACCAAATGAAAATTTTTTTTTATAATCTATTCATGTAAGCATATACAGATAAATTGTTATTAGAATTAGAATAAATTTCATATTCATAGTTGTCGTGTCAAAATTTATTACTAATGATTATGAAATTGACATAAATCTACAGATGATAATAGATCAGAATTTTTTTCATTTCAAGTTGCTTTCTTTAAATTAATTAACGCTGAAATTTCATGGACATTAAAGGATATTAAATTAAAAATAATAAAATAGAAATTATTTTCAAATTAAATTTTTTATAATTAACTTGTATTCTTGTATAGAAGGACAAACTTAAACATAATATTGAAAATTCAATAATTTCATAATTAAATAACCTAATTGAAAAATATGTATATTTATACAAGTATATTTTTGGAATTTTTTCAGCAGTTACACAGAAATACAAAGTTCAAAAGCTTTATATAAAATTCTACAATTTTGATATAAAAAATATAAAAAAAAATGTTTTATTTAATTTTAATAATTATTTAATTAATATTTTATTGATTATTAAGTAAATGTTTTGAGTACGTGACAAATATTTATATAACATATTTGGTAACAATAATAAATTTTGGTATTTTTCCGTTCAAATTTAGTTCATAAATGGAAATAATTTGAATTATGAGAGGGGGTTAATGAATGTTTATATATATAAAATAATTGTCTAGTATAGTAATAATTGTCTACACTGGCTAACTCTAACAGTTCTAATTTACTTTTAAACTAAAAATCAATTTATTTCCATAAAGAAGAAATAAATCGTTTTGTATATTTGGCAGTTGTAATTATTTTAATACATTTGTTCAACTTTAAAGTAACTTCTGCATCACCAATTGATACAGATCTTCTCAACTTACTTGTTAGTTAAGATTATAACTATATGATATAATTTCCTGACCAAATTTTGGACCAAAATTTTCTGGACAGAAAACTTATAATAAAAAATTGTATAAAAATTTAATAATGTATGAATAATAAATAATTCACATATTTTTTGATAAAAATTAAGTAATATTTTCATTTAACTTGCAGAACAGGATTATGGGCACAATCAATTTGTTCGAAATCCTTTATAGTTCTAAAATATAAAATTTATACATTATACTTACTTCTGGAAAAAAAATTAATGAGAATTAACCAACAATTTCAGTTTTTTGATGAAATTAAAAATACGAAATTAATCATAGAGAATAAATTAAATTAAAATCGTAATTTCAAAAATTTAATATAGCTATACGAAAAATTATTTTACTTGAAAAAGGTAAAATTTATCAAATTTATAAACTGCGCCCTTAAACATGAATCGTAATACTAAAAAAGAATATGTTGATAGGCTAACTTGATAATATAAATTAAAAAGATATTTTTGTTCGACATAGAAAAAAGTTAAGTATAATAATTCGACACTGCAATATACTCCAACTTCCAGCATTTTTATAAGTTATGTATAAAATCAAACATGTCGTATTGCCTCCATTGTGGGGAATTTTAGGATTTCGGATATAAGATATACATATTTGGGGTAAACATAATTTATTTAAAAGAATTTTCTAAATTCGAATAAGGATTTTCGAAATTTCATACAAAAAATTAATATTTATTTCAAACATCAAAAGAATATTTAAAGCTTATAGGATGTTGGTGAAAATTTTATATCACTATTACGATTTTTTTCTTTGTAAAATAAGATTATTACTTATTTTCAGGTCATTGATAAGAATTTATTAATTATATTTCCTAGAAATTTAATTATGTATTTGGATTACCAAAAATTCTTAATTTAAATTTCCATGAAAAAATTAATTAATTATTAATTAATTAATAATTAAGCCTGGTATTAACCAATAATTCATTGATATTGAGAAGAATTCATTACACGTTAAAGTTAAACTTTTAATTCTTTTCTAAATAAATTTAATAAAAATTTCTGTTTAACCACACAAATGGAATAAAATAATTAAGAATTAAATAGTCCTTAGAAAAATAATATTTTCCCTATCGAAAAAAAACGATTAAATGTTTACTGTACAAAGTCAACTTTTTTTTCTTCTGGGAATTTACCTAAACTTTTTACTTTTTAACATAAAAGGTTTAATTTGACGCCTTTAGGTTCAAATAATTTTCTTAAAAATAAAATATTTTTTTGCTAGAAAACATCAGTAAAAGAAAATTATAAAAAAACGTATAAGGAAAACTGTATATCCTTATTTTTTTGACCAAATGGTGTTTTTTTGTTAAGTTCCCAGATGTTGAGTAATTTTGTTATATTAAATAAATATAACCCTTCACTTTTTTTCTTAGATATTTTTCTTTTTGGGGAAAACATTTTTAGGATATTAAAAAAAAAACAAAGTGAAGAAAAAAGTCCAGGGAAATTTGAAAATATGTAATATACTTTTTAATTGCATAAAATTTTAGATTTTCCAGGGATTGTTTCAAAAGGAATTAATTAAATTTTGTTATCAATCTCTGTCGGTCTATAAATATGACAGGATAATAATTTATTTTATTTATTTTTTGTAGTTTTTATAAAAAAAATTTAAATTAAATTGTAAAATATTTAAATAAATTTGTATTTAATATACACAGAGTGCATGCTATTTTATTTATTCCCGTTAATTTAGCGTAACATAATGTCCTTAATTGGAGAAATTACGTAATTCGATTAGTGGTTAAATTAGTTGAAATTGTTTGAACCTTATTGATTTATTAAATGATTTTTAACCTAAAGAATTGAATTGTTATTGTCAAAAAGATTTATTAAATCATCTCATATTTCCCTCATATATTATAAAATTTATATATCATACATCAATAATTATATACATTTTTATCAATTATAATTTTAAGAAATTTTCAAATTAATTTGTTAATAATATTAAATTCCATTAGTTGTAAAATTCCTCCCATTCTTAAAGTGTCATAAATATTATGTACAATTACGACAAATATGAAATTTAATAATATAGGGTAATTGTACCTAATAATGGGATAACACACAGTAATCATATTTCTTGCAAATTGCAAACATAAAATTTGGCTCCTCATAGATCGAATTTTACACTTCACTCCGCATACTGCTAATAATAACTACACCAATTCAGAAAGCTACCAAACGATTTTATTTATTATTTTGATTAGAATGTGAGGGAAATTACCGCATCATCGATTGATCGTAAAGTAATCAAATCGATCCTTGGCAGTGGAAAAGTAATCAAATATATCCTTGGAAACATGCACAATACAACAAAACTTTATAAAATTGATGAAAATTTATAAAATAAATAATTAAAAATATTTTTTTAGAAAGAATTCTTCCAATTTTTTATTAAATAAAATTCAAAAACTATAAATTTGAAAATTTTATAAGATCGGATTGAATTTTTCGTCCACCAATTTATGTTATAATTGAATACAAACTTTTGGAAGACCAGGAATTTGACGACATTTTAAACCTTCACAACATATACGATCTGCTCCACATTTGCCACCAAGTTCAACGCACAATCTTTCATCAGCTAATGCTACATCAGTTAATAAAAACATGAATGCCAACAGGATTAAAGTTAGATAAATAACTCGTGCCATTTTTCTTTTTTTGTTAATTTTCAAGGAAATTCTATGAAAAATAAAAATTTATTATTGAAATTTATAATTATAACTTAATAAATAATTACTTACCAGTTCAAGTAATATTTTTGTAATATCGCATAGTAAGGGAAATCAGATCATTTTATACTCCTAGTTACCTTTTGTAACCATAATTTGCTTTTGAAATATTACAATAATACTGTGAAAAATTACACATTTTAATTTATTCGAAATAATATTTAATATTTAATTTAATTGTTGTAATTTAATTTTATACAATTTATTATTTAATTTTCAGATAATTATGGAACCATATTTAATTTTTGTTTTTCAAATTTTATACAATTTATTATTTAATTTTCAGATAATTATGGAACCATATTTAATTTTTGTTTTTCTGTATATTATACTAAATTGAGAACGTACTCCTTAACAGAGAATTAATTTAATTTAATATTTTTTATAATCATTGTCTTAAAAAGAAATTAATTGTTAAAATTAATTATATTAAATGAAAAAGTAGATGAAAAGTTCAATAATAAAAATTGAAAATGAAAAGTTCAATAATAAAAATTGCAGTGCAAAAATGACACGATTTATTTACTTTGCTATAATTTTTGTATCTGAAAAAAATGTAGTCTCATCTCATCATCTTCTATCATCTTCGTCTCAACAATTGTTCACAAATTGGACAGTCAAAATAGAAGAACTTAAAAATGTTTGAGAAATAATAATAATAGAGGCACTTGTGTTGCATTAAATTAACAACATTACCACGAGTTTTTAATTCGAATTAATTAAAGTTTTGTTCAGTTTAAGCTTATGTTAAATTTAGAATAAAATTTTAATTAAAACTTCAGAAATGTTTATATATATTATATTCATTTTAAAGATGTTAATCGGGAAATTGTTTATAAAATATGCAATTAAATCGAATTGATTTTAAAAGTACAAAAACTGATTTAAATAATTTCATAACTAACGAGTCATAGAATTATCAATTGATTTTCAAATCGTTCACAGAAAACATATAGAAATATTCTATTTTTGGTGTCGTAACTATTTCAATATTACAGCCACCTTTCAATTATATAAAAATATTTATTTAAAATAACAAAAATTTGTTTCGATTGAAAATTTTTTAGCAACAATTAAAAATTCGATAAATTTTTTAGCAACAATTAAAAACAAACATAAATTTAAAACTAGAAGTACAGTTTGGTATTTCAACTACGTGGATTCTGAATATTAATTTTAACTCCGATTTTCTATAATTTTACTTTATATATTAATTACATTAATATTTCTATGTAACTTTCGTATATAATAATAAAAATTATGTGTACTAATATTAATATTTATTCAATCAAATATTTATTATGTGCAAAGCTAGTATAAATTACATAATCAAATTGGTAAGAAAATTCTATTTTAATAAATATTAAAAATGAATAAACAATTTTTGCTTAATTTAAATTATAATTTTTTATTTAATTTTTACATAAATAATAAACTTTATTAAGTAACTATAATAGGCACATTAAATTTACCATATAATATTAATATGAATATTTGGACGACCGCAAACAGTAATTCCTAGTGATAATTCATTACAATATAATCGTTCACAGCAATCTCCAGAATTTTTACATTTTACATTTTCTTCAGAACAATAAATACCATCATCTAATCCATTAATTTTATTTAATATATTTAAATTGATAAATAAAATTATTGCCAAATATTGGAAAATTTGAAACATTTTCTTAAAACTTTATTAAAACTCTCAGGGAAAGACTTTGTACAACTGAAATATTAATTTGTGCCAAAAATTTGTGTTAATATTTTAAAATAAGGACAATTAAAATTTGAATTTATCCAATGTTGGTAGTACTGTTTCATAAAATCAATTTTGTTTAATGAGAAATAAAACATATTTCCATAATTAAATATAGAAAAAATAATAATAAATATTTACATATTGTTTTTAGATCAAAATATTTATGTTGATGTCGTAAAATATGAAATTATATATGAAATTTTTGATTGATATTAAATTAATAATTTCAAGTTGTATGATAAGCCAAAATTTTATAAGATTTTGATATTTAATAGTATTAAATATTTAATATTATAGTCATAGTTTCCAATTTAAATTCTATTTTGTTACTAATTTTTCTACATAAAAAATTAAGTAATTGAAATCCTTTACGTTCTGGTTCCCCCATCTGATAAATACTGAGTCTAAATCAATGCTAATTTCAGTATTAATTACTATAATAGTCTCAATTTCTATAAATAATTATCATATTGAAGTTAAATAAATAAAAAATAAAATCGGTTAATTACGTTTTTTTAATTATTTTATTCGAATTTATTTTATATTTCGAATTTCAAACTATAAAGCAAATACATTTCATAACACTTTACATATATGTACATAATAGAATTATTCATCTACGCTCTAATTTAAATTTTAAAAAATGGACATCTTCCTGCGGCGAATCCATCAGCTTTCAAAAAGTTTACTACATACTGGAGCAGTTGTTAAAAATAAAGATGTTAAAAATAGAGGAACAGCTATTTTAATAAAAGATTACATAAACTTTCATAACAGAAATTATATGTATCATTACAGGCGAATCCTCTTAGAAAAATATGAAATTATATATGAAATTTTTTATTGAAATTAAATATTCCTAGTAATAACTACACCAATTCAGAAAGCAAACGATTTTATTTATTATTTTGATTAGAATGTGAGGGAAATTACCGCATCATCGATTGATCGTAAAGTAATCAAATCGATCCTTGGAAGTGGAAAATTAATCAAATCTATCCTTGGAAACATGCACAATACAACAAAACTTTATAAAATTGATGAAAATTTATAAAATAAATAATTAAAAATATTTTTTTAGAAAGAATTCTTCCAATTTTTTATTAAATAAAATTCAAAAACTATAAATTTAAAAATTTTATAAGATCGGATTGAATTGTTCGTCCACCAATTTGTCTTATAATTGAATACAAACTTTTGGAAGACCAGGAATTTGGCGACATTTCAAACCTTCACAACATATACGATCTGCTCCACATTTGCCACCAAGTTCAACGCACAATCTTTCATCAGCTAATGCTACTTCAGTTAATAAAAACATGAATGCCAACAGGATTAAAGTTAGATAAATAACTCGTGCCATTTTTCTTTTTTAGTTAATTTTCAATGAAATTCTATGAAAATAAAAATTAATTATTGAAATTTATAATTATAACTTAATAAATAATTACTTACCAGTTCAAGTAATATTTTTGTAATATTGCATAGTAAGGGAAATCAGATCATTTTATACTCCTAGTTACCTTTTGTAACCATAATTTGCTTTTGAAATATTACAATAATACTGTGAAAAATTATACATTTTAATTTATTCGAAATAATATTTAATTTAATTGTTGTAATTTAATTAAACCCAAATTGTATACAATTTATTATTTAATTTTCAGATAATTATGGAACCATATTTAATTTTTGTTTTTCTGTATATTATACTTTCTGTATATGAAATTGAGAACGTACTCCTTAACAGAGAATTAATTTAATTTAATATTTTTTTATAATCATTGTCTTAAAAAGAAATTAATTGTTGAAATTAATTGTTGAAATTAATTATATTAAATGAAAAAGTAGATATGTATATTTGTTTTACGACAATATTTATTTACACTGCAATATTATACAGCCACCACAATAATATAGCAGATTGTATTCATGTAACATTTACAACAATAAAACATATTCAAAAAACGAAACCATATATGTATATGTGTAAAAAGTTTTATAAGATTTTAAAGTTTTATTAGTTTCCAATTTAAATTCTATTTTGTTACTAATTTTTCCACATAAAAATGTAAGTCGTCATTATAATACTTTACGTGCTGATTCCCACATCTGATAAATACTGAGTCTAAATCAATGCTAATTTCAGTATTAATTACTATATAGCCAATTTCTACAAATAATTATCATATTGAAGAAGTTAAATAAATAAAAAATAAAATCGGTTAATTAGGTTTTTTTTAAATATTTTATTCGAATTTTTTTTATATTTCGAATTTCAAACCATAAAGCAAAGACATTTAATTACACTTTACGTATACATTCAAATTTTAACAAATGGACCTTTACTACATCTATAACCATTTCTGAATCCTGCAGCTTTCAAAAAGTTTAACACATACTGGAGCAGTCTCAACTGGATTTTCATCTCCTGCCATTAGTGTACATATGCTATCAAAACCATAGACAAGTAAATTATACGAACCATTTTTATTGCAGGCTTGAAGTAAAATTATTTAAAATAATCTAAAATTAAATTAATGTACATATATTTACTTTTTATTAACTAACTAACATTAAAGAATATGAATGGATAAATATTCAGTATCACTTTCAAATTGCTCTGTGTTGGGAATTATTCTAATAAATATAATCTTGTTAAGAACTAAAAAAGATTATAAAGAATTTTTCTCTAATTTTCATGGCAAGGTTTCGGTACATACATAACCAAGAGTTCATTTATAATTTTTATTATTTTATAATAATTTTTAGAATAAAAAGATTAATTTACCACACATCAAATAAACTCCCTGCGGGTGTAATATTTCTGCTCTATAATATAAAAATAACTTAGAAAATTTCTACGGAAAATGAATTTTTAAGTTTTCAATTTAAAATATTTAATTATATCATTAAAGTTGATCAAAGCCATTTTGTTAATATTATATATTATAATACTGTTAAAGAAAATTGATTAAGATTATAGGAAATTATTTATAACTTTTCCGTTCTAATGTACATTAAAAGTTTTAACAGAATTTTAAATATAACATTTCAAATTGTTTGAAGAAACCTGTCATAATTTCCGACATTAATAATTGTATATTTAAGTATTTATATATACGAGTATCATATTATGGACATTTTAATGTAAAAATTTAATTATTAATATGAAAAACGAAATGGTAAAATTTAATTATTAAGTAAATTGTTTTAGAAAAATTAATTTAATTTACAATTTTTTTGCAAGAAATAAACTATTTCAACACCATCAACTTAATGAATTTTATGTATTATTTAGACGCCTATGATATCATGGTTATGTTTAATTAAGAAATAATAGACCAATTCATCAAATCAATAATTGTAAATTATTTCCTTTACTATATGTAGCACAAGGGTTTACGATTGCCAGTGGTTTCAAAACGACGATACAATACAGTCTTCTGAACACTTTAGTCAGGAGACTCGCCAATCAAACCAACTATATGTATACCAAAACTGTTCTAAAATTGATAGCCAAAGAATAATAAACCAAACAAATGAATTTTGAATATCAATTTCGAAAATAATCAATTTTAGCTTTATATTTTTACAATCCACAATTTTCTGTAAATAATTAATTAGTAAATAGAGGAAATTTCTAAAATTATCATAACTAAAATTATGAAAAATTTAATTATACAGCATTGCAGTTAAAATAACTGAAATTTTTAATAGCCGAAAACTTTAAATAAAAAAATAAGAATCACTTAAAAAGTTTTTACATGAAAATGTTTTTCATTTTACATTGGTGCCAAAAATTTATTGTCATTTTTTCTTAGGATATGGTTTTCTAATTTCTGAATGTCTTTAAACATTTAATGATATTAACTTAATTATATTTAATTTTAAAGTCTATAAAAATAAATATAGCCAATTAATTTGTCTTACAGATTTTTCTGTCATAATGATTGCGGGAAAATTATCTAATTATCGTATTGATTAGTTAGACTCCTAATTTTTAAATAGGAAAACTTTTCGTTGCTATTCTACTTATTTTAATAATTCCAAAATTAAAGCTCAAAAAACTTTATATTTTAAATTATAAAAGAACAGATTCTAATTAGGTATTGTTTAATCTGTGAACAATTGATTGAACTATTGTTTAGTAAAGAACAATCGGTAAAAAATTCATTGAACAATTTTATACTGACATTTTGGATAAGTCGTTATCATAGAATATTTTTGTATACAGTTTCCATATTCTGATTGACAAATTTTTGATTGAAATTCATTTATGTGCTGACATTTTGTTACACAAAAATATTTCAATACAAAAATTTAAATTTCAGTTTTGCCGTACGAATTTAACATGCTCACCATTTTATTTATCATTCTTATCTACTTTTTTTCAAAACGATCTTTCAAATAAAATAAAATACTTTTCTATTATTGCCTATAAGCCCACAGCACATTTGTATTGTCCTTTTTGAATATTTAAAATTGGTCTACGCACTCTAGAGAAAGAAAATAGAGGAAGGAAGCATATAAAATGATTAAGTATGATATTTCAAAAATTTCCCAATTCGGGTAATTTCAAACTTAAAGAATTCAGCTGAAATTTAAATGAATAATCAAGTCCAAAGAGAAGAATAAAATTTAAATTTACAAATAAAACCTCGTAAATTTAATTAGAAAAATCTGTGCACTGGTCCTCATCTAGTCTTGTGGGAACAACGAAGAATTTTACACCAATAAAAATTTTACTGAAAAATAATGAAAAACTTAACAAAAAAAGTGAAAATCTAAATTGGTTTTTTATACTTTTTCAAATTGCAAGTCAGTTTTGTTTTTATAAATTTGATTAAAATTCAATTTTTTTTATTGTTATGCTATACATATGTATACATAGTTTACTTTTTTTTAATCAAAAATATTTTCCGCTGAGATAGAAAAACTTGTAATTTTCCTTATATTTTTGGAGGTTTTTTTCCCATTGTAGATTAGAAAATAGAATTTAGCAATGAAACAAGGTTTTGTTTGCTCTATGGGAATTAATTTGCATAAAAATATTTTACAGACTTTTTAATGTTTTTAAGTATGTATATATTTTTTGATTACAAATTTTGTTCTAGAAAAATTAAATCATTAATACTTTACAAAACTTTCGGGAATGTAAAAATATAATTAATCTATTTATCTAAAATTTTCTGCAAGAAAATTCATCTTATTAAAAAATTAATTGAATAAAATGGAGCTTACAAATTGAATTTAGAATATTTGGAATAAAAATCTCAATTGAAAATTAAATTTCCTCTTTAAAGTGTTATGTATAATCCAAACATTTTAAATTCAACTTATACATTAATTAATAAAATTTATATTATACGAAATTCCTTCTTGACAATAAAATTATATTTCAACAAACTTTTACTAATAGATAAATCATAAATGTATGCAAATTTATTTTGAACGTCTTATACATATAAGAAAATTATGCTGTATGTATTAGCTTTTCATGTCATCGTTTTTTTCATAAAATTATATTATATACTAAGTGCATTTTAATAATAATAAAATTTTCATATATTATTTTGATTATAGAGAAAATTTCCTTTAAGGTTCTTTTATAAATATACGTATATATATTAATAATTCACATTAATTTAGTTTCCCATAGATAATTATGTAAATTTTCTATATTATATGAAATTTTACCTTTGGTACACAGCGAAATGTTTATGTTTACACAATGAAAAATATAATTTTACTGTTTATAAGGTAATTTCTATTTATTTTTGTAAATAAATTAATATTAACTTTAATTGTAACTTTAAAATATTATTTAGTATTTTAAGATTTATACGAAAAATAAATTTAAAACATAATTTCAATTAAAATAAATGAACTAGCAAAAGTAAAAAAGTTTCATCCAAATTTACGTGATTGTAATAAATGCAGAATTTTCATGCAGATTGTAATTAGATCTGCTTTATATACCAGCATAATTTTCATTATTAAATTTACAATTTACTGAGTAAATTTTAAATATATAATGATTAAAATTTTTTGGTTCTAATAACAAAATCGCAGTTAATGTACACAACCGAAACTAAATATAATCACTGCTAATTTTACTTTAAAATTTAAGTTTAACATTAAACTCACATGTCCTTTTTATATAAATAAGTATTAAGAATTATGAATATTATGTGGTATTTTAAATTATAATTATTATATTATTTATAATGTTTACCAGGACAAATTTAATTTTTCGTATATGATTATACATAATTATTCAAATTTATTTTGTTAAATATAAATGCTAAATAATTTTAATTTAAATATACATAAGTAAAATAAAAATGTATAATAATAACTTATTTAAAAAATAAATGGTTTTTAAGAATGAAAATGTATTTATTAAAATGTAATACTTAAAATTAATTAAAATTCTATGGTAAAAAATTCATTAATTTACATTTATAGAAATGTATAATAAATTAATGAAAATTTCCATGTAAAATTAAAATATTTTTTACATTTTTAAGAAAATCTATTACATTCAAAAGTAATTTTAAAATTAAATGTTTTGTAATTTAATTTATTTTCAATTTCCTACAAAAAAATATATAATCCTCTACATCTTCTACATTATCTATCTTCTAGTGAACTTTATACTTTATTAACATAAACTTTATATTAAATATGAAAATTGTCTTTTAACTAAAAGTATCCTTAAAAAAATTGAAGATAAGTGGATATAAAAGACACTAACTAAAATATTTGTAAAAGATTATAAGTAAAATAGACGAAAAAATAAAAAAAATATATTGACATATTTTTCCTTGTAAACTTCCACTTCCTTAAATACAAAAAAAAAAAAGGAATAAAAAAAAGATTTTTCGTATTCCGAGTACGTTTAAGCATATAAAAAGTGTTAAAAATATGCACACCAAAAATTATAACAATTTTTTAGAAATTTTATCGAAAAAAAAAACGAAAAGCAAAATTCTTTTTCAACATTTTGATCACACAATTCGCAAGTTTCCTTATTTTTTATGCTGTGTATAAAATATTGGAAAGAAAATAATAAAAATTTCTTTTGGTAAAGAAAAATTATTACTATAATTTAATATTTTCGAATGTCTGTCTGTCGAGACTGTTTTTGAAGTGTAGATGTATAAATTTTACTATTGCTTTGAAAAGACTCAAGTAATTTTAAGATTTGATTTTTGTTCAAAATTTTAAAATTAATAGTAGTTGAAATTAATATAGTATCTAAAAGTTTATGCTGTTATCATGAACATTTAAAATTATTCCAACATTCTTCCACCAAAAAAAAATTATATTGCAACAAAATGGTTTATAATTTTTTTATCTTTTAATTTCAAAGCACGTATAAGCTTAAAAAGTATATAGGTAATAATTTAAGAACCTATTATTATTATTATGTTTAATAGCATTACTAACCTTCATCTCATCCTCAGAAAAACTTACTTTGTCTACAACGTAACTTTTTAAATTATACCAACTAAGAATGATTTTTGGTGGTAGATATAAAGTCACGAAATCCCGTTATTTTTCAATTAGCGGTTTTTTAATAAAAACCCAAAAAGGATGGTATTTGTGTAGTTTTCTACACAATGGTGAAATGAAGGCTAGACTAGATAAATATATAAAATAATTCGACTCACCTAAAAGTATTAAAATCTTTTATATGTTTACCAATTTTGACCAAAATAACAGGTATACATTAGGAAGAAAAGCATTCTGCGTTTCGAATTTTTCGTATGTGAAAATTTTGGGCTTTTCCAATTATAAACTCTGTTAATAAAATTTAACAATTTATTATCAGAGTTTATGTAATGGAAAAGCCTAAATATAGTTTTTAAAGATTTATTTATTTCTATTTGTACACATACATATATTTAGATTTTATAAGATAATTTACTAAAATTTAAAATTTTCTACCTATTTTAATTTTATTAACTAATTTAGTTTTCTAGCTTAATATTTGTGATGTGCAAAATGGCTGCAGTGACGTGGCGCATCAGTGTCTTCGATGTACCTAAACCTAACCTAACTGAACCTACCAATTTTTCCAATTGAAATATAGCCGATAATAGAATAATATCAAAATTAATGTAAAAAATATATTTAAAATCTTATTTACAATATAATTTATATATAAATTTATGTACTCATAGTCATAGTATTTTTGGATATACAAAGTATAATAAAATATTTTTGCCTTTCAAAAATCTATTTTTGTTAAATACTATATATAGTAGGTAAATATTATGTATATAATTTTCTATAGGATTAAACTAACGAATTCAAGCTACCATAATCTTTTAAAATATATTCTTCAGT
Organism: Empis stercorea; assembly: GCA_949752835.1. Classification (NCBI taxonomy): domain Eukaryota; kingdom Metazoa; phylum Arthropoda; class Insecta; order Diptera; family Empididae; genus Empis; species Empis stercorea. The sequence goes on from OX457089.1 coordinate 54,774,445, forward strand.
TTCTTTTAAATAAATAAAATTGAAATTTACAAAAATATAAACATAGATAATTATGTATACAATACTATATATGTTTGGTATACAAAAATTTAAAATTGTGCATACTAAATGATATTTTAATGATTATGTAATAATATGTTTTATAAAATAATATCCACATATGCTAAAAATGTCTATAAAATTTTATTCTAGATGCATATATACTCGTACACATACAAATATTTTAAATACACAAAATTGATATAATAAAACTTTATTACTTATAAAATGTTTAGATATATAAAATAAAGAAAAAGTTTATTAAAATTGAAAATTGACTGAAAAGAGTTTTGAAGTTTTTTGGTTACTATATATGCTTAGCAAACTTCTATATATTATATAATTTTGTTTACGGATAGTATTTTCTAGTGATATATATACTTAAATTTAGAATGTAGATTATTTAAAAAGTTTTGTAAATAATAAATTAAAAATATTGAAACTCTTTGAAGTCAAAATTTAAATATTTAATTAATAACATTTTCGAAAAAATAGTTAAAAAGTTTTATTTTAATAAATTTTGGATCATTTAATTTAGACTGAAAATTATAAATAAAGCTTATAAAAGTATTTTTAATTTAAAAATCTAAAATCTTATAACTTTGAATTAAGTAATATTATCGGAAATTTGAAATTACAAAATAAATAATAGTATACAATTTAAAATATTTTTTATTAATCATTTTTAAAATATAAAAATTGCATTATTTATCAATCTCTACCTGTTATACATCACCTAACTAATTGGCTCTGAATCAAAATCCTAACTGACTTTTGACTAAAGCTAAATAAAAACAACTTATGTGGGAATATGATTACAAAAGAATAAAAATAAAAACAGTTTATTAGTTTTTTTTAAAAATAATTTTTTCCAATTTATTTTATATTTCGAATTTCAAACTACAAAGTAAATTCAATTCATTACAATCAATTCACACACTTTACACACATAGTAGAATTATTCATCTAAGCTCTAAGGCAAACACTAAGATATAAGACCTTTACTACATCTATAACCTTCACAGCAATTCTGATTCCTGCAGCTTTCAAGAAGTTTAACACATACTGGAACCGTCTGAATCTCTGAATTGGATTTTCATCTACTGCCAGTGGTCCCCCATAATTAAGCTATCAAAACAGTTTCCAAGTAAATTACACGAATCATTTTTATTGCACTTTAAATGTTTAATATAATTATTTAACAGAAATAGGTATTCTAGAAAATTAATATGATAAAATGTTAAATTAAATTTTGATTTTATTGTTGATCAGAAATTATTTTCAATTAATTATGAATTTACTGTTCAAAATATATTTTTGTGTCTGCCAAAAACCTTCTCCAACTTTACTGATAATTTAGGCTTCAATATAATGTTAATTAATTGCTTAGAAATTCAACGAACTTTTAGAAAGTACTGAGTCAGCGTGGTTGTTAAAAAAAAAACAAATATTTAATATGTATTTATCAGCAAATATTAATTTATTTAAACCAATTTATATTGCAAAATAATCTAATTTTGTTTCGAGCTATTAAACTTATTGCTAAATATATGTGTAATAAATTTTCCTATCCATAATAATTAATAATTAATTAGATATTTTAGAGAAATAAATGGTACGCTTCCTCCAATAATCTTTAATAATAATTGTTTATAAAAAGTTGGTATATAAACGAAATTTCACTATTATGAACCACATATAAAATTATTGTACTAAAATACTTTTCCACGTTTTAAAAGGAAACAAAAAAAAAGGAAAATCCTCATTTCAAGTCCTTATCAGGATAATTTTCTCTCTATTACAAACATTAATCTGAGTATATGTTTTTTATTTAAATTACAATCCATTAAAACTAATTTTTATTAATATAAACTCCTTTTAATTTTACCTCATCAAAATGTCTTTTCCTATTAACTTATTACATATAATAATTTTTTTTTTTGGTACTTAAAACTTTTTTTTGTGCCTGACATCTTTTAATCTACCAGTTAGAAGGATTTTTTGATGTTTGACTCATATCACGTATGATTTTAAGTGCCATATTTGCTTCAAGGAAAGGATTATAAATATAAAATTATATACTATATCTCATAGTATACTATAATTTATTAAAGATATTATGAAAATATTGAAAATTATTTTGAATTTTTTTTTAATATACCATGGGACATAATTTTGATTATTTTTGTTGTTGGATGATGAAAAATTAGAGAAAATATAAATGTAATTTTTACTACTTGGGATAATAAAAAAAAGTTTTTTAAGAATCTGTAAATTTTTATAATGATTATAATAAAAATGATAATTAGTATAATTTATTAAATTTATATTTCAAAAATTATTAAAATCTCAAATATTTTTAATATTAATAAAATTTCTAAAAAATGTTCTAATGCTTCTTTGTGTCTCAAACTTAACTTTTATAGCAAAATTTCTTAATAAATAAATAGTAATTATGAATAAGAAAATTAAATTCGATTAAAATAATTTTGTTATATTTAAAAGTTAAAGCTTACTTACTCTTGTAGCAATATTTTTGCACATCACAAATATTATTTTATTATATTATTCAATTTTTTTTATCCTCTTATCTTCTTTTTTGCACAAAACATAGATTGCATTTTTAATTTTAATTAAGAACAAAGTTGTACATAAAATCTACTTTTCTATCTTGTTAAGAAAAAGTTTTAGGTAAATTAAAAGTTCTAGGAAAATTCACTTAAATTAATAAAATATCTTAATAAATATAAAAATATTTTTTAAGATTAATTTTTATACTTTTATTTTGGAATTACCCAATCATTTTTATTGCTATACATTAAACATAGTTTCTTCTGTTGATTTAAATCTCAAAATCGCGATATTGATAAAACACTTATTCTAGGACATAATAATAAAGACTCTTAATAAAACAAAACGATTATCGATTAGTTTGCTTAAAAAAAGTTTAGAAATTTTTTTATTACAATTTTGTCAGTCAAAAGTTAAAGAGAAATAATTGTGTGATCCTTTCAATTATCGGAGTAAATGTAATTCTGAAAAATTAGAAGAATTAATAATTTTAGAAATTAATATCCATATCCCTTATGCCTTATAGCTGGTATTTTTGATTCCACATTACGCTTTGCACCCTTAAAATCATTTTATGCTTATGAAAATATTACAGATGATATAGTTTACTTTAGCTATATACATTATAAAATTCTCTCTAAAACATGAAATATCAACAATATTATTTCTTAAAACATAAATTTCAAAATAAATTCTATTTGTCATTTTTAAATATTCCAGATGTCCTGTACCAAAAATACTCTTCTTCCGTATATTATTTATTATAAAATCCATTAAATTAAATGATTTTAAATTATAAATATACAAAAATCTAAACGAAAATGAAAAAAATCTATAAAATTTTATAGACTAAAAAAACATATTTTCAAATATTTTATATTATGAAACACTAAAATTCCATTAAAATATTAAGGATATAAAATAGTATTGCACATAATATACATATGCATATGTACGCTTCTATAAGCTTAAATATAAAGTAGATGGACATTATATTTAATAGAAATAAATTTTAAACTTGACATTATTTTCAATACATAGAAATTATCCTGGAAAAGTAAATAAAATTAAATTCTTTATTATCATTATATAGGTACATACATATAAGATTGTACTATTCGAATTATATACAAACTTTGTCTATAGTTTTGTTTATACCATTAAGGATATATGAGTAAATTTTTCAAGGACTACAGATAGTTATATAAAAATTCAATACATGAAAAATTATTTTTCATTTATATAACTTCAAAGATGTTGGTTTTCTATCTGTCGGTTTGTCTCTCTGTCTGGAGTACAAATAAAATAAAATTCCAATCTTTCGTTAATTGTGGACATAAACTTTTGCATATGATTGAAAAATATGAAAATTATAAAACCTGAGATGAGATGATAAGTCTGCCTATTTTACTGAAAGTATAAAAACTATACAAAAAAATAAAATGCTTTAACAGCAAAAATTGCAGTTTCTAAAAGAAAAGAAATTTTTTTGAAAGCTCCAGAAGCAACTGAACGATAAAATATTTAAATTACAATATATACGAAAATAATAGGATAAAAATGTTTCTGATCTAGATGGAAATATATATGTTGTTTTTTATTGTGATAATTCCACTTTAGGATCTGTACTCTTATATACCGGAATTTACTAAAATAATATGAAATTTTATTCTTTCGAATATTTTACTGAACTAGTCGACGATTTAAAGTTATTTTTTTTTTTAATTTACCGACGAATTAAAAGCAAATCGTAAAGCTTGAAATTGTATGTATACTATACTTATAAAATTATATATAAAATATTTTCAATTTACCGGTGGTTTTTGAGCATAAATTTTAGTAATTTATATTTTATATAACAAAACTTTTAATTTAATTAATTAATTTCTTTAATGAGGAATTAAAAAGTAATTAATGATTAATGGTAATCTATACTTAAATATTTATAGTAAAAAAATTGCTTTGAAATTGACATAATAAACGAAAAGAAAATATAAAAATCCTACAAATAGAATTCAAGATCCTAGTAGGGTAAAAAGCCCTACTAGGAAAAAATTTCTGTAAATAATTTGTTTATATTATTTATTGTATAAATAAAATCCTAAGGTTATCTTTTCTATTATAATGTTTACTTAATAGCCAAGGATAATTAGGGTTCACAAAAATTTTTTATTTGAACTTTATTATATTATTTAGTTAAAGTAAACTCATAAAGTTCAAAGTTATTAAGTAACGCGGAATTAGAATATTTATTTATAAGAAGAAAAGGTATAAGAAGGTATAAGAAGAAAAAAAATTATTATATCGTAGATTTATTTGATGATTTTTTCAGATTTTTTACTAATTATTTTCATTGATTTGAATTTTTTTCATAAACTCTTTTTATGAATTTGAAAGTCCATCCTTTATATTCAAATTAATAATCAAAATTTGTGAAATTGTTAAAAAATATAATTTATCAAAAATTATAATTACCATAATCAAAATAAATTCATTTGAAAATTTTACATAAATTTTCCATAAAGAAAATTATGATATATTCTTTAAGACTTTTATAGCTTTTTACATCCGACAATTAAATTTACCAAAACTCCTTAATAATATTTTGTTGTATGTACATACATAATAATAATTTCATAATTTTTGGCATAAGACTTTTACTACAAAAAAATATTTTTGTGATTAATTCAAGAATAATAAATTCCAATTTTCTTAAGCAAAAAAAAAAGGAAATATGTACATAATATTTATGAAAATTTTATGGTTTATTATTCTAAATTTAAGGTTGAATTCAATAAATACTGTTTATGGTTGGTTACTATAAAAGGATATAGTTTTAGATTTATGCTAATTTAAAGTTATAGTATTCAATTCACTTAATTTTGAACATTCATGATTTCAACATCGCAAATTTAGATTTTTTTTTCTTATAAAGTGTGAAAAGTGTCATTCATTTTACAAGAATTTACAAATACACGTTTTTAAAAGGACGAAAAAGAATATTAAATAATTTCAATTTCCTTTTTTATTTTCCATTTAAATTAATTTTTATTACATTAATAAAAAGAATTTTTCGCAAAAATTCATTCTGCAAAAATATGTCTCATAATATAACATTTATATTAAGGATATTTTTTATTAAATTTCCCCCCAAAAAAAAGTAATAGAAAATTCTATTTAAAAAATTTAAATTTTCATGAAAAAATCATTTCGAACTACCATTTTCAAAAAACCTTAAATGTTTTTCTCCTTTATGTACATTTTTTTTAATAAAATATTAGATATAAAATTCACGACATTATTTAAATTTTCACATTTAAGTAAAAAAAACAACCCCAACAAAAGTCCTGTTACAATATTTTAGTTTTGCCGTTTGAAAAAAAAAAGGAATCGCACCCTTCAACAATTTTTTACATATTTAGTTTTTTTTTTCCGTTATGACTTTTAGCACCTGTGAGATCGTAAACATTTTTTCTTAATATCCTACACAACCACCATCAAAATTATATTTTCGTAAGCAAGAATTATTCATGATACAATCCTAAAAAAAAAAGAAAAAAACAGGATATCTTAAAATGTCACTGAAAAAATGGATATTAATTTTATATAGTATTGAATTTTCGTAGTTTTTGTGTCACAAATAACAAAAATGAAATTTATTCTATCAACTTAAACATTTTTTAGGGTTGATTTTCCTTCTTTTTTTTTTTGTATTAGAAGTTTTAGGATATTTTTTGCTATGTTGCGTACCGTCACGTATTACAAATCAACGCAACATTTAAAGAATTTAATTTCACTTTTCTTCTTATCATTATGAACCCTTAATCTTAATATGCTACAATATATTTACAAACCACAATTTTGATTTTTGGTAAAACGAAGAAAAAAACTATTTACGTGGCCGGAATTAATATAAATTATCAATTTTTGAATGGGTAGAATAATTTATTAAATAAAAGTTAAGTATTTCAAACAGAATTTACCGGATTTAATAGAACTGATAAATTTTTTTTTTACATTCCTATAAAATTAATTACGGTACACCGTAAAAGTGATAAATTTGAAATATATAATAATCTATTCTAAAAATTCCATCATAACTTATTTCAAATAAATTAAATTCGAAAGGTATTAGAAAATTGTTCATAATCTGATACTTATTATATAATTTAAATAATGTTATTTAAATTGCTTTTTAAATGCAATTAATTAAAAAAAATACTTTGTAAATATCTAAAAGAATTTTTGTTTATTTAAAAAAGACCCCTAAAGAAAATTTTACATTGATCCTTGTTACCAATAAACAAATTAATCCCAAAAAAAATAATTTCTAGAAAATCTTAAAGATAAATATAAATTTGTATCCTAATTAATTTATTAATAATTTATATAAACTTATTTGGGAATATCAATATTTCTGATATAATGAGTTTGTTATATAAGAAATTAAAGTGATATTAGTAGAAAAAGATAGTCTATTAAATTTAATTAATCTTCCAATTATAAAATATATGTACATAATACATTATACAAATTAGTAAAGTCTATATTTTGATATTTTTTTATCTAATTTTGATTATCGTCAACTATTTTTTGCATTTATTCGAAATTTTCTACTTATAATTGATTCATGAAATTGAATTATTCGATAGTTGTCTATTTGTAGTTAAATTCGATCGATAACTAGCACCTAATATAATTATGGACTGTTACTATTTCAAATATATATCCAAAAATTTTGACCTAAAATTAATTCATTTCCTCAATAAAAAATTCATGGTATTATACGTAAACGTACATTATACTAAATAAAAATTAATTTTTCTTAACAAACTATCAGAAGAACTCAATTACTTATTATTTACATTGATTTCTTATATCTATACATTAATTTTAAATACATATTATTAGTAATTTGTACGAAATTTTCCTATAAACCATTTTCAATTTTCAATGTAAAAATTTAAATCTTGATTAAAAAATTTTCAAAGATCTAAAAGCAAATTTAGACCAAGAATTTCGAACTATTTTTAGTTTTTCGGTTTAATTTTTTTCACTATTTATCAAAATTTACGATAAGCAAAAAAAATGATAGCATATTTTTAGGCATAAAGTTTTTTTTTTTTAATAAAATAAAATGCAGGCGAACACAGCAAATTAACAAAATAGAATTGTGAAAATTTTACAATATCTCTTTCCTTTAATAATGCTAATTCTATTGAAAGTTGTGAACCATTTTTTCAGTATATTGTCTGCAACTACTTTATTTATGAATATTGCACTTTGAATTATATGAAAATATGTATATAAATAAATTTGTAAAAAGTATATAGTAACATAAATTATAATATTATCAGGACATAAATTTAAGTATTACTTCATTTTCTTTAATTCCTTAGATTTTTTTTTGTAAAATGGTAAAAAGATATTTGCAACCGATTTTCTTTTTAGGGCTTTTAAAAAAAATCCCTTATGTTAATGCCTTTGTCCGTCTGTCCGTCTGTCCGTCTGTCTGTCTATCTAAACTAAACAATAGAAACCAGTTATTTCACATAGTTTAGTTAGTGTACACTAAAGTATCCACCGATGGACCCACCGAGGGAAAGCTTGATTTATTGAGAACCAGATGTAATTGATAGAATTTAAAAATTCAGCCAGAAGGTGGCACTATTCGCATTTTACCAAAACATCTATTTCCAAATAAAATTGTAATTTTATATAGTAAATGAGTATCAAAAATTAAGTTTAACCATTCGTTGGAAAGGTAAGAGTAGAATACGATTCGAGTAACTGTATTTCGAATTTCTACAACTAGAAGCGTTAAATTCTAAAATATATTGTAACAACAAATAATATAACTAGTAATAACAGTTATTAGTTTTCGTGCAGGACTTCGGAATACTCTTTTTGGCATTCTTGAGAATATCATAGAAGTGTGCAAATTACATAATTATTATTTTTAATGAAATCAAAGAATTTAAATACCCGTAAATTATATTACAATTAATAAGATTCCCTTTTTGGATATCTTATCATAAATTTTTACATAAAATTTAATGCCATCATGCAGATGATTTTGTAATTTGTTCTTAGAAGATTTTGTAATTTAAATTTAATAGATAAAAAATAAAAACATTTTTTTTAATATTTTATTGGAATTTTATTTCGAATTTAACATTATAAAACAAATTGAATTCATTTCATTTCATATAATGTAAATAGTCAACTTATTCAGTTGTCAATACAAATTGAAACCAATGAGATATCATCACGATGACACCTTAGATTGTCACAGCATACTCTGTTTCTGCAGCTTTCCAATAATCCAACACATACGCCAATACCACTGTCAGGGTCTGGCAATGCTACTCCGGCGGATATGCAGAATAATGCAATCAAAAGCATAGACAAGTAAATTACACGTACCATTTTTATTGCAGCTTCCAAAGATCAGTGAAATTATTTCAAAAATCTACAAAAAATTAGGTGAAAAAAATGTGAATTAGAAAGTTGATTTTATATTTGATTAGAAATAATTTTTAATTAATTATGAACTTACTCTTCAAATTGTATTTTTTTAATGTATTTTACTGCCAAAAATCTTCTTCTTTTATACTGATAATTTAGGCTTCAAAATAATGTAATTATGTATGTAATTTATTTACATGTAAATTATATTTTTCGGAGCTTAAATTATAGACTTTAAGAAAACATTGTGTACTAAAAAATAACAAATATTTTTAACATTTACGTTTTAGATTAATATTAGATTATTTGCATGGCCGGCTTGATAGGGTGTGCGAAGGTGCGACCGCATCTGGCCCCGCACTTTGGAAAAAAATTAGAAATTTAAACAATATAGTAAAATTTACTTGAATTCAAAAAAACATTTAAAAAAAATCACAAACATAAAATTTTTTAAATGCTTTTTTAAACCTAAAAAAAATATTTACATTATTATATGTATATGTTAATTTAAATTGGAAAAATTTAGTGGCTCGCTATTGGTGGAAATTCAAATTCAAACATTTTTTTAAAGAATATTCAAATTTATTTAGGCTTTGTTTTTAAAAATATTGAAAAAATCAAAGAATAGTTCAACTTTGTTTTTTTGGCAATATAGTATGAGAATTTTACCGCGTTGATTGGTGTCCTTTAAATTTAATTTTATTACTTTTTTGTATTTAAATTGAACTTTTTTGCTAAAATTTATTATTTGTGTTTTTATTTCAATTAAAACAATTATCAATAAAATATATTTTATAAATAAAATAAGGATACTAATGATTTTCATTTTTCAAAATTATAATTGCATTGCAGTTTTCAAAATACTGATATTATCCACATAAAATTTAAATCAGAATATTGTTATATACGTATGTAGTTGGTAAATAACTTATTGAAATATGTTAAATATGCAACGATGTGATGTCAATCATATTTTATATTAGTAAATCATTATAGCAGATTCCAATTTCTTAAAGCTTGAAAAAAGCAAAGCAAAAAAAGCAAAGGAAATTAATAATTAATAAACCAAATAGCCCCGCGGCTAACTTTGTACACGGCCCGCAAATGTCCACGCCAGCGCTGATTATTTAATCAAAATATAGTTATTTTTATAGTTATAAAAATAACTTTATTTTTCATACCCATTGAAAAATAAAATTATTTTTATAAATAAAGCTATAAAAAATATAACTTTATTTTTCATCCTACAGACAGTAAATAACTCAAATATATTTATCAAAATTGTTTTTGAAATTTAGAATGTCAGTGTAAAATGTTTTATAGCGTCTGCAAATATTCTCTATAAAATTAATGTAAATAAATTGGTGGGGTGAATTAAGGTCCATCCAAAGAATTAAAGTCCGTGGACTTTAATTCTAAATGAAAGGGAATTAATGTCCATGGACTTTTTAAAAAAAGAAATAATGCCCATGGACTTTATGACTTATTTGAAGTGAACGTTATTACCAAATTGAAATGGACTTTATTTATTTTTAGAAAAACAAAATATTTAAACCATATAAAATAAAAAGTTAAACCATATAAAATATAAAAATTCATTTTTAATAAATAATTATTACTATTTTTCGGAAAAGATAAAAATCTTTCTTTTTGCAGCTTTCAAAAAATAAAAAGCTTTTTGGTAAAAAAAAAAACAACAAAAGGCAGAAAAAAAGAATTTTCCCTTTTCCGAAAAGTTGCAAAATGAAGTTTTTTTCTGATAAATTAGATAAGTAAAGGATTAAATAATTGAATGCAACGCAAAGAAGTTATAATTGTATTTTACTCTTATTTAGAAAAATATTAAATAGTTTATAATAAACATTATTCTGAATTATACAATTGGAGTTTAATTCTCATTTGAATATTGTAAAAGAGTCCATGGACATGGACTTTATGACCTTTTCAAATTGGACTTTAATTCTTTTTATCAGTGGACAATAATTCCATGGACATTAATTTCTTTTCATTTGGAATTAAAGTCCATGGACCTTAATTAACTCCACCAAATAAATTATTTTATGGACCTTAATTCACTCCACCAAATAAATTATTTTAAAACAGAAAATTGAATTTACACAATTTGCATGCAAATCTTGTTTAAATTTAATACACTCGATGCGCAGATATTAGTAAATTAATATTATATACCAATTATATAGATTTAATACACTCGATGCGCAGATATTAGTAAATTAATATTATATACCAATTATATAATGATAAGGATTTGATTATTTGGATGAATTAGAAGTGTTTGAACAAATATGTAGAACTGAAATATTGAACGAAATACAAATTTAAATAAAATAAAATCACAATTAGAAATAAACGGTGAAATAAATGTCCATGACATTTTTTATCAAAAATAAGTAAAAATTGTTTGAATTCTAGAAGTCACTCTTTGCTTATTAACTCTTATGATTTTGTAATTTACAACCTTTTAGAGATTTATTCGAATTTCTCTTATGTTTCGAATTTCTAATTCTAAAGGAAATTGAATTAATTGAATGTCATGTTATAGACTACTTATTTAGTTACCATTAACACAAATTGACACTAATGAGATAGCATCATTTTGACATTTCATATTCTTACAACACTTTGTTTGCAGCTTTCAAATAATCTAACACATATGAGAAAGCCATCATCATCCCCTGGAATTGCTTCTCCGGATATTGAGAATAATGAAAACCATAGCCAAGTAGATTACACGAATCAAGTTATATTTTTGGAATGTATATTATTGCCAAAAATGGTTTCATTTTCTTTTATACTGATTATATATAAGATTCCAAAAAGACTCAATAACCTTTTATAAAACTTAAAACATTGGGAAAACATGCAATTATTAAAAAAAATAACAAATATTTAACATTTTTCATTTGTTGGAATATTTTGAACAAAATTTAATTATATCAACAAATTTTATTTGATATGAAAGTTCAAAGTACATCATTAAATTTACAAAAGTATTGCAATATTTATTCATTCTTTTTGTTAATTACAATTAAATACAAATGAATTTTATGATATACATTAATGTACAATATTACAAATTATATAGAATTTTATTGTACAATGTATATTTACCATTAATTTCAGAACTACAGAGTAATATTTCATATTTTTGTTATACTTACATGACAGATAAATATATATTGCAGTTTGGAACTTGATGTAAATTGAATGCTTATTTACAAAAACCATTTCACAATCAATAATCAAGTGACAACATGCATAATATGTTGGATTCATTAAAATGAGAAACTGTAATGTGATGTTAAAAGTTTGCGACAATTGAAAAATATTGTAAAGAAAATGTCTATATTAAAATAATTTTAAATTTAAAGATCAAATATTTAAGGATAAAATGAAAAATGGTAAATTTTTACAGTATTTATAAACTCAAAATTTATTTAATAATATTGTCACAATATTAAAAATTATATATTAATCTCATTAAGAACAAATAAAAAATTTCAACATTTAAATAAATTATATATTAAATAAATTATAATTAATTAAGTATTGTAATTCTTCCTTCTTTGGCAGTTGTAATTGGCGATTTAGCGCGAACATAATTTGTCATTGCTTCTATATCAGTTATACCAGTTCTAAAAATATCATAAAATTTTATAATTTAATTAAATTAAATTTATTTTTATATAATTCACTCAACTCTACATCTGTTTTACCATCACTTATCATATGAAAACCATCACCACCATTTACCAAAAAATCAACAGATGCAATTCGATATATTTTATTTTTATCTAATTTCTCATATTTTGGATAATCACATTTTTGACAACGCACCAATATATCATGAATCCGTTTACCATTTGATTTTGTAACATTAAATCTAATACGTAATCCAGAAACTTGTAACATATTTCTAGCATTAAATTTAGGTAAATCGAAATCATATTCAGTACCGGATAAAATTGATAGAAAACTATTTGATTCAACACTATATTCTAAGGCAGTGATAAGAACATGACCAGGTAAATTAAATGATTGTATTTTATTTTCAAATGGTGACATAGATACTAAATGGTTATATGTTAAATCTATGGAAAATAAATATATATTAATTACTAATTAATTTCTTAAAAGAATGAAATATTTATACTTCCTCTTTCCAATGGAATTCGAAGTGCACCATTATTTATAACAGCAATTGATACTGTTGTCCAATATAGATAGTCTAATGGTGTATTTCTTACGAAATAATCAATTAATGCATCAGTAAAGAAATTACCTAAATTGCATTCACCACTACCACAATCACTTTTTGATAATCTCACAGCTGTTGTTCCAATTACTTCATTACCTTTTTCATCAATTATAGCTTTCCAAGGTTTTAGTGCTTCGATTACTTCAGGATCTTTACAAATTAATAAGAATATTTAGCAAGAAAAACTTAAATTAATTCAAATTTTATTTGTATAACTAACCCTGTGCAACATCATTACTTAAATAATGTGGATTACCAAAATAATTAATCATTTTTCCATTTATATCAAAATATATAATTAAATCACCAACATATTTTGAATATGCACCAGCTTGTACAATTAATACTTTATGATTTGTATGATCTTGAATAATTTCAGTTGGATATGGTCCACGTGGTTTATCTGGACCAGGTGCTGAACCACTATATAAAAATGTATGTGAATGTGAACCAACAATAACATCAATCAATGGACCAACATTTTTAGCAATAATTTTATCAATATCATAACCACAATGTGATAAAACAATTATAATATCAACACCATTAGCATTCAGTTTTTCAGCTTCATCAATAATTGATTGTGTTTCATCGAGAAATATTATTTTTTCAGTATTTGCAATTTCCTATATTTCAATGATAATTTTCAATTAACACTATTTATAAAACCGTTTAGCATACCTTATAAGATTGTAACACAACTCCAATAATACCAATTTTCCTACCACTTCTTTCAATAACTATCGATTTATTATATAATCCTTGTAATCTAGGTTCTAAACTATCATCAATATTTGCAACAACAAAGGGTGATTTTAATGTTTTCAAAAATGGTACTAAACCATCAATTCCATTATCAAATTCATGATTACCAATTGTCTACCTCAAATTTAAGAGTTATACACATATTCAAAATTAAAATATTATTCTCAGGGGATTACCGTCGCATCAGCATTAACCATATTTAAAAATTGTTGTGTAACATTCCATCGGCCAATATTATACCATAATGTACCTTGAAAGCTATCACCAGCATTTAAATAAATTGGATTTTGATCTTCATATTCTTTTAATAGTTCTCTAACTTTACTAACTGTTCGGGCATAACCACCAATACATTTGGTATTTGGTGTACATGGTCCACCAGATTCATTTGTTTCTTCAAATCTGTATAACATCAAAAAATTAATTATAATTTTAGAATTTCAAAAAAATAAAATATTCTTCTTGAAAGCCAGTCCCAATTTATGATAGACATAATAACATTTTTATTAGTAATATTTACCTAGCATGAAAATCATTAATATGTATAATTGAAAGGGGAAATATTTCTGAATTTGATTTACTTATAATTACAGGCTTTTGATATCCATTAATTAAAACTAATATTGTACTAATTAAAAATAATATTTTCATTATTTAAATATAAATTTAATTAAATATATATACACTAGATTAATTGTTGAATTTTACTTGAGCCAAACATAAAAATTGTTTTTCTTTAAATATAGTGTGACGTCAAAACAGACTAGAAAACGACAACTACGTCTTTATACGTGAAAGCACTAATTTCAACTAAAATTGTGAATGAATTTTAATATTATTATTTTGAAAATAATTTAATTGGGTTAAAAAAGGTGTCAATATTTGCAGAATAAAGACATTTTATTTCCCACTATGTTGACAGAGCTGTTTAAATTTATTTATTAATTATTATTTCATTCATTAATTATTCAACAACTGTTTACCTCATTAGTTATATATATTATTAAATAAATGACAGTATGATTGATATTTCCCGAATTGCCAAAGATTCCAACATTATTATATATGTACATACTTACATTTGTGAAAATTCAACCTGAAAAACTTATTTCCTCATAACACATTTCAAATTAGCCCATCATAATAAAATCTTAATTAATCATGTAATTCATAAAAGTTTTTTAAATAAATAACTTTTATCTTATCAAAACAATTATTGACATTAATTTAAAAATAATAGTACTTTAGTTATTAACATTAATTAAGCTACTATAAGTATTAAATATATTACATACATAAATTATCTTATGATATGAAAAAAATTCTTAAACAGCTTATATAAAATATATAATAAAATAATTTCGTCATTTATTGCAATAAATATTGTACATATTATTTTCTTATATATATAAATATATCTATTTTTGAAATCATGGTATATCCAAAAATGTATAGTTTAATTTGCGTACTTCCATACTTGGTATATATAGATTACATTAATTGTTTATAACTATGAAAACTTTAAGCATTTATTAGCTTGTATAGATATTTATTTAATAATATTATGATTAGATAAAAAGATATTCATTGTTTTGACTTTTTAAATTAATTTCGGAAATGCAAGTACTCGTAAATATAAATAATAATATTTTAAGTAAAATGATTAAAAAATAATCATTTTTTTTTATAACTTATTATTTTTTAAATAAATTTTTTTATCAAATTAATCTAATTACTATACAAATTTAAAAAAAATATATTTAAATTAATTTTACAAATATTTAAACTAAGATTAACATTTAATATTAATTTATAGCCGATCATATACATTTTAAATGAAGTAATCCGATTATCGTCAACATTTTTTCTTTGGTTACCAATCAAATTTGAATTAAGTTTAAATCTATATTTTGATTTTATAAAAAATTTTTTTTTTCTAATTTTCTAAATTTTCTATTTCTATTTGTTTTCTAAATTTTCTACAAATATATTATTTACTAAAAATTAGTTTTTCTAAATGAAAATAAGTATGAAATTTGATTAAACACACATAATATGGTTGATTAAATATTGTGGTTCTATGTCAACTTGATACAAAACTATTTTTTAAATAAATTTCTTTTTTTTTTATATATAAATTAAAATGAAAAACTAAAATGGAAAACTTTATAATATATTATGTAAATAAACAAGAATATTTAATTAATACATGCTCAAATTATGTGAAAATTAACAAAATAATGTTTTAACATTTCAAATGAAAAAATTAATGAAAAACTTTTATATACATAATATACTGAAATAGTTGATTTATGTTAAGTGTCATTTGACAGGGTGTTTTAATATTAAAATTTAATATCAAAATTATTTAAAATTAATTTAAAATTTATATTAAATAAATAAATTGAAAAAGTTTATTTCAATTTAATTTAATTAAATTGAAATTATTTATTTATTAAAAAATTAAATACAAAAATTTAATTTCTTAACAAATCTCTGTAGGCATAACAAATTGTTTGATAGTATATCAATTGGCAAGTAACTCATGAGTAAGTAATTAAAAAGTACTTATATAATATCAAAATTTGTAGGTAAATATTATAATATATTTTAAATTTTTCAATGAAATACGTAACATTAAATTTGATTTTTGATATACGAGTATTATAAACTTATCAAACAAACAAGATACATAAATGTAAATATTATTCTTGTTTTTCATAGTTAAATAACAAATTGACAAAATTTTATATTACTGTAACTAATTAGGTTATTTTTATATATTGATAAATTTTATATATTTAGTAAATTTAATAAATATTCTAAATAAAACTTAATATGGTAAATTAATTCAGGCATTTTTCAATATTAATTAAATTATACATACAATTTTAATGAATATAATATAGAAAATTTAATTTACTCTTTGCATGTAAGTTTTTATTTATCTTTATAAATTTATATTCAATTATAATATTGAGATAATTTTAATTTTGTTTATATATAACTAATTAAATATAAAGATAGTGTTACATACTATTATATACATACTATTTTTAACATGGAAATTACAAAGTTTGAAATATACTTATAATCAATCTATTACTAATTTGAAATCAAATTCCTAAATTTCTGAATAACTATTAATCAATATTAGTGAATAAATAGAATTTAAATATTACATTCTTAAATGATATAGAACGAAATTTTTAATTAGTTAAAAAAGGATAAAATTTTCTGGTAAATTAACTAAATTTTTGATTTTCAAATTGTGTTTATTAAATAAATAATTGATACAAATTTGATTGAAAAATCAGTTCAAATGGTAAAGTGATATAATTTAAAAAATTTTATTTTATTTTTAATTTTAAATTCAAATTTTACTTGATTCACGTTTTTTTTACCGAAATTTATATAAATAGATAAAATCGTATAAAACATTTTTAACTAATTAAATTTGAAAAATTTTTAATAAACATTTGAAGATTTTACGTACCCAAAAAAATCATTTTATTTTCAATTTACCTTTAAAAAATATTTTTGTTTTATTATTTTTAAACAAATTCGCTCAACAAATTGTCGATAGAAAATTTAAGAGATGTAAAGAAATTTATTTAGATATCAAAACACAATATGTAAATAATTTATTTTATTAAATTTTTGTAAAACATAAAATGATAACATTTGAACAATTTTAAACAATTCGAGGAAAATCTCGACAAAATATTATTACTATCAAAATTTAAATATATACTTAAAAATGGAAAATGTAAGTATAAATTAGAATACATTTATAAAATATTTAATTTTTTGACTATATGATTATTTTCCCAAAATAATATTCTAATTACTATTTCCTATTTAAATGGAAAAATTTAATCGTAAGTGAAAAATTTACACAGTCATCCTCTATGATCAAAACTTTATAAAAATTACATCAATATTATAACCAGATTATCAATTACCATAAAATTTATGTACGAGCAATTTGTAATTATTTTTCCAATCCATAGAAATTACAATTCAATTTGTAATTATTTGGAAACCCATAGAAAAATATTTAACATTTTCAAAATTTCTCACAAATCTCGATAACATAATTAAAATTTTTTCTTTGTTTCTAGATATTTGAAAATTTCTTCACTAGTTAAATTTTATAAATTTACCATATTCTTTCTAGTTTCCAGCAAAAAAAATTTCAGTATTTTAATTCAATTTAAAATCATGAAAAATTAATGTTTGTAAGTAATCTAATAAAAAATTAATTTATATTTTTGCATCTCTTCACTTACATCTTCCAATTTAAGAGCATTATTATTTGATATTCTACACTACATAAGTAAATATTATTAAATTTTGTTATGTGCAAAAGTCCTTTTCTATCCTTAGGATATAAAATTTGATATTTATGAATGTGTTTTATTAAAGCTAACAAAAACTATAAATTTCAAAAACTATAAAAAAAATTTTTTTACCATTTCAAACGCTGAGAAAAATTTATTTCTTTTTATTAACTATCATAAATTTAATAAAAATCGTGTATGATTTGTTTATTTTTTTTTTTACACCTGGAAAAGTGACAAAAATTTATTATACTATTTTCTAAATAAATTTTCAACTTTTAAAAGTGCAATCAAAAAAAATTTGTTTATCACATTTTGTATACCGTCATTTGTATATTCTGAATATCATAAATTCATTTTCTTGTTATCACTATAAAATATTGTCCGAAAAGAATATTTCATTAAATTCTTGTATTTTGCAATGAATGAAAGTAAATATAAAATATAATGAATCAAACCTGTTCTATTTTAATTATTTTCGAAAAACAATAATAATATTGAAATTATTATAGTAAAATGCCAAAATATTATTAATAAATCTTAAATTGTATTATTAAAACAAATTTATATCAAAATATTTATATTGTTTATATTTAATTATATTAAATTTTATATTATGACATTTTAAATATATATTATTAATTTTCTTATAAAATTTATCATTGTTATTGGTATTATAATGAAAAAAGGATTAATATGGTTTATGTAATCAAAGAAAATGTTTCTTATATAAAATTTTATGAAACAATATAATTATTTCATTGCTAATAAATATATCAAATGTCCATTAAGGTTGGATGAATAGATTTGAATATAGTTCAATAAGTGTAAAGACTAATTTTCTTTAAAATAACTTCAATAATAGCCTTGTAGGATTTTGATAAAATTATACTCTGTAATACTCCAAAGTAGATTTTAAAAGAAACGATAATTCATGAACATGAGAAAGGTGTAAATATTAATTGATGTAGTAATAACATTAAAATTGAAATTGTGCCTGAAAATATGCAATTGGGATAAATTTTAACGAAACTTTGCATAATTACTCTTGAAAATAATTAATTTCAATCCCTAATCATATACGGGAGAAGTGGATCAAAATATTCAGGACTAGTAGTAATAAATAACAATAAGAAATCCGCAATCACTTAAAAACACCATAATCTATATTTTGTCTAGACTATATTTCCAGTTTATTAGCCATAAATCGTCTAAGACTAAGGATTCTAAATTTACCAATAATAATTTTCATTTTCTACTGAATTTTATAATAAAACTATTATTATACATAATTTTATACCAACATCATAAAACTATTTTTGAACTGATGCAAGAGAACTTAATTACATATTTAAATTATATGCAGGAATACTCCTTCAACCTTTACTTATTTATTCACCGTTTTCCCTTATTACCTCTAAACCTATTGTTAAACAATAAAATTTATATCATTTTAATAATAATAATAATTTAAACTAAATTCCCATGATAATCTTTGATCCTAAATTAAAATGTCTCCTTTATTTTTCTTAATATCATCATGGGTCATTAAAAAATATTTTCTATTAGACTTTCTATATGAGCAAAATAATATTTATCTTTACCATTTTTTAAATAGCTTTTTTATATACCTTTTTTTTAGTAGATCTTAATTTATTTATTAAGTAAAATCTTTACATTAAAAACTTCCAATTATTGTAATAGCTTTTTTGTTGTTGTGGGTCGATGCTGTTAGCTTTGCTTATATATACCAGAAAATTCACAAATCTTGATCATAAACAGATTTTTCTGTAACCACAAAAAATATTAATATGTTATTGTATATTTTGACCCTTAAGAAATTTATTTTTGTTTTTTTTTTATTATTATTATTATTTTGTAACTAACCCCAAAACAGAACAAGAGAAAAGTTAATTCACTTAAATCTTTAAATAGGTGGGAAGTTTAGTAATGGGAGGTCAAAATTTACAGTCTGGTCAAAAATAGCTATTATTAGGTCAATAAATAAAAGATAAAATGTAAAATATTTTAAACGATTTATGGTCTATGCTTTTACAAACATATTTTATATTTTAGTATTAATATTTATTATATTGTAAATATTTTTTTTTGGGATGATAACAATTTAATGTATAAAATAAATTTTAATTAAAATAAATTTTCCAATTTAATTTTATTACAATTCAATTGAAAATTGGGTAAAAAAATAATTCATCATTTAAAAAAGTAAAATTGGAAATTTCTTTAAAATCGAAAAATGAACTATAAAAAAATGCAATAATCTTAAAAAGAAAAATAATAACTTTTCATCTGAAAAGTAAAAACAAAATGGAAAATCGTTTATATGTATTTAAATTTAAAAAAAAAATCAAATCCCTATCACTTTTCATTCTTTAATAATCATTCTTGATTATATAGATTAAAAAAAATTATAACATTCAAAAATATTAAAAGAATTTCTATCAAAAGTGAAAAGTACTTCACTTGGCGTCAAAAAAAAAAATTTAAATCATTGGTAAATAAAAAATAAATATTTTCCAAAAAGCTATGGGTAGGTAAGGAATGGAAAAAAGAACATGATAAAAAAAAATATAAAAAGAAAAACATCTGAAAACAACGGTATACAATGTTTATTTTTCCCAATTTTTTCTTCTTACTTTCTTTTCGCTTTCATTTTTATTACTGTCACTGGAAAAATTTAGAATATTTTTTATGGCCCATGATGTCCTATTAACAATGGATAAAATACTAGATAATGTTTTATAATAAGTTTTTCATTTTTTTGTTTTTGTTCTTTTTCAACTTTTTTTTTATGTCCTTTAATAAATCGTTTGGAGAACTGCCATTGAAATGCAAAATGATCCTTAGAGAATTAAGTTAACTACCAAAACAAAACAAAAAACGAAACGAATGAAAAATATTTATAGTATCGAAAATAAAAGTTTCGTCGAAGCAAATTTAATATAGAAAGTTGAGAGTGATATGTAAATGTGATATAAAGTTTGATGTGTCCTGATGTCAGTCACATAGTGTCGTGTCGTAGTCATTTCGAATTTGATTATTTCACAATAAAAATACGATCTACGATCATTTGGGTAATAATTAAAGTTCTATACCTAAAAGTTGTCATTATTTTGATTGTTAAAATATAAAATTTGAAAAATTTATCACAATTAATTTGTACAATTTAATTATTCGAATTATTATTATTAGTTATTCTGTACTGTTGACTAAACTTTTAGTGCTGTTGACTAAAAATCGAATAATGATCAACAAAGTAATCTCGGATCTAACTACAGATAGATTTAAGTGTTTAGATAAATTTAGAATTAGGCCAATTTTCATGTAACAAAATTTAAAAGTATATCTTCACTATAATTATTATGAATATTATAGTTGTTAATGCTTTGAATTAAGATTAGAAATTTTGGTATTAAATTATCTGCTATTCAACCTACATTTGAAAATTTATTATATATTATGTAAGTTTTCCCATTTGCATTACAATAATATATTTCCAATCTAATTTAAATTTTATATTTAATTTAACTAATTTATCCTTAAAATCCAAAAGACATAAAAAAAAAATTTGATTACATAAATAAAATCTTTTTATTTATATCCTCAATAATAATAAATAACACCAATAAATCTGAAATTGTTCTTAGACCAATCGAAATATCTAAAATTCTATTATGTCAAATAATAATATTTTCTTCTATCAAAGATTTTTGACATATTGCCATATTTCCTTACCACAAACAAATTTACTTTATTTATACTAATATGTATTTGAATTTAAATTATAATTGAAATATAAAAAGGATAAGGATAACAAATGATTTTGGCACTAAAGGCTTCGATAATATCTGCCAAACTGCTGTTTAATTATTTCCTCATAAATCTTTTTTTATATAAATTTTATAAAAGAAATAACCAATTATGAAAAGGATTTCCAACAAAAAAAAACTAAAATACATGATTTTCATTTCAATATTATTTAAATTGAAAATTTTGTTAAGATTGTTGACGCCAAGAATTTCTATATTTATTCAAACAAAAAACAAGATGATTTATTAATTTTGAATGCTGACGATAATTACAAGAAAATTAATTTATTTTACTAATTTCAAATTTATGAAAAAGTGTGAAATTTTTTGTGATTTTTCTTAATTTTCTATTGTATGAATTTTTTATGGTTGGAAATCGAGGAAATGTTTAAGAAAAGTAAAATTATTTTTTCGTATTTGAATTAATGATGATCCAATATATAGAGTGTATGTCTTTTTGTATGAAATTTATCCTTTTAGGATCTTATATAAATCTTAAGACTTACTTAATTTATTAATCATTTTTCTAAACTAAATATTTTCATTCAGTTATAATTTAAATATATCGCCAAATATCAACTTCCTTTTTAATCACAATAATTTCTACAATATTTAATACTTAATGGTGCTCTAAATTAATTTCCGTGACATTTGTCAACAATTTTCGAGAGAATTTAAAAACATAAAAATATTCTTAATATTTCTTAATGTAATTTCTAAAAAATTTTGAAGATTATTTGATTTTAATGTAATCAATCATATTAACTATACCATTAATAAAATTCTCAATTAATATTGCAAGTGGACCATAAATACTAAGTATACATTTCAAATAATATTACAAAAATTATTAATCTGTG
This sequence comes from Empis stercorea, assembly GCA_949752835.1. NCBI lineage: Eukaryota > Metazoa > Arthropoda > Insecta > Diptera > Empididae > Empis > Empis stercorea. Next base: position 54,797,600 of record OX457089.1, read on the forward strand.
GAAAAAAAAATGAAAATAATTATTATTCCCCTTCTAATTTCATTTATTTAATTTTTTTTTTAACATTCCAACAAAATCCTTAAAATCAATATTCTAACCAAGCATTTGAACACATAATAAAAAGGATCAATAAAGAGTAAAATCCTATAAAAATGTCATTTTAAGATTATATAAGAATATTATATTTTTATTATTTGTTCTTTTTCATCTACTTTCAAAGATATAGTTTAGAGATCTATAGTAAAAAAAAATGTTACAAGTTGTTTATCCTTGTATACCAACCAACCAAAAAAAAAAAATAAAGGATGAAATATTTATTTACTATAGCATATTATTAAGTAATATACTAACATTGTCGATATCGTATATTTTATAAGAACTTTCAAATAGCTGGGGATATAAAAAATAAATAAATATATATAAAAAATATAGTCAATAAAAACAAATATTTGAAATATATTTCGATTAAATAGTTAAATATATATGTATTATCGAAAAAATATACAATATAATTTCAAATATATATATTTTTATTAAATAGAGACAAAATTTAATATTTAATTGACATTTATAGAAAAGAAAGTCTATTTCTCGATTAACATTTAAATAAATTATTTATAAATTACTGTTAAAGATGAGTAAATATGATTTCATTTATTTTAAAAGTTAATTAATCAGTATTTAATATATTTAATATAGAAAATATTTTATTATACCATCAAAATCACAAATTATTCATTAATATAGATGAATCATGCAATCATACAAATTTTAAGAAACATTTTACAATTATAAAGTACATAATTGAATGGCAAATTAATGTCCAATAGACTGTCAAGGAAGACTTCTATGAGGTAAGTCCTACTAGGCCAATAACACATTTTCAAACCATTTGGAATGTGAATCAATGCTATTGTACTCAATGAGTTTTAATAAATTTATAATTAGCTTAATATATTTAATAAACAAATATCACTAATATATGTATATAACCACAATTTTATGTATCACAGTTTGATATTCCAATGTATAAAAAAAAATATTTTAATTATTCAATAATCCTGTTTTTAATGTAAAATTATTCGCTGAACAAGTGGTTAGTGGTAAAATGGTCAGTCATAGGAGCTCAATGAATAAACAGTGAATAAGGTCGTCATATTAAATAAAGTGGCTATGAACTATTTTACCAAAAATAATAATTTCCTATTTAGCATAACCAAAAATTAAATTCATTTTTAAAATTTTCGTTAAATTTATTTAAAAAAAGAAATAAGATTAAATTCATTAAAACCTAAAATTAAATTTTATTCTATAACTAAAATTATTCTACCGCACCGAATAAAAATAATTTATATAAGATTATATTATAAAGAAATAATTCATAATTACATTTTATATATTTTTGGTTAGATATACAAAAAGTTTATATGTTTTTTAATAATATATTTATGTAAATAATATTTATATATTTTAACATAATAATATCATAAAAAAAATTGTATATTCATTTTTAAATATTAAGCATAAAAATATGGAAAAACTTTTCTAGAAAAATATAAATAAAATAAGATATTATCATTTTGAATGAAAGAAACCATGTTTCAAGTTAATTTTCACATGCTGTGCGTTTAAATATATACGTATGTTTTTTTTATTAAACAAATAAATTATAAAATATCTGTATTTTTGAATTATCTTATGTAGAAAATGAAAATAAGGTGTAGTAAAGTAAATCAGAAAATTGAATAATATTATGATAGATTATCAAATTGAAAAGCAGAAAATTGATACAGAATGTCGCAAAAATACATATTTTTTTAAGGAAAATTGAAGGTTTGTTTATAATTTCAGAAATTTACATTTACATATTTTACTTTAAAGGATATTTTTAAATTTCCTTTATTTAAATAAATATTTAAATTTTACTTATTGACAATTTATGAAATTGCAAAATTGTAAATAATCTTTAATAATTAAATGTGGTATGCAATAAAATAATTATACAAATTGTATTCAAAATAAAATGGCAAGAAAAGGTATATGTAAACTGTCAGAATATTTACTTGTTTTAATAATAAAATGTCTAAATTTATATAAAGCTAAATAATTAATGAAAAATTTTAAAACTTATACGAATTTTCCGACACAATCAAATCGACAAACATCAGAATTAAATAAAACTTTCGAATTAACTATATTTAAATAAAATACCTTATAAGAAATCATTCAAGTAAATATTAACATAGATTATATATCAAAACGATTTTTTTGATTCGTCATATACATACATAGATTACATAAAGATATTTTCCCACTTCATTGAAAAAATTTTGCGTACATATTTGCTAACAAAAAAAAAAGTAAAAACGTATTTAAATGATTTTTCTTTTCTTTCATCACAAATTTTCTATTTTTATGATGGTAAATGCTTACGATAATATTCAAAAGTACACACAGTTTGTGGGTGTGGGATAAAAGTTTCCGCGTAAAAGCTTAAAAACATAAAATGATATTCAAAACGATAATAATGGAGTTATTTCAGTAGAAAATTCCCTTATAATATTTTAATATTATTATCTGTTAAAATGTTAAAAATATTTATTCAGAAATAAACCACAAAAAGAATAATTTAAATTTTATGTACTGACTTTTATAATTTAATCCAATCTGTAAATATAGTCTTATAATTTTTACATTTAGAATTTAGTGGAAAATACTTTTTAGGGTCCCGGTTAATATAACGTTTTTGTGGCATATAAGATTTAATCGAAGTAGGATGGTAAACACCATCGAAATTGAATTAAAAAATTGGACAAAATTACTTAGTTTTATTTAGTCAAAATTACGTTTTACAATTTTTTTATAAAAATTACATAATAACAAAAATTTTAATTACTAAATACTCCACTCTAAATTGAATACTCATACCATTATTCTTTCATAGTAATACATCATTTAAAAAGTATCCTTTTCAATTAAATTTCATTTCCCGAAGAAAAAAAACGTAAAATATTAATATAAAAATTATTATAATATTTTTTTTATTCATATTCAGTATCCACAATAAAAATATTTTGAAAAAAAAAAACGAATTTTGTATATTTCATTTTACCCTCCCTTAAATACATTTTTTTATATGTATATATTACAAACCTAACCTAAACAAGGATTAATTCACCAAAAATATTTCAAAATTAAATATTTATTTTTTTATTTATTGTAAATTTATGTTAATTATTTTGTAATATTGTCGAAAATATTTTTTTTTTAAATATCTTTATATGAAATAACTTTTCCCTTTTTTAGGAAAAAAAATTCTAAACCGAAAAAAATGGTTATATGTTTTATATTTTCCAATGGTATAAGCAAAAACATGTTAAACATAAATATATAAATTTTAATTAAAAAATTTTTCCCCCCAAAAAAAAAGAGAAAAGTTAAATATTATTATGTATGTTCCTTTATAATAATTTACCATTATTTTATGGTTTTAAGTAACTTTTAAGATTATATAAATTAAATCTTTGTTATTAAATATACACAAAATAATCTACATATGCGATATTAAATCTTCATTTATTAAGTAATATTATTAACTACGTATGTAAATAAAAATTATGAGTGTAATTACTAATAAATATGGACTAAAATTATAAAATGACTAATTTTAATATTTCTATAATATATAGAAACCTCAAAAAAGAATTTAATAATCTTTACAAGGAGTCTTATAATTATAAGACATTATTTAATTACTTGTGTAATTTTAGTAAATAATAAAGTAACATAATTATTAATTGTAATTAATTACTAAAACGTGATTTTAATTGAGCGGATAAACAATATATATTATTATTAATAAATAATACTTTTTAGGATTAAGATGCATTAAAACAGAGTAAATCAAAGGATATACCTAATATACAAAAATTTTAACCTAAATGAGTTAAGATTTACTAAGCAAAAATTGGGATATGTATAAAATGGTATTAGACGATTATGTCACTTATAATTATAATACGTAATTTTTACTAAAAATGCGAATCAGTATACTATTGAAAATCCATTATTTTCTTTAATCACCTTGAAATCACAAACAATAATTTAATCACAATCAATAATTGAAAAATGTATTTTTCCCAATATAAAAGTTTACCTCTAATACAAGAAATAATTAATTTATTACAGTAAATTAACTTTAATTAATTAAGTATAATATTCAGATTTGGTTTTTTTTTCATTACTTCCACTGTTAACGACAAAATGTAAAATTTATTATTAAGAATATTTTTATATTGATGAAAATACAAGAAAATCCTTAAGGGGGAGGAAAAACATTTCTAGAAAATTAGGAAAATTTCCTGATATTACTCTTCTTTTTCTTGTATGAATTGTTCTGCCTATTGTAACAAAAATAAAATATACCTTAAAAGTTTTACTGACATTCTTATGGTTACCATGGCTAAGGATATTTCCAAAGGATATTCACCATTTAAATGTAACTTTTTTATTTGTTAAACTTTTGAATAATTTTCTTGTTCCAACATTTTTTTTATTTGTTATATACATAAGTAATATCCGACACCAAGGATTCACTTTTTGTTCAATTTTTTTTTTTGTTCGAAATTTCTGCATTTGTACAAAGTATGTAAAAGTATTTTATGGAAAAAGTTTAATATCCTTTTCATTGTTAAATAATAATATTTTTATGGGAATTGTTAGAAAAAAAATAAAAAAATTCCATTATATCTTTGTATTGCGTGTTTGAAAATGAAAATTTTTGCAAAATTATTATTAAATTGAATAAGAAAATAAAGAAAATTTGTTCTAGGAATTTGTATAAAAATTTATTAAATGGATAATTATAAGTTAAAATAATATTTTACCCCAGAATATAATTATTATATCACTATATGAAAAGGATATACAAGTATATGTAATTATGAACATAAACTATATAATTTTGTTATTAGAATAATGTATGAAAGTCGTTACTCAGTAATTAAATTTATAAATAAATTTGGAAAATTTTAATAATAAAATTCCAGAAATTTTGTTTATAATTGGAGAAATAAAATGAAATATAGATCTAAAACAAATCTTCACTAAAATGATGCAAAATTTCTCAAAAAGATCATCAAATTTCTCAAGGCCAGTATTTGGTCCTAGTTAGTCAGATGGTACTAATGATTCCTTTGATATTGGTGATATTGTGGAAAAAGGTTCAAATTAATAATACATAATTAAAATGAAGATGACTGATGACGCGTATATATATTTTAATTACAACTGGATCATGATCTAATAATATAAGGTCTGCTGGATATAATTTGACACTCGCCATTTTCTTTTCAATTACGTAGATTTGCTTTGTAGAAGTTTTAAAGATATTTTAGTTGGCTGTGCTTTTATTTAATTTATTATATTTGGTGTGTTTCTTATTTAAATCTGTAGATCAACTAGATTCTTTTAAATCTGAAATCAAATTAATCTGACTTATAAAATAAAAAACAGCGAGATTTTTCAGATAAAAAAATGCTACAATGTTTGCCGGGTAGATTAAAAATCTTGGTAAGCATGTCTGCGATTCTCAAATTGATTGATCTGAGTCTAAATAGGAAACAGGAAACAAAAATACAGATTTATTAGATAGAAGAACTGGATGACGTTTAAAATAAAAACTTACTATGATTTGAAACTTTTATCCACAAATTTTCTTTCATTGTTTTTTAAATTTTTAAAAAATTAAGGGAAAACTATAAAATAAACCAATAAATAAAATGAAAATGTAATAAATTACGGTTATGAGATATGTATTTACAAAAAAAAAACTTGTTCACAACATTTTGTTCTGTAAACTTTTTGCCCAGAAAAAACTTTCATTGTAAAAGAGTAATAAAAAAAAATTCTAAATAGTTTTTTTATTATTTATTATATTTTATTCACAGCTCACTTACAACTGTATTAATATATTTTCTTTTCATTTTCTTTTCTTTCTTTTTTTTTTTGTGTAAAGCATTAGCATCTAAGGACCAATAAATAATGGCCATTATTATATGGTAATGGTAAATAGTGTGTTGTCGTTATTTCAGGAGTTTTGTTTACGAAACATCTGCAATTTTTGCACATTTTGTCGTTTCTCTGCATTAACACTTAATTTTTCGTTTTCTTATTTTTATATGTCAAATCCTTTTTTTACAAGCATATATTTAGTCTGCCTTGTGGGGTAGTGGGTAGCTACTCAAACCACAATAAATATTAAATATTTAACAAAATAAAGTGTACATACCTTGTTTGAAGAGATTTTTTTTTTAGAACTTTTAAAAAAGAGATCCTTGTAAAAGCTTACTGTTTCATTTCAATGATTTGAAAATTGTACTTAAAAATTGGAAAATTTTCAATAAGATAGATAAGGAATTAATAATTATTTCTTAGACTTCTTTTAGGAATTCTTGTTGATTTTGTGATATATTAAAATGTTTTCTATTGAAAATTAAGACATTTTCATGAAATTCTATCTAGAGATAAAACATAAAATATTAAACATAAAATATTTCAGAAAACTAGAAAAAAAAAAACTATTTTTCATCATAAATTTTCCTTTTTTTAGATAATTTTTTTTATGATTATAAATTTTCAAAATAAATTTTGAATACTATTGTGTTCGTTCTGTCCAGTAAATTAATAATTATACTGTCTTATGATTTCCTTTAAATTTGCAAGACTTTTTTTCGTATGAAAAGTAATGTTCATCCCAATGAAGTTTCTGATATAAAGACAAATCTTGGATAATAGGACAAATTTGATTTAAAAAAAAAAAAAGAAATTTAATTTGGGAAAATTTGTAATGTAAAAGTAATGTAAAATATACGGCTTTGGTAAAATGTAATAATAATTGTAATAATTTTTTTTCCACAAATTTTTAAATTCTTTAAATAATACCAAAACTATGGAAATTTAGTTTCTTTCATCCTAATTTCCGGATTACAAGTTAGTTACAATAAAATTCAAAGACAAAATATGAAAAGTTTTAATGCCATTCATTATGAAAATTTTTAAAACGTTTTTTTTTTTAAATAATAAAATATTAAAATTTGTGCATAACAAAAACTGTTAGTAATTTTTATATTTTAAGTAAGAAAATTAAGAAAAATATTTCATCTACAAAATATTGAAATGAAATTCAGCTAAGCTTGAGATGAGAAAAAAATTATACATTATTTTGGCACGGTTTTTTTTTCTTCTTTTATTTCAAACAACTCAATAAATCTTGGATAATAGGACAAATGAGGGATGAACATTACTTTTCATACGTTTACACTTCTTGTAGTGAATCGTTCATATAACAAATTATAGTTTTATAAGAGCTTAAGCCTAAATAGTGATTATTATTTATTTAAATATATATTTGATAATATAATATTTTATTTGCGTTATTATAAAGAAATTTTTGATATTAAATAATATTGTTTTTATAGTTTTTGAAATTTAAAAATGAAGTAGTATTCTCAATATGTTCTGGTAAAGCTGTGGAATTTCGAGTACCATCATAGTTAGACTCATTGAAGAAAGATGTTGAATAGCTAAATCCTTATGATGCGTGTGATCTGATCATAAAATTCTGAATTTGGATGCAATTTTATACTGGTTTTCAACATATTACTCTTTATTTTAAAAATTAGAATAGTTAACTCATATATAGTTTTAATTTTTCAAAAGGTAGAATATTTTTGTATAATACAGTTGTCGGTGTCAACATAGGTAGGTTGTCTACAGCCTTTAATGCCTTATTTTGAAATTTCATGTGTATTAAATAACCGGGAATATTTGACCAGGTTCCATTTAAGGTTTTTTTTCACTATGTAATCCCAGGTATTTTTAGGTACTTACTTAATCACATACTACTTTTAGTACCCGATCATGTCTTGAAGTTTTGAAAACCATATATATTTTGTTTTAGAAAAATGGATTTTGATGTAATTATTATCAAAATATACGTGTTTAATTTTATTAAATATTGTTATATATTGCATTAAATAGATCATTTCTATAGTATAAATCTATAGTTATTATCGCTGTTAATTTGCATTTACAAATTGAATCCTGAAAAATATTTAATACCACATGGAGTAGAAAATACAGTACTTGACAAAGGTGTAAAACCAAATTGATTAAAATTGAAAGAATTATTATCAGATAAATATTGCCAGAGTTTCTTTCAATAGGTTTAGAAATTACAGGTAAGACAGACATGCATCTAAATTTAATTCAGTTCTAAATTTAAAGCACTTGACGATGAACAGATAGTAAAATGAAAATTTTCAAGAAGAAAAATATACTTATCAAAATTCAAATATTAAACTACTCCATTAATTTTTTCATAGTATAATTTTTCCAAATCAAATTAGCTCATTGTTTTCTTTAAATCAAATAAATTATATCTTGAATTTTTCTTTCTATTTTAGAAATGTACATTTTCATATTAATAGCTAAAAAAAAATTATCAGAATTTTTAATTTGTTATCCATTTGAAATTTAACAAAAACAAACTTAAACATAAAACATATTTTGTTACTTAAAATATTTTAAAACTTAAAAATTTAAAAAAAAAATTTATGAGAATCAAAGAGAAAATGGATAAAATTGATTTAACAACAATTGCGATTACATCATCAGCACCAAATGATAATGTACAACCACCACAAACGAATAAAAATAAAAAATTGACAAATGAGGATTATCGTTTTTTAAAAATTTATATGGTTTTATTTTTTACTATTTTATCCGGTTTTCCAATATTAGCAATAATTAGTGTTTATTTCAAAATTAATTTTGGTATGTATACATATATAAAACAAATATATTTAAAATTATGTAATATAAAAATCAAGAATCATTAAAATCTCAATTAGGAATAGTATGCCGATCAAGAGATTGTTTAGCTAAATCAATGCAATTTTATTATTTCTTGGATCAAAATGAAGATCCATGTGACAATTTTTATTTATATTCATGTGGTAATTCAATAAATTTAAATCCATTATTACCAGAAAAAAATTTTTATCGTAAAACTAAAACAATATTATCAACGAAATTTAAAAGTTCTGATCCAAATTATTTCAATATAATTCGTACATTTTATCAAAGCTGTATTAATCAAGGTAATTTTGTATCTTAATTATTTTCCTTTAAATTAAATATTTTTATTTAAATTAAATATTTTCTTATTTATTTATAGGTATTATTTATGATCATCTTAATGAATTTAGTGAATTTACAAATTTAGTAAATGAAATTGAAATATCAAAATGGAATATAAATAATGAAAAAAATTGGGTTGATCTATATCAAATATTTGTAAATTATGGACTTTATCCGGATGGTTTAATAATGGTTACAGGGGCACCAGTTGAATATATGACAATAACAAATCATTTTACATTAGTAAGTATAGTGTAATTTTAGATTAGTAAGTATTGTGTGGTCTGGTGTAATAGTGTAATTATAGTGTAAACAAAATATATATTGTTTTTGTAGAACAAAAATATCTATTTTTTAATCATTTTTCATCAAATTTTTTCTAATTTAAACAAAAAACAATTATGAAAATATTGTGTAAAAAAACGTACTTTAAAATTTGTGTAATAATTCTTTTACTACTCACAAAACATAAATTCCATTTTAATCATCAATTAATTGAAATTACCTGTATAGAATTTAATATTTAATTTACTAGAAATTTTTGATTTATTTATTTATTTAGTTCATGTTTCCTTAAATATAAATTTAAATCTTTATTTTCAGATAACACGACCTAAAAAATTATTAACTTCATCTGATTTACAAAAAATATTAAAATATTATTTACCACTTTATGGTAAAAATAAAAGTATTAATGAAACTTTATCAGATATTAAAAAATTAATAAATTTTGAAAATGAATTGGTAATAAAAGAAAAATTTATTTTAAAATGTTCCTTTAAATTTTTCTCAATTTTCAGATAGGTAATTATCCAGATATTATGGAAAAGGATTATTTAAATATTGATATTGGTACAACAGGTACAAACAATTTAAGAAATATGACAAAATTAAATATAAATTGGTCAAAATTAATTGATATAATGATACCAAATTACTTAAATATTGAACAATCGGTAGTATTAATTGAAAATTCAACATATTTTAATCATATAAAAAATATTTTAAATCAAAATGATGAAAATATAATTACCGAATATTTAGTAATTAGACAAATAATGTTAATATCAGATAATTTTTTTGAAGAGAAATTATCAATACGTAAAAAAGAAGATAAATGTGTTGAAATTACATTAAAATAGTAAGTATAAATATAAAATTAAAATAAATAATTTAATTTAATATTAAATTTATCTTTTACAATATTTTATAATAGCTTACCATATCCATTTATTAATATGTATAAATATTTTTATTTACCACAAAAAAGCCAAGATTTAATATTTAACCAAATAAATAATTTAAAAGATAGTTATATAAAATTATTAGAAAATTCATCATGGTTAACACAACGTGATAAATATAGTTATCAAAGTTTAATTAAAGATATACAAATATATATTGGTCGATTTAATGGTAATGAAAATTTAACAATATTTGATGATATTGAATTTGAAGAATGTAAATATATTAAAAATTTATTAAAAATTAATAAATTAAAATTAGATATATTTAATACACATTATAAATATAATATAAATAAATTATTAAAACGTAACACAAATTATTTAACAAATTATGTTGTTGAATATAGTGATCGTGATAATGGAATAAGTAAGTAATTTAAAAATTTTTAAATTATTATATTTGGATTAATTTTATTTTATTTTATTTTTTTTGTTTATAGTAATTGCACCATCAGTTTTACATCATTATTATCTTTCTGATCAAATGCCACAATTTATTAATTATGATCAATTTGGTACAATTGTTGGTTATAATTTAGGTAAAGCTTTTAATCATTATATACAAGTTAAATTATTTTTTAATGGTTGGATTGATGAAACTGCATATAATTATTATCAAGGAATGAAATGTTATAAAAATGATAAATTTAATTATTATAATGAACAATTTGAATTAAATGAGGTTTTTATATTTAAAAAAAATATATATACTTTAATAATATATTTAATTTGTATTTTTTTGTAGACCCAAAAACATCAAATTTATACGAATATTAAAATTAAACATGATATAGCTAATTTTGGTGGTATTAAAGCTGCATATTTAGCATATGAAGAATATTTAAGAGTTCATTTATATGATGAGAGATTATATTTACCAGATATGGGTTTAACTAAAAAACAATTATATTGGGTATTATTTGCTCAAATGGTTTGCAGAAATCCAATTATTGGTATATAAATAATAATTTTGAATTTATCTATTTATAATTTTAACATTATTATTTTTTTGAATAGATGAAGAAATTAGTTCAGTTGAATACCAAATTAATGGTCCATTGAGAAATTTTGATAAATTTGCTGAAGATTTCAATTGCCCAATTGCGAGTAAAATGAATCCAATTAAAAAATGTAATGCAATATGGTAGAGTTTTTTAATGGGAAACAATTATGTAAACATATTTTTAAGGGAAACAAAATCAAAATTATTATTTTTTTCGATTATTTCTAAATTTTTTATTAAACTAATTTCTGTTGAATATGATTTTTGGTTTGAAAATGTTTTTTTTTTTTTTTGTTTTATGATTTTATATAAATAAAAATTATAGTAAATACTGGGAAATTAAATATTTTTTTCGAAAAAAATTTCACTAAATTTCAGTAAGCTAATAAATTTAGTTCTAACCTCACGGCCAGAAGAAATTTATTTTAGGAAGAAATCTCTAAAAGCTTTAAATAATGTTGGAAAGTTTGGGGATGTCCAATATTTATTTTTCATTTCATTTCAATTTAGTTTAAACTTAATTTCTTGCAACATGGAAAATCGTGCATTATTATATGTAGACATATTAGGATCGACCAAAAAGATTGAAATGTAACTCAAAAATTTAATAACAGATAATAACAATATTCATATTTTTACTTGGATATTTCCACATTTTAATTTGAATACCAAACTTAAATTAAATTACATATTAGCAAATGCTTCAATGTAGTCTAATTGAATCATTCATATCTAAATTGAATATAAGTTTTGACTCTTTAATCCCTAAAAGTTAAGCATTAATTATGTATAGGTTAAGAGCCAAACAGAATATGTTGTTGTCGCTGTCGACGGTCGCTGTTTTTCGCCAGCGCGACATCATTATGGTTGAATAATACAAAATCTTTGACTATATAATATATAATATATAGTCAAAGTACAAAATACATACAATTTATTTTATTTTTTGACATTTCAATGCGAAGGACGACAGCGACAACGATATATTCTGTTTGGCTCTCTACTTTTTTCAATGTTCAATCGTTATTTACATACTTGTACAATAAGGGCGTGTTTCATAATTACAACTGGGTGTATTTCTTGCAACATGGAAAATCGTGTAATAAATTTATATAATTGTAGTAGTTGAAGTGTACTACACGGATATAATATCAATGTAATATCAATATAATATCAATGTAATATAATATCAATGATATAATATCCGTGTAGTACACTTCAACTACACCGATAGAGTTCTACACCGAAAAAATTAACTTAATACTATTTCACAACCGTTTCTTTTCTTTTTGCTTATTGGTTGGATTGTCAATTGACAGCTTGCTACACCATCTGATCCTCAATTTCAAGTTAGTGTAAAAAGTGTAGCAAAAGTGCGCTACACCATAGCTACATTTTCAGTTATGAAACAGAAAAGTGTAGTGCACTTTTTGAAAGTAGTGATTCTGAAACAGGGTGTAGCTGTTTGACAGTTCGCTACACTAAAAGTTGTAATTATGAAACACGCCCTTTATGTCCATGTAGTGTAGATTTTAAATATTCAGTAGATTTTAAATCTTAAGTAAATTGTTTGAAACGTACCCTTAATAAACGGAAGGACAAATGATTGGTATCAATATGTAAATTCCAACAATTTGTAATAATTTTGATTATGTAATAATATTGAGATAATCAATATTATTTGGTTCACCAAAAAGAATTTCATCAACCATTGATTTCATTTTCCAATTTCAGTATGTAAAACTACTTTGCCTAAGTAGTAAACTTCAATATAATTTTTTAATCATATTTTCTCAAAACTTTAATTAATTGTACAATTATATAAATTTATTCCAATTTTATTTATTGATGATTGAAAAAGATTTATTATAGGTTATTAAATAATTTAATTTATTTAATTTATATAAGTAATGACGTCGAAATATATGGTTATAATACCACCAGAAAGGAAAACACCACCAATTCTAGACAAAATGTAAGAATATTATATTATTTTTTTCTAGTTCATTACAATAATTTATTTATTTGAATTTTCCAGAAATAAATTATCAGATAGTATAATTAGATTTGTTATTTTCCTAATAATTGGATTTTTACTCACTGTTCCGATAATAGTAGTGATTAGTATTCATTTGAAATTAAGTTCTGGTATATTATTATGTTTTTATTGAAAAATCTTTAAATAATCTTATTTTTTCCAAAGGAATGGTTTGTCATTCAAGTGATTGTGAAGCTAAAACAATACAAATATTTTATTATATTAATAAAGATATTGATCCATGTGATAATTTTTATCAATATGCATGTGGTAAATTTATAGATAAAAATTCATTAATACCACAAAAAACATTTATACAAAATTCTATAAAATTAATGAAATCAAATTTAAAAAAATCAGATCCAAAACATTTTAATTTAATTAGAACATTTTATCAAAGTTGCATGAACCAAAATCAAATTGATTATCAAATTACTCATAGTTTATTTATAACAATGATTGAAGAAATAAATAATAGTAATTGGAATAATCATAATAAAAAAGATTGGGTTAAATTATATGAAATTATTGCTAGCTATGGTTTATTACCAGATAGTTTAATACAATATATTCATGCAACACATGATGATAAATATGTTCGAATGGTAAGTTTTATTATTATCATGATTTTTAAAAAATTTGCATGATATTTTTTTTTTGGCTTCTCTTATAAATATCCTTGCGATGTTCGATGTTATCCTTGTGAAACATAATTTTCAATTTTTCCATAGATAATGCAACCAAAAAAAGTATTAGGTATAACTAATCTAGAAAAAATTAAATATTATTATTTAATAATATATGGTAAAGATAATAATACAAATGCTGAAATAGAAAATATAATAAATTTTGAAAAACAATTATTGGTAAATTATTAAAAATAAAACATTTTAATATTATTGCAAATTTATTAAAATCATAAAAAAAAATCTTCTTATATATAGATCAAAAATCAAGGAAATGTAACAAAAAATTTAAATAATATAACAATGGTTTCACTTGAAACTTCTATTGGTGATTTAATTCATTTAAAAAATATGTATCAAATAGATATTGATTGGTCTATATTAGTTAATATTATGGTACCAAATCCATTAAATATTGAAAAAAATCAATTTTATAAAATTGTATTTGATAATACTGGTTATTTTTTTCATTTAAAAAATCTTATGGATATAACTGATGAAAATATAATTAAAAAATATGTAATAATTCGTCATTTAATTGCATTATCAAAAGATTTATTTATTAATAATACATTACCATTAAATGAAAAAGAAAATAATTGTTTTCATGTTACATATAAATAGTAAGTATATAATATAGTAAATTTTAACATGTTCGCTATTAATTGTATAGATAAAAAATGATTATATTTGAAATAATTAATTTTTCTCAACAGTTTATCATATGGTTTTAGTTTTATGTATCAAAATTATTATATACCAACTTTAACACAAAATTTTATATTTGATCTAATTTATAATATTAAATATATGATGGGAAAATTATTAAAAGATTTATCATGGGCAGGAGATGATGAAGATAATATTGGAAAATATTTAAATCATATGAAAATAACATTAGGACGATTAAAGAGAAATGAAAAACCAGATATATTATATTTTTCTGATATTATATTTGAGCAACATAATTATATTGATAATATATTAAAAATTAATAAAAAATTAGTTAATTCATATATATTAAAATATATGAAAAGAATATCAATACATGATAATTCTGATTTAGATTATATAGTTGAATATTCTTCAAATTTTAATCAATTGGGTAAGATTTGAAAGTTATAATTAAATTTATTTAAATAAATATTTAATAATTTCTAAAAAAAAAAAATTTTATACCAAATTTTATAGATATTTCATTAGCAGCATTTCATCATTATTTTATTACTGACTCAATGCCAATATTTGTTAATTATAATCAATTTGGTTCATTAGTTAGTCATCGTATTTTATTAGCTGTAAAGAAATTTATGATAACTAAAACGAATGGTGGTAAAAGTGGTGAAACTAAATATATTAATGAAATTGATTGTTATATAAATGATAAAATTGAATATTATGAAAAACAAGCTAAACTGAATCAGGTTTGAAATAATTAATTTTCTTTTAATTAAAATTTAACTTTCAGTTGAGGTACATTAATCATTGTGCTAATGCAACACAAATTTTTAAACAATCTGAAAACTTTCTTGTATGTGAATATTATGTTTGATCACAGATCGCACTTGCAACGAATTGTGAACCTCGACTGAAAATAAATCTTCTTAAGTGTTAAAATGTTATTTAAGGATCATTTTAAAATTATATTCCTTGAATAATTACAAATTATAATTAAAATTTAATTAAATTTATTTTTA
This sequence comes from Empis stercorea, assembly GCA_949752835.1. NCBI lineage: Eukaryota > Metazoa > Arthropoda > Insecta > Diptera > Empididae > Empis > Empis stercorea. The sequence goes on from OX457089.1 coordinate 54,813,472, forward strand.
TTTAATTTTATTATAGTCAACAAAAAATTCTATTAAAGATAATATTTATTATGATGTCGCTAATTTTGGTGGTGTTAAAGCTGCATATTTAACATATGATTTTTTTTTGAAAAATAATACTGATTTATTATATTTACCAGATATGGGATTAACTAGAAAACAATTATATTTCATTTTATTTGCCCAAATGATTTGTAGACAACCAATAATTGGTAAGTTTGTAAAATTTCTTCTATGTTTGTTCTTAATTAATTAATTAAATTTATATTTAAAAGCTGAATCAGTTAGTTCAATTGAATATCAAATTAATGGACCATTAAAGAATTTTGAACAATTTAGTGTTGATTTTAATTGTCCATTTGGTACTGCAATGAATCTTGATAATAAATGTTATGATATTATATGAGATATACTCGTAATACTGGCGATAAATTTATAATTAATTTTTACATTATTAATTTATTATTTTTTTGGATATGTTTTACAAATAATAATTGTTTGAATTATTTTAAAAATTTTATAATTTAATTCATTTTTTTTTTATTAATAAAAATAAAATTCTTTATTACCAATTTTTGTATCTTTTTTTAATTAGTAATATTTTTTTACTATAATTTAATATTTTATCATTTAATTAATGAAGATTCGATCATCATGCATATTTGATACATGCATATTTGAGTACAGTCCATTAATGTCTCAGTCTGTAAACTCTGTAAGTAATTTAAAATTCAAATTTTTTTTGTAATTTTGGCGGCTTGAATAAATAAAACTTTGAAACTAAAAAATAAATTCAATAAAATATTTTGTTAAGCAATATACCAAGTATTTTTTACATTATTTTCGAATTTGAAAATAATGTGAAATATACTTAAAATATCCTTTAATCTTTGTTGTATCGTTTTTTTCCTATATGAAATGAATATATGGTGGTCGGTCTTGCCAATTGAATTTTCCAATATTCTATCTTTTTATATGCAATATTTTCGTTAAATAAAAACAACAAAAATTGAGATTATTCAAATAGAAATGAAAAATTAAACCTCTGTAGGGTGCAATAAAAAAGGAAAAGAAATGGAATTGTTTGAATCCAATTGGAAATGAAGTATAATTTTTCCTTGACAAAAATCCAAAATAAACTTAATAAATTTTAAATATTTATTTGTATATTCTCTTCATTTTGGTATATTATGTTTTTGCATTCTTTAATATATTTAGGTTTATCGTTTTTATTTTAATGTTTTTTTAGATATCCTTTGTGAAAAAAGAAATGAAATTATATCAAAAATTTAATAGAAATTATTAAACCTTCAAAAACTTTATCATAAATTTACGTCAAAAGAATAGGCCATAATTATCTTAAATAAATTATCTTAAATAAAACAGGCCACTTCATTTATAAGGACCCCCTTAATAATAACAATAAATATTTTATAAATACGTATAGGTATAATTTCGACAATTTCAAATATGTTATATTCAAAATTTTATTATAGTTAAGGGATGTTATTTTATTATTTATATCTGGCATATTTGTGCTAAAATATGAAATTTAATATATTTTTGCAAACAAACAATGAATATTATTCATAATTTTCATATTGATATTTCCAATTTAATTTTACCAAAAATTTGATTAAAATCCTTCTCTTTGGAGTAAAATTAGTTATTGAAATGGTACATTAGTTTCAAAATTATTTATGATTATATAAAGATATTGGAATCAAAATATAATTAAAATTTTAAGAAAATTTTAACATATTAAAATGAAAATTCTTGAAAAATATTTGGAAAATTATACCTGAAATAATGAAATTAATGAAAATATCTATTTTGCATTCATATTTTATTCATAAAAATATCAAGTTTTGTTTGTGTATAATAATAATATTTTATTTGAATAATTTAAATTTAATATAATATAATATAATTTTGCATTGCACCATTTTTTGTTAACAATTTTTTTTTATCCTAAACATCATTTTTCATGTTTCAGTGTTCATCAGTTTACATTTTTTTCTTCTGAAAAGTAATTCCATCCTTGAAGCAAAAAGTGATTAAAATTTTTTTTTTTTGATTAAATTTTAAATTTATAAAAAATCTTTAAAGAATAAGAAAATATAATCATATTTTTTTTCTTTTTTCCAATATATTAAAATATTTATTCTTCTGTTGTTTCATCTAAATCCTTTGCTCCTTTAACAGGCTAGAAATAAAAATAATAATATTTTTTAAATAGTCATCAAAATTTTATTTTAATAACAATAAAATTTCATTTAATTTTACCCTTGGATGCATTAAAATAAATGGTAATTCAGCACATAGTTCACCACCTAAAGCACCAAGGAATAATTTTACTTTAACAGCATACGATACAACAATACCAAAAGCATCACGATTTTCTGGACTTGCCAATCTATTAGTATTAAATTAAAATGAAAGGATAGAAAAAAAAAATAGGAAAATGTTATTGTGATATTTTTTGCTTACAAAGTTGTTGATGCCAAATATGTATTTTCCTTTTTCTTAGCTTGTCCCTCAATAGCAATACCAGCACGATTTTGATTTGATATTATTGTTGGTACCAAATACATAACTTTTTGTACACTTGAACCAGGTTGTATTGGACAACCTTCACTTGTTTCCATTGATGCAATTGTATTACGAAATTGACCATTTTGGAATAATACAACATCAACACCTTGTTGTACCATTGATTTAATTTTTTTAACCACCTAATAATGGAAAATTATAGAATTTTTTTGAAATATTATAATAATAATTTATATCTAATTTTTAAAACCTTATTTGAATTATTTCGAACACAAACATTTACGGCAATCTTTTCACCATGATGATATAATTGTTTATCCAATGTCACCTCTAATTCTAATTCACCAGGTGATAATAAAAAGTCTTTACGTACAATTGTACATGGTTGTACACCTTGTTTTGTTGGTGCATATTGTACTTTACGTATTTCTAATGATACTGTACTACGACGATGTGCACGATCAACTTCATTATCAGCTGAAAAGATTTTTACATAATATTGTACACCACATGGTTGACCATTTTCATCAGATTTTTGTTGTAATGTTACAGATGCTGGTGAATTTGGTGGCATTTCTAATACAAATGGAAATGCATTTTGACCCAATTTCTTTATTAAACGATCTTGTAATTTTGTCATATTTATATCAATTTTTTGTTGTGGATAAATTTGTTGTGATGCTAATATTAATTCTTTTTGAAAATTTAAACCCATTATTTCATCTTCTTCACGTCCATAACGAAAATTGCATATTAATTGTGCATAAACTTTACGATTATATTTAACATAATCATCATCTAAGACAACAACACCATCTACAATTTAAGGATATAAGAAAAATGATATTAGAAATGTATAATAACATAGTTCCTATCAGCGTAGCTTATGAAAAAACATAAAAATTCCATTATTTTTAAATATTTAAATGAATATTATAACTTAAACATGTACATAATTAATTACAGAATCCTTGTTATTGGTTTAATAAAATTCCTTTTTAATCAACAAAGAATTTATACCAAAAATTTAGCTTTTGGTCGCAATAACTAGAAAAATGGGGAATGTAATTATAATTAGTAATTCTAAATTATTACATTACAATTTTACTTAAATATTTCTTCTTAAATAATTTTCTATTGTATAAACTTTTTACTAAAGAATTCATTAATTTTATTTTTAAATCATTGAAATTCATTTACACAAAAAAAAAATTAAACCAAATAAAATACAAATTTTAATTATATTATCCAGAATTTAAAATTAAATAGTAAAAAACTCTTGGAATATTATAATAAATTCAGTTATTATTTCAAAAACTTTTAGTAAATTTTCACATTCTAATTAATATTTTAATAAATTTATTTTAGATATTTCAAATTAAAACAATTATTAGTTTAATTCCAAACTACGGTATATAGTATTTCGATATTTACTTATTTAATTTATATTTTATTTTTAGAACAATAAAATCTATTTAAATTTTTAATTAATTTATTTCATATGTAATTTCATCAACTTAACCTTGATTTAATTTTAATAGGTGGACTTACGTTATTTCATAATCTTAAAAGTAAATTTATCATAATTTATTTTGTAATCTAATCGTAAATATTGAAAATATGAATTGTTAATTTAATATTAATTCCTAAAATTAACTAATCAAGTTGCATTTATATATGTACATCAATAAGGTGAAATAATTCAGCGAAAAATATCACTAAATATGTGTACTAAATTACTAAATATAGAAACTTCAAGGAGTCATAAGGACTCATAGTTGCTATACTAAAAACTAACAAAATATTTTCAATTTTTTTTTTTGTCGAAAAAGTAAAGTTTAAAATTTCAACTAAGAATAATAATGTTTTGATCTTATATACAAAAGTTAATTTAATAGTGTTAAACTTTGTTGTCATTGCGAGGTCATTCCATAAATATTGATAATATGTATTAAATTCAAAAGACTAACACTTAAAAATAAAAAAGTTTTCTTATTCGAAATTTTTGTCTTTGGAAAATAAATTTTCATTTTTATTTTTATATTATTTCATGAAACTTTTACAAATTGTTTACAAATTTATTTATATATACAATAAAAAAAACAGTACGATATTACATACCAATTGGTTCAATAACAGAAACTGAATCAATAAATTCCCTCTTTCCCATATAAAGTGTAATTTTTGAGCTTGGGGAGCATTTTTTAAAAACTTTGAAATTTACAACCATGATTGCAATTTTTTTTTCTTTATTTCTTTATTATAGATACTTTTTTTAAACTTTTTGCTATTTTATCACAATTTTTTTTTTTGACACAAATAAAATTTCTTATTTTATTTTATTTAAAAAAAAAAAACTTTCTTTAAACACGATAAAAAAAATAAATATCCTTTTTTTTCAGTATTTTTATGGTTGGAAAAGTTCAATAAAATTGTTTTAAAAAAAATCCTTTTTTTAAAGTTGATAGAAGAAACACTGAATAAATTTTGATATTGAAAATTAATTCTATAAATTTTATATTACAAAAATTGTAATAAAACTGAACGTTTCAAAATCATAAAATCTTTTGAAACATCAATTGACAAATAACCATCCCTTTATAGTATGGTTTATTTAATTAAGCAATGGTTCTCAGCTGAGGTTTATTTTTATGGTTTCATTTTTGGATATTTTGTTTTGTTATATTTTACTTTCTATTTGTCCGAAAAATATGGTAAATTGTAACTTAAAATATAAAATTGTAAGGGTAGATTTATTATATAATTTTTAATAGTATTTGTTTAACATTTTGTAACCGTGCATTACCTATAACAGATTTTGTTGGTATATATATAAAAATTTCATGAATAGACAATTTATAATTTTGTTTTGGAAAAAATATCGGAAATTTTTATATAAAAATTTATAATCCAGTCAAAAAGGTCATTTTTGTTATTCTACTTATTTTTGTACGTAAGAAGGTAACTAACTATATACATATATAAATTTCAAGATAATTTTCTTTTTAAATATTATATTTTGTTTCAGTTTATAAATTTCATAAATTCAATGTCGTAATATTTAATATTGACGCATTTTTATAGGTAATATTGATTTTTTTATTATAATCTTATTTAATTATATAAATTTTTCATTTTTCATTTTTTAAACCACATTATAATCATAATAGTGTAGGTGTAGATGTAGAGTTATGTATCAGTTCTGTACAAGCAATTATATGTACATACCACATTGAATTTAGTAAGGATGTTTGACCTCATGAGTAGCAACTAGGATTATCTGTGACGTTTTTCGAGCATAGTAACATAATTTTATTACTGTATCAAGATTGTTTGAAAAATTGTATTAAAAAGTCACGACTGAAAATTGATGATTTAGATTTAGAAAGTTCAAAAATTATACATCAAATTAATTAGAAATTACGAAAGTCTTCTTATTTCTCACTAGCCAGAAAGTTTATGATATTTTTCATTTTTATATTTCTAGTTGAAGTCCCTAACAGAAAAATTATACTTTTGGTCCAGATTTGTGTCGACAGAATTTCTCCCATATTTGGTAAGAAAAACACATGGTTTTTTTTTAAAAAAAAAGCATATACAGCTTAAGAATTTTCTACCATAAAAATGTAAAATTGTTGATCCTATTTCATAATTTCCATAATTTGGATACAATTTCCAAAACTGATATATTTCTATTTATATTTGACCAGCATAATACTCACGCTACAATTAATTTATTAAAAAAAATAAATTCCAGATATATTCTTTTTATCTGAAAATAATAATCTTATCAAAATAAAACGAAATTACTTTATTCTAAAATAAAATATACCATTTAATCAACAATTTTATGTAAAGAAGTATTTTTTTTTTAATTATTAGCATTTTTATCTTATAACAATAAAAAAATAATAATTATTAAAATGTATAATATAAAAGTTATAAATTTAAAATATTAATTACATAAAAAAAAATATATATCTTTTTAGCTTAAAAAATTATTAGAATTGACTTTTTGGCACTTTTTTTAGTTTCTTAATATTTATAATATAACCAGAGGAGAATTACTGAACTAGATTAAATACAGATAAACATTTAAAAAAAAATATATTACATAATTTAAGCTTCCATAATATAAAAATTATTATTATTTTTTGGTGTTAAAGGAAGACTTAATCACAAATTTTCGTCATTCGACACGTAAATATCTTTTTAAACTTACAATATGATTTGTCAAAAAAAAAAAATTAATATACAAAAATGAATTTTAATTAATCTAAATTGCTTGTAACGACATAACCAAAAATGTCTATTGGTTTCGATAAATTCTTTGGAATTTTTTGTTTGACTTTATTTGTTAATTGCTTAAAGGCTCTTGATCTTCATAAACCCGTCTCTTCCATCGTTTTGTTAAACATAGAATAACTCCAATAATTAATATAACTAAACCAACACTACCTAAACCATAAGCGGTCCAAATACCAATATCTGGCAGTGCTAATGCCAACTGAAAATTTAAGAAAAAAAATTTATTTAAAAATTAATATTATTATATAAAATAAATAAATTTGTGTTTACCTTTGCTTTATCTGCAAATTCTTCATTTAATTCAGCACTTTGTCTAAACCAAAACATTGGCATCATAACATCTTTTTGCAGATTATCATAAATGCTATAATTGACAGTAAATTTTATTAATTAATAATAATGAATTAATAAAATTACAAAAAACTTACTCAATTCCTTTAATTGTACTTAACATCATATTAATTTGTAAACGTGCATTAACATCTAATGGTATACCATTTTTTGTTTCTAACGATAATGTAAATTCATGTTTATCTTTATCTGGATTCATACCAGTTACAGCATCTACATAACTTGAATGTCCCATATAAAAATGTGGATATGATACATAAACTGGTGCACCAAAACGACATTCACTAACACTAACAACACCATATTTTGGACATTCACCAATTCTTGGACAATAACATTTCATATCTTCAAATTTATCACCATTATCAAATGTACGTTCATCTGCTTTCCACACATAACCTTGCACACCATGTTTTGAATATGGTCCAAATGGTGCTAAATCAACTGAACGACAAATATCTGTTGCAAATATTGTTATTGGCTTTGATCGACTTATATTTGGTGGCCATAATTCACCAGTTGTACCATTTACCATACCACAATAACCATCATTAAATGTTGTACGATTAGCACCTTTCCATAATGTCATATAACCTAAATTTTCAATATCATCTTCACCAGTTTTCATTGTAAATCGTCCATCATATGTATATGATAAATTACGATCAACTAACCAGCCAAATTTCTCAAATGGTATATCAAATGCTGTTGAATTAAATTTACGTAAAAATGATAATAATGTATCATTGAAACCATTAAATATCCAATCTTCAGCTGGATGGGTCCATGTTAATGATGAATTTTTACTTTTAAGCATATAATTAACAACTTTTTTAACCATTGGATTAGCATCTTTCATTTTACTAGCAACTGTCTATAAAAAATTGGAATAAAAATATTTTCTATAATTTCGTTATCGAAACAAAATGCAAAAAAAAAACAACTTACTGCTGCAATAACATTTGCTGCTGTAACTGGTTCACTTAATGAACCATTTGATAATTTTGGTTCAAATTTCCATGTACGTATTTGATCAAATGTTATTGTATTATTTTTATTCCATGTTAAATTAACACGTTTATGCCATTCACGAAATATATATGGACCAACTTCAACAAAATTTGGTTTATAATCTTTTTCAGCTAATTTATCTGGATTTGTCCAATTAAATAATGTTACTTCTAAATACATTGGTATTGGTGTTTCAATCCAATTATCATAATTCATTGAACCATCTTTAAGAACTAATTGCTATAAAATTTTTATAAATTAATTAATTTATTATGTAAAATTTGATTTTGGGTGGATGAAATTTTCTTTTTTTTTTACATACCGAATGTAAAATTTTCATTGCTAATGTTGGCCATAGTACACCTAAAATTATTGCTATTAATAAAATAAATGCTGCACAACCAAAAACCCATAATTTTCGTTGTGTTACACTGCAACATTCACAACACATCTTTTTTTTTAGTTTGAAATCGCTTTTGGTGATTATAATATATAAGTAAATTATTTAAGGCAACTTTTTTAAGAGGTAATTTTTTAATTTCAATTTAAATTCCAAATTTTTAATAAATTTTAGCTAATCAAATTTAATTCCTAGATTATTATTTTTGGTGATGTACCGATTTAAGGTTATCTGGTGATTGTCTGGTTCATCTGGAAATCAAACAGAATTTTTTTTGTTATTAAAATAATTTAAAAATCAATTTTCCAAATTAATGGAACATTTTATTGAAGTGAGTTAGAAAATGATATGAATTTTATCCAATTTAATTTGTATTTATTTACATATTTAAATTATAAACTAATTTTTGTTTTATATTTATTACATTAAAATGATTTAGATTCGATTTTAATTATTTATATACTAATTTTCTAAATTTATAAAATATTTTAATTGAACAACTTTGATAATTGGATTGTTGACGACACCGAAAATTAAAAAACTACAATTTTTTTATTCATGATTCACATTTCATTTTATGATTCATTATTTATACAAAACAATATATAATTATTGATAAAAATCAAATTTCCATATTTTAATTAAAATCTTAAAGTTAATTTAAAAACAAAAATATTTGAAAGAAGTTGAAAATTATAAAAAAAATGAGTAATTATTATTATTCTTTGTTGACTTAATTCAAATTATTTTTTAATTCAAATTATTCATATTTATTCATAATTTCACAAAAACAAATTTTAATAAAAAAATGTCCAAAAATAATAATAATTATAATCAAACAAACAAATGAACACAAAAAAAAAATGAAATCTACAAAAAATACAATTTTTTTTATCGGTATACAACAAAAAATTAACATATTTTTATTTACGATATTGTCAATTTTTTTTCATTAAAATTTAATATAAATAAAAACATTTTGCATTTGTTATTTGAAAGGCGGAAATTTTCTTGATAAAATAAAATAACAAATTTTTCATTTCCATTTCATGTTTTTATTTATATTTTAAATAGTATTTTTAAAAAAAAAATTATATCCTTGTTTTTGGTATACACTTGTACATATAAGTTATATATAAAACATTTCATTTTATAGAAATTTTTTAAAAAAATATATTTACCACTAAAAAAAAATGCCAAAAAAAAATTAATAATAATTTTTTATATTAAATTTAATAATTGAATTGAAAATTTAACAGACGAAAACGAATTAAGAGAATTTCTTCTCGTAAAAACGTTAAAATACTTTGTTGGTTAAATTTCAACTGAAAGAATTTCCAAAATAAATGTTTTTATTTTAGATTTAGATTATTATTAATAAAATAATAATATTCGAATTTTTTTATGTGTGTTTTGTTATCAATATGTAATCTTGTACCAAATATCTATTGATCAAAGGTTGATTTAAATTTAACTTATCCACCTGGGGAGTACAAAACAATGGGTAGTACTTAGGTATATAAATATTAGGTTCAATTTAATAATATTTTAAATTAAATTTGAATTATATTTTTGTAAATAATTCGTTAAAATTTGTGATCTTAATATATGTATATATACTTATATGTTTAATATTCAAGTTTATATTATTAATTTGATTCAAACAGGCGAATTAGGACTTGGTTAGCCCATAATTATTTTGCAATTTTAGATAATCAAAGTTACCACTTTTTTTGTATTGATTTGGTGGTCTACAATTGCTTATTTTAGAGGAGAAGTTTTTACCTTGCACTATGAAGGTCTATTTGTTCGTTATCTACAATAATTTCCTTAAATTATGAAACTTTCCTAACATCGAAAATCAAAAATTTGAATTTACCTGCTTCAATTTCAAAGTTACACTTAAATTTGCTTTCTACTTTTTTATATGTATAACATATTTAATTTTTTCTGGCCTTTGGAATAAATCCATATTATCTCGGGCTTTATTAACTATATTTTACAACCCTGAATAAACAAATATTATGGTAACAATATAATTACCATTATATATACATTTGGTTTCGCTATTATTTAATACTGTGATAACTTCAAATCATTTACACCTTTAATGTAAATAAATTTTTATATCACAATGTAAATAAAAACACAATTGTATTACTTAAAATAATCTTATAATGGTCGAATTAAATTACTACTATTAGTGTTAATCTTATAATGGAAATTTTTAATAAAAAAAAAATTATAGTATATATTTTATAGATTATTTTAGAGGAGAAGTTTTTACCTTGCACTATGAAGGTACAATACTAATAATTGAACTATGAATGTTTTTCCTAGAAAAATGAGTTGGTTATTACCAGTTCAAATTTAATTATAGAAATATTTAAGAATTAATTTACAAAATTCAATAAATAATAATAGTAAAAATTTTATTGCATAGTAATAAGCTTGAATAGTTTTTAATCCAATTACTTATAATTTCCTTTGAAAAATTTTGATCAAAATATTTACTATTATAATAATTGATCTTATAATTTTTCTTTGATTATATACTAAAATTATGCAACAAAAAGAGTATTAATAAATTATTAAATGCGATTTTAAATAATTTCTTAAGTGATTTTAAATTCTAATCACCTAAGTAATTTTTAAAATATTTTATATACATATATATTATAATCATAATTTTTTTTTTATATTAATTAATTTATAATATCAATAATGCAATGAATTTTTAATTGATTTATAACTTAATCCAAGAGGTAAAATTGCTCTTCAATAAAATTACTAACCATATAAGATTAAAAATTATATTTTATAGTATATTCACAAATTCATAAAAATATAAATTCTTCATATCTGAAATTATTTTATTTTGCACATATATTATGTTGAAGACTTTATAATTTGGTAACAAAAATTTTTTTTGTGTTTCTAACTTCTAAATTTTAGATAATTAAGTATAAAAATTTAAATGCAATTTTAACCAATTATGTATAAAGTATACTCTGGCTGGGTGGTCTGGGCAATATACAAAAATGGGGATTTAAGCAGAAAGAATATAGTATTTCTTTATTAGTAGAATTAAACCAGTTTTAAATGACAAATGAAATTCTAGTTTTAAATGAAATTCCATTATATTGCAAATTCAAAGAATTTATGTAGCCTAAAAGTAATTGTAAACTATTACAATGAATCACAAATTCAACTGGTCATTTATAAGAATATTTACAATATTACAAATTAAGAAATTTTTTATTAGAAATTTTAATTTTTATACATACGATTGAAGCCACTCTAAGTATATAATAAATAAATAAATAAATAAATAAATAAATAAGTACTTAAAGAACCACAAAAATAAAATTATAATTTTTATTTGAATCTTATCGTAATTTTATTACATTATACATTTTACGACATATCATTTAGAATTTAGACCTTATTAAAAGTCATTCATTTTATATTAATGTTATTTGAAAAATTTAATAATACAAAACTATTTATTACAACATATTTTTTTTTTAATTGTTAATAGGAATAATTACAAAACTTAAAAGTGGCTCTCTATCACATTTTATGATTATATTTAAAGATATTTAATTTTATATTTGGGTAATGGGGTAATAATTCTATTATGCAATAATAAAATATTTTAAATTATACATATATGATAAAATTTGTTAAATATTTATCAAAAATTATATAAAAATATTTTTAATTTAATTTAATTTCATCATGCGTAGCTTTTCCAATTATATCATATACCTCTATAAGCAAATTGTATTAAATCACTTTTATTACCTACAACTTTTTTTTTTGAAATTATGTAACATTTTATTTTCTATTGACAAAACAGAGCATTTTAATAGATATAGGCAAGATTTCCATTCGGCTAAAAAGTATACCAAGTTTTTGGATATTAACTTAATTAATTTACTAAAAACTTACTTGTCGCGATTTATAATGCCTTCTGGCTGTTAAATCTACGATTACTAAATAGATTTTACAAAGCAAAAATTTTGTTATTGTGATCTTGTAGGTAGTATACAGACTTCAGATATATGTTTATTAAAATTATTACAACCAAATTTACTGTCTTTCATATGTTAATTTCATGTTTTTTTTATAACTTTTAAAATATAATCACAAAATTTATTGCAAAATAAAAAAAAAATAGACGAAATTTCTTTCACATACTTAAGTGAATATGAAATTAAATTAATTTCTTGTTGAAATATGTTTTTTATGTATGTAAGTATTATATTTTATGATAACAAATTTAAAACAATAAATTATTTAAAAAACCAGCTTGTCCAGTCAGATATTTTAAATTTTAATTATTGTATACTTGAAATTATGACTTTTTTAGATAATTTACAAAAATTATATGCATATACGGTATATATATATATATATTTATTGCTTATCTAAATAAAACAAAAACTATGTACATGAAGTAATAGTAATTTTCCTTAACAAAAAAAAAATTAATTATAAATAAAACATGTGTTATTAATAACAAATATGTGTATAAATATTATCATCTATATTATAAAAAAGTGAACAAGAAATTTACGAAATTTAGAAATTAACAATCTGATATATTATAAATCGTTTAATAGATTATATAAACTATAAATCCGAAAAAAAATTAATCATATTAATTATAAAAAACATAAACCGCGCGCAACCATTATATAAACATAAACAAAAATTTATTTTATGAATTACAACTTTAATTATACATATACCTTGACTATCTCACTCTCTGGTTATATTTACTAAAAAACATATTTATTACCCACAATATTAAAAATGAATAACAACCAAATGAATGAAATCATTATTAAAGGTTACAATAATTAAAAACCTTGAACTACACAAGTTTTGCAAAAAAAAAATGTTGATTGTTTTTTTTACGTCATGATGGAGGATAATTAAGTCTAAAAAAACAAAACAAAAATTCTTAAATGTATATAACATATATTTAAAGATTTTGAAATTTGGGGTATTGTTAGATCCATTATTTATTTATTTAATGAAATACCCATTCAAATAGGCACCCCGCGCGAATTTTAAGAAAGACTTGTTATGTATGTTCGTAAGTCACAATTCGACTAGATCATTTAGAAGATCACTTGTAAAGAATTTCTCTATTAAAGGAAATCTCTACTAAAGCCCCATTCTCCTGATCAGTATCGAACAACTTGTAAGCAAGAAAAAATACTATTACTCGTTTTAACATATTCGTTTCCAATGAAATAAATCCTACTTTTTCTCTACCAAAATGTGCTTAAAAATTCAACCACACAAGAGACACAAGGAAGATAAAAATGTGGTATTGCATAAAAAGATATAAAAAAAACAGATTTAATGATAAAAAAAAAATCATTTTTTCACGGATCTTCATATAGAAAAAAACCTGATTTCAAATTGATTATACCTATATCATTTTAAAACCATTTCAAGCGACCTTGACAACGGTTGCAAAAACAAAAATACTTTTTTTTTAAAAAATATTTTAACGGCTTGTTTTCTTCTCTTGTTTTTCTTTTAGATTTTTGCGTTTTATATACCTATATAATTATTTTCAAAAAAAATGGTTTAATATATTTATAAAGAATCGCAAAAACCAAAAATATACTTAATAGATAAGGCAATATACATATATATATTTAATTTTAAAACAAAATAATTTAAATAAAAAAATGATAATTTTGTAATTTTTTATATATTATACAAAGTACACACAGACGCATTTTTTTAAAGATTTATTATGAAAACATTTTAATTATATATTAATTATTTTTCTATGAGTAATCGTCAAATCAGTTGTTGTTACAATACTATTTAATATATTTAATATACATACTTAATATATACAATTTATAATAAAAATGTAACCTTACAGAGTCTACTCATAAATCATTTTTATATATTATTTTTTAGTCAGAAAAATTTATATGGTGATTACAGAAAATATTTTATGGTCATTTCATCTTCTTGTAAATAAATTATATTAAATGCCAATGAACTGAATTTATTATCTAATATTTATAATAAATAATTATTTGTCCAAAACATTGTCCATGACCGAAATATACTATATGTTTATAGTAACTAACTATAAAATATATTATAGCAAAAATATAAATTTACCTTTTTTATATTTCTTTGCAGTCTTTCATTAAATGAAATTTGTGTAATAAAATGTAATAAATTAAAAATTCATGAAAAATTCAATATTTATTATAAAATTATTAAAATTATTTGCTCCGTACTTGAAGAAGTCGATTGATTTTTTTTTTTACTGAACACTTTAAAAAAATATCACATGTTATTTTATTAAGTACAATACAACATGAATTAATTTTAATTTCGTTAATTAATACTTCATTTTAGATTTAACAATTAATTTAAATTTACTAAAATTATATACATAAGCAAAGCAAACAAATCAAAACAGAAAAAAAAAACACTTTGTTCAATCAATGATTTAAAAATTTGCTTTTACTTTTCCTCCAATATTGCACAGTGAATAAAAATAACTTTTTTGTTTTCAATTTGAGAAATGTCAAAATAATTGCTATTTAAATTGGAATGCTTTCCATATTTCGTTTTTACAATTTCATATTGTGGTGGAGAGCAAATGTCGTAAGTGTCGGATATATTACTTATATGAAGAAGAAGAACCAATGAGAAGGATAATTTTAAAGCTCAATTACTAGTATGAAAATGATTTTTGATATGACAATATTCTGTGGACTTTTTAAATCAAAATTCGAATAATTGTAAATTTTGTTAATGTAAAATAAAAACAACTTTTAGTTTGTAAATATTGTAAATCGATTTTTTGCAGTTACAACATTCTGTTTGTTGTACTAAAAATTCTAAAGTCCCTATAAGAAATTTTGTACCGATCTTTGGTACATTTTAGTATTTGCTTAGAAAAGTACTATCATTTGTACATTTTAATTTAAAGCATTTTAATATTTAATATGAAAAATTATAATAATAATATATTTTATAATAATAACATATAAAATAACATATTTTTTAGATATGTCCGATTATTTTCAATCCAATAAGAGACACTGAATTTAATAATACAATACTTTAATTAAAGAAAAATGTTAATAGGATTATAGAGTACTTGATTTCAAGTAGTAAAACTTGAATACCACCTCTTCAGCTATACTATTTGTAATCAAACAATTTTCAATTTATTTTAATATACATATATTATATTTACTTTTTTTTTTTAGTTTTTTACATAATTATATTTTTTCATAATTTTTTTTTCTTTATTTATTGAATTTATCTGTTTTTTTTTCAAAATTTATATATAATTATTTTATTACCTGATCAGTGTGATAACATTTAAAGTACATAATTATATATAACTTTTAATATGAAATATTTTTATATAATATTATTGTTAAAAACTTTAATCAAAAACTGAAATTGAGACATAAATTTGAATTTAATTTATTAATAATTAAAATTATATTGGATATTTTTTTCAATATTTACTAATGTACGTATGTATTTTGTTTATAACTGTGGACACAATAATTATATATAGACAAAAAAATATTATGATACGAAACATTTATATTTTCAATCATTGTGGCTAATAAATAATCCAATTTTTATTATATTAATTTAAAAAAATATTTAATTCAAATAAATTCGATATTAATCTGAAAAAATAATTCATTTTTTTATTGTTATACAATTTTCAAGTGCTATTTAATCATTTTTCAAATTATTGTCACAGGTTTATCAAAATTTAAATGAAATAGATAGCATTATGAGCATTATTTCCTAAGCGATTTAAAGACGTTTTATACTGTTTAACATTTAACTCAGTGACCAATTTGATTTATAAAATAACGAAATTCATTTGAAAATTAAAATTTTCTTTATGTAATTAAATATTTGCAAATATTTTTTTTTAGTTTTATGTAAGACAAAGAAAAGTGAATAAAATTTATTGAGATTAATTTATAAAGTCTTTTACAATTTTTTTTTCTGTTTTTACATTAATTTTCGAGTTGATAAGTTTTTTATTTTTAAATTTTGGTTTCTTTTATTTACATAATTTTTATTTATACATATAGTTTAATTTATTTTTATAATAATTAAAAATTTCATGTAGTACATTTTAAAAACAAAATTTTTAATATAAATTTTATTTCATTATGATTTTTCAGTATTCTGTTGACTGTTTTTTTTTAATTAATCAGGTAAACAAGCTAAGGACACATTTTATCCAACATAATTTTTTTCATTTTATTTCTTACAATTTTTCAATATTTTAAATATATTTATTACATATGTATATATATATCTTTATAGTATTTTTATTAACATTTAATAATTATTTAATAGTAAATTTATTTCTTTTCATTTGAAATATGCTATAAATAAATTTTTTTTTGTTTTTATTTTTTACAAATTTAAAATTTACTTTAAAATTTTATTATTTTTTTTTATATCTTATAAAATAAATTATGGGTTAAAAGACATTATTTTTATAGTTAAATGATTTTTATGGAGCATTTTAAATTATTGAGATTTTACATTTAATTTGGTTGGATTGATTAAAAAAAAATATTAAAAGCTTTTAAAGGACCAAAATCGATAATCATGACCCACGGTCAATTAATTAATTATCATAACAGAGCAATAGAATTTTCTAATCATGGAAACGATTATATTTTTGAAACTAATTATGAGATTAATTAGTAATGATTATAGTTTCGGTCCTCATAAAAAAAGTGTTGTTTAGCTATTAGATTTATAAAAGTTAAATTTTTAAATTCGTGTGTATTATGACAACAACCAAAATACTATGATAATAAAAGGTAAAGCCAATTTAAAAAATGTACAATCAATATTTTAATTAAATTTATATAAAAACAGACAAAATACACAAAATAGCTGAAATATAGCTGAAATATAAAGTACACAAAATAGCTGAAATATAATTCAGCAATACCTGAATAGCTGAAATTATACAGCAATAGCGCGAAAAGCTAATATTTAGTAATAGTAAATATTATTCAGCTATAACTGAAAAAATAAATCACATGATCAGGAGGAACATTATAAATATTTATGTCCTATACTCGGTCCGAAAAGGATAAAAAGAAAATCAATTGATATAAATCTTGTTTTCAATATCTTACTAAATAATTTAACAAAGAATTCTTACTGTCTATTTAAATTTAACAAAGAAAAAAAGAAAACAAATTAAAATTTTCATTTTACATAAATTTTTAATTTCAAAAATAACTGATGAACTGATGAACCTGACACATTTTCAAAATTTAACTTCAGATTGTAGAATTTTTTTTTTATTGGGAGTAATATTTTTCTTAAAATTTAATTAGTTTGTTTGTTTTATAATTATGTTGAATAAAATTTTGGCAACATATTTTATTTTTGATAAATTTTCATTTTTTTTTCTATTTTGTTTGTTTTTATTTTATAATTAATTTCTTTTCAAAAAATAACAAATATAATTTTTAATTTATTAGATATTTTATATATTTAGTTAAATAAAGCTTTTAAAGCGGTTGGATTTTTTTTCTTCTTCAAATTTTCTTATTTTCCCTCTTTTTTACATATACATATAAATTTGTTTTTCTCTTATCATTCAAATTTTTATTTTTCATTAATTAGATTTTTTTTTGTTTTCTGTTTGTATAAAATTCTATATTAATACTTAAATTTAATAATTAATTTTCTTTTTCTTTTAATTTTAACTTTTGTGTTTTTTGTTTATAATTATCATGATTTTTTTTTTATAGAAAAATATTGAGATAAAGTGTGTGCTAAATATTTAATGAGGTGCAACATTGTATGTTTTTGGTTTTAAAAATAAAAAATTTAAAAATCTTTGTGAATTTAATTATAATAATAAATAATTTTTTAATGAATTCAAGTATAAAAATAGGAAAAGTAAATATAATGTGAATAAATATTATTGAAGATATTTAAAAAAAAAATGCTTTATAAAAAATTTTATTTCCGGGAAAATAATTTAAAAAAAAAACAACACAACATTCATTATGTGCAGCTTATATGAAAGTTTTATCTTAATTATGAAAATGCACAGTCACAAAAATTTTTATACTCGCTTACAAAAGGAATAATTAAATAATAAAATTTCAATCATATAATAAATCTAATAAATCTTCTAGTAGTGTGGTGAATATTATTTTTTTTGCAATCATTTTGCGCAACAAATAAAAAACTCTAATTAATATTTGAAAAATTTTAGTAAAGGAATAAATGAAAAATTACTTTTCCAAAAAACGAGAATAATTAATTATACATAAAAATTAAAAAGAGTAAATTATTTATTTATAATTCTATGGTCTCATTAAACAATTTAAAAAATTGTTCAATCTTACCCTCATCAAGAAAAATAAAAACTCTTTTAATGCAAAACAAATAATTATTATTTTGATTATTTTTTTTTTGAAAAAAAATTTGTTTATAAAAATCCCATTTTAATTTTTAATTTTTACACATTTGAATGTACAGTTCCACTGCCACTGGATCCACCAGTTACATTACTTGAAATACTACCACTCGCACCACCACCACCACTACCATTACCACCAACATTTACAGTATTTGTTGAACCACCAGCAACACTACCACCAATTTGATTTTCTAATTTACAACGTAACTCTTCTTTACGCTGTTGTACTGTTAATAATTCATCACTTAAATCATTACATAATCGTAATAATAATATATTTTGTTCACGTAAATGACGTAATACATCTGTAATATTTTTATCATTATTTTTTAATGATATATGACGTAATGTATCATTAATTGTATTAACACGTTTATCATATTCTAAACCAATATTAGCATTAATTGATGTTGATGAACAGCTACTATTTGTTGAAGGAACTAATGATGATGTAGTAGTAACGGTTGTTGTAGCTGGTACTAAATTATTATTATTATTATTATTATTATTATTATTACCAACTAGAGTTGATCCTGAATTTGAATTTGATTGTGATGATGATGATAATGGTGGTGGAGGTGGTACTGGTTGAAATTGTAATTGAGAATCTGGTGATTGTGAATTACGTGGTGTATTTGGTTTACGATAAACTTCAAATGCACTAGCACGATTATTTGTTTGTAATGTTGATATGGTGGGACGTGGTGGTGGTGGTACATTAGTTGTTGTAGAATGTTGTGTTGTTGAATATGATGCATCATTACCTAAAATATTTATTGAAGATTGTTCTGCTAATATCTGTAAAAATAGAACAAAATAATTATTTATTATTAAAATGTAATTAATATTTATTTTCGTTTATTATATTTGTTCATTTTTTTGGTCTAAGCATAAACTATATTAAAGAATATTGTTTAATCAGGTGTTATCATTTGTAAAAAGCTAATTCAAATATTTTGTTTATGTAAATTAATTAAACTATTTCAGTAGTTCATATTAAAATTTACTACTGTTGCGATAATTTTCTTAAATTTACTATAAATAAAAGGTTAATTAATAGTATATTTGTTATTTAGATGTCAATAGTCAATGTCATTGACAGTGTTCTATAAATTTTACGTTTTTCAACAAATCTTATGAGTTTATTTAAGATAATCAAAAAAGATAAAAACTATAAATGAATAAGGATAACTCTATACAGTAAATTCTTTGAACATAAAATACTAAATCAATGAATTTTTCCAAAATATCTGACTCTGTACCTGAAATTTAAGAGGAAAGATACCCAAGATAGGGTAAGGCAAAATAATTAAAATCACAAATTTCAGTTTAAACTTTGTTACTCCATTTAATTACATTTCTATCAGAATAAGAGTATCACTTATTTCAATGACTTCCATTTACGTCTATAGCAATGACCTGGTATCGATTCTTAGTAGGATACGTATGCTCGTCCAAATCTAAGCATATTTTCAAATAAATATATTGAACAAATAACCAGCTAACAATTTTATTTTCTAAAAAAAATTATTGTACTTCTTACTTAATTTAATTCAATTTAATTTACTTAATTCAAATAAGTTCATCTTTTTATATGTACATATATTTGAAATATTGATGAAAGTATTTTATAGGCTTATTTATAATTATTTAATCAAATTAAATAAGTATGTATTTATTTAAATTTAAATTGTAAATGTTTTAAATTATAAAAGCTTTGAAAAATTCTTATAACTATTCTAGGTATATTAATAAGTATAAAAGCTTGTTAATTATCATTATTAAGCATCATTCAGATGAAATCTTCCTTTCTAATAACATAAAAACCAATTATGTTTAATAAAAAAATATTATTAATTTATTTTACATTTTATTTAATAAATAAATGTACAAATGCTGCATCTTGTCCAGGTAAAAATGATTCAATTTAAAAATAAATTAAATAAATTATTTTGTTGTTAGATAAAAATATTGTATGCTACTGGGAAAGTTGGTCAGTTTATCGTACTGGTTTAGGATTATTCAAAATATCAGATATAAATCCACAATTATGTACACATTTAATATATTCATTTGCTGGTTTAAGTAATGATGGTATAATAAAAAGTTTAGATCCATGGACCGATATTGATAATGGTAAAGACTTATAAATGAAGCAGCTGTGATATTTAGTCAACATTTTTTAATTTTTTTAGGTGGTTATACAAAACTAGTAAATTTAAAAAAACAAAATCCATGTCTTAAAATATTATTGGCAATTGGTGGTTGGAATGAAGGATCTGAAAAATATTCCAAAGTATTGTTATAGAAATAATTTATTAAATTTTTCAATAATTATTCCAATTATATATAGATGGCTAAATCGGATAATACAAGACAAAAATTTGCTGATAGTGTATTAAAATTTATTACAAAATATGGATTTGATGGTTTAGATATGGATTGGGAATATCCAGGACATCGTGGTGGTTTAACAGAAGATAAAGAAAATTTTATTAAATTATTGAAAATATTAAAATCAAAATTAACAAATAAGAAATTATTATTATCAGCTGCTGTTGCAGCCAGTATTTATACATCAAAAATATCATATAATATTAAAGAAATGTGTAATACATTGGATTTTGTTAATTTAATGGCATATGATATGCATATTCCTGATAAAACTAGTATACAATCACCATTAAAATTAGAATCATTTGATGATTCAAATAATATAAAAGTTATTGATCAAATTATTGATTATTATAAAAAACAAGGTTGTCAATTAAAGAAATTAAATTTAGGTATACCAGTATATGGTCGAACATATACACTTAAAGATTCCAAACAAACAAATGTTGGTGCTAAAGTATTAGGTGTTGGTCCAAAAGGACCATATACCGGTGAATCTGGTTATTTGGGTTATAATGAAATTTGTGAATACCAAAAAAATGAACAAAATTGGAATAAGAAATTATTAATGAATAATGCAGCTGTTTATGCATGGCGTAATAATTTATGGTTAAGTTATGATGATCCATCTAGTATTGCAATTAAAGGTAAATATGTTTTAAATAAAGGATTAGGTGGTTTAATGTTTTGGGCAATTGATACTGATGATTTTCGTGGTGTTTGTACAAATGTTAAATATCCATTACTAAAGGCAGCTAAAACCTCATTAAATATTTAATATTAATGATTACTTATTGAATTATAAAAATTCTTCAATAAAAATAAAATTAAATAAATTATATATAAATTGTATGTTATATTAAATTAAATAAATTATATATAAATTGTATGTTAAATGATTTTCGTGGTGTTTGTACAAATGTTAAATATCCATTATTAAAGGCAGCTAAAACCTCATTAAATATTTAATATTAATGATTAATTATTGAATTATAAAAATTCTTCAATAAAAATTAAATAAAATAAATTATATATAAATTGTATGTTAACCAGATTATTTATATAAAATTGAAAAGAAATTAATATAAAAGAAATAAATAATTAATTATTAATAAAAACAATTGGTTTACTTGAATTCATTAATTTTTAACCCAATTTTTTTATTGAAGAGAAGAAAAAAAAATTGAAAAAAAAAAAAAATTATATGAAACTGATACACCAGAGACCCTTTTTTTATTTAAAAAAAAAAAATGTATAAAAACTCAAAATATTTTCGTAAATTAATTAATTAACGGAAGAATATTGGAAAGCGAAACGCTAATACCGTATACCTAACTAAAATGTTGGTATTAAAATTAATATTATTATTTTGTGTTTTGGTTGCAATAAATTGCGACGATTTCAGACTTGGTGGTAATTATTATAGATCAAATAAATATAAAATACTTTGTATATTAATGTTATTATAACTTCCACACAGGTAAAAAAGTTGTCTGTTATTATGGCAGTTGGTCTGTTTATCGTCCAGGATCAGGACTTTTTAAAATCTCAGATATTAATCCAAATTTATGTACTCATTTAATTTATGCATTTGCTGGTGTTAGTGACGACGGTGTTATTCGTAGTTTAGATCCAACAAATGATATAGATAATGGTAAAATAAAATTTAAATTTATTTGAAAATTAATATAAAACAATTTTGGATTAATTTAGGTGGTTATATAAATTTTACAAATTTACGAAATAAAAATCCATCTGTGAAAGTTATGTTAGCAGTTGGTGGTGCTAGTGAAGGATCTCAAACTTTTACTAAGGTAACTTTTGTATTAACTACAGTATTCATCCTTTATAAATTATCAATCATTATTTATTTTAGATGGTGAAAACTGATAGTTCACGTCAAAAATTCGCTGATAGTGCTGTACAATTTTTAATTAAATATAAATTTGATGGTTTGGATGTTGATTGGGAATTTCCAGGTGATGATGATGGTTCACCAGATGATAAACAAAATTTTATTTCTCTACTACAAGTATTAAGAACGAAATTTAATTTACGAAAATTATTATTATCAGCTGCTGTAAGTGCAGATATACCAGTTGCAAAAATATCTTATAATATTAAAACAATGTGCGGATTATTAGATTTTATCAATTTAATGTCTTATGATATGGAAGATCCTGATCAAGCTACCATACAATCACCATTAAAATTGGAAAATTTTGATGATCCAAATTCTCGTGAAATTATCCACAATGTTGTTCGTTATTATAAAAAAGAAGGTTGTCCATCAATAAAAATTGTTATGGGTATACCAGCATATGGTCGAACATTTACATTAGAAAATCAAAATAATCATGATGTTGGTGATAATGTAAAAGGTCCTGGTCCAAAAGGTCCTTATAGTCAGGAAGATGGATTTTTAGGATATAATGAAATTTGTGAATGTCAAAAGATCCAACAAGGCTGGAATAAAAAATTATTAAAAAAGAATGCAGCTGTTTATGCATGGCGTAATGATTTATGGATTAGTTATGATGATACCAGATCGATAGCAATTAAAGGAAAATATGTAAATGATAATAATTTAGGTGGTTTAATGATTTGGTCAATTGATACAGATGATTTTCATGCAATTTGTTCAAGAAAAAAATATCCATTATTAACTGCTATATGGAATGCAATGAATTTATTTTAATTACATAAATTTAAATTTTGTTTCGATATACAAAAATATTTTTATATTAAATATCAGAATTGAAATATATAAATACATAAAATTTAGGTATACCAGTATATATTATGAAAAGTGTTTTTTACAGAAAGGTTTTTAGAAATCAGTAGGAAATACACTAGAATTTTTAGTAATTTCCTTAGCTGGTATACATGTACACTCAGGTATTTTTAATGATTTTCTTAACGCAATCAAAATGAATTTAGACATATTTACATAATGTCATTAAAAAAAAAAATTGAAATTCAGGAAAGTAAAAAGATTTTTGATAAGAAAACAATTTTCAAAACAGAAATCAAATATTACTCAATTGCTATTTAGACTTCCACTATAATTAGAATTATTAATTTTATTAAATTCCATTAAAATTTTACATATTTTCCTTTTCGAATTCATCGCAATTTCAAAATATAAACACTAGAAAAAATTCGAAATTTATTTATTTCAATTGAGAAAACTCATCTATAAACATTAAAAAATTATTATTGAAAAGAAAAAAAAATGTTTTATAAAAAATGTATATTTAGTTTTCTAATTTTATTTGAATTAAATAAATTTTGTTTAACATTTACGCCAACTAATTTAAGTAAGTAATATTTGAATTTTAAATTAAATTTTATAAAAAAAAAATACTAATTTCAATACAAAATATTTAGCTCAAAAAATTGTTTGCTATTGCAATAGTTTATCATTGAAGCGTCATAGTGATCAAAATCAATTTAATATCTCAAATTTTAATGCTACTTTATGTACTCATATGATTTATGCATATGGACAAATTGAAAATGGCACAATTCAAAGTGTATTTCCAGAAAATAGTAAATAAAAATATAATTCTATTAATTGAAAATTATAATTTTCAGTTTTTTTTTTAGATTTTATTACAATGTTTACAAATTTAAAAATAAAAAAACCATCATTAAAAATTCTATTAGCTATTGCTGATGATAAAATCAAAAATTCTAAAAATGTATCAAAGGTAAAATTACGAGAAAAAAAAATTCGTAAAATTTATACTTAAAACTAATTTTCCATTTCTTTTTTTTTTGTGTGTTCTAGATGATAATGAGTGATAAATATTTTCAAATAGAATTTGCTAGAAATGTTATAGAATATCTAAGAAAAAGTAATTTTGATGGTTTAGATATTAAATTAAATATACCAACACAAGATTATGAAGTTGAAACTCTTATGTTCAATAAAAATTTATTAGGATTTCTTCATATTCTACGAAAAGAATTAGAAATATCACATTTGATATTTACAGCAGCTATAAAACCAAATATTAAAAATGCATATCCATTTTATACTATAAGACAATTATGTTCAATATTTAAATTTATTAATTTATTAAGTTTTGATATGCATGATTCAACTAAAACTAGTATACATTCACCATTATTAAAAATTCATGAAATTATTAATACATATCAACATGCTGGTTGTCCAAAATGGAAAATTAATTTAGGTATAGCAGCATATGGTCATACATATTTATTAAAAAATTCAAAAAATCATAATATTGGATCACCAGTTGATGGATATGGACCAATTAGTAGTTATACAAATTCTGAAGGAACTTTAGGATATAATGAAATTTGTTATTTACAAAAGACACAAAAATGGAATACAAAATATTTTAAAAATGAATCAGTTATTTATACATGGTATAATAATTATTGGGTTAATTATGATAATACAGCAACTATTTCTGATAAAGTTAAATATGTTTTAAGTAAAGATTTAGGTGGTGTAATGTTATGGTCAATTGATACTGATGATTATGGTGGTATTTGTAATAATGGTAAATATCCATTATTAACCGCTATTGATAAATCTTTATATGGATTTTAATAATAAATTTATTTATATATTAATGTTCTTAAAGTAATTCAATAAATATAATTAATCTTATGTTTTTTTAAAATAATAATAAAAATAATAAATTTTTAATTATAAAGAAGATTTTCAAATTGAAAAATAAAATTTTTGAAAAGTTCATAGTATTACAGTTATAATTAGACCCATAAATAGACTGTTGAGCAATTAAGAAAAAGAAAATTCGAATTATACAAAGATTTTACTGTAAATTATAAAAATTACAACTTGTAAATTTAAAGATAAAAACATAAATTTATCAAATAAATTTTTAATCATATTGATAAAAAATAGATGTTAAAGAAATATTTTCGATAAAATTTACGATAACAGGAAAATATTTGATATTATAAATAGACCAAAAATTATAGAAAATGTATTTATTTTTGAAAACTTTGATCAAGAAAAGAAATGAATTTTAAAATCATTTTAATAATTTGCCTATTGGTAATATTTAATAATTTGGTATACTCTGAAAAGTGTCCTGGTAATTTTTTTTATACAGAATTAAATACAAAATATTTATATAATTAAAATTTTTAAAGTGAAAAAGCATGTTGTCTGTTATTGGGCTAGTTGGGCAATTTATCGTCCAAATCTTGGTACCCATAATATTAATCCAAATATAATGCCAAAATATTGTACACATATTGTATATTCTTTTTCTGGTATTAATATAGATGGTAAAATAGATAGTTTAGATCCA
Organism: Empis stercorea; assembly: GCA_949752835.1. NCBI lineage: Eukaryota > Metazoa > Arthropoda > Insecta > Diptera > Empididae > Empis > Empis stercorea. Next base: position 54,840,311 of record OX457089.1, read on the forward strand.
ACAAATGATTTTAAACAATCAGGTAATTATATAAATTTATGAATTTTTGAAAAAAAAAAAATTATTAATTAAAAATATGGTAACTGCGTAGGAGGTTACAAGGAATTTATGACACTTAAAGAAAAAAATCCATGTGTAAAATTAATACTTGCAATTGGTGGTTGGGGAGAAGGTTCTGAAAAATTTTCTTTAGTATAAAAAATATATTTAATATTGAAATATATTTTAATAATTAAATACGTTTTGGTTTTTTTTAAAGATTGCTGAAACTGATGAATCAAGAAAAAAATTTACTGATAGTGTAATACATTATTTAATTCATTATAATTTTGATGGTTTAGATATGGATTGGGAATATCCAAGTCAACGTGGTGGTTTAATAATTGATAAAATTAATTATGCTAAATTAATAAAATTATTAAAATCAAAATTATCACCAAGAAATCGTATATTAACAGCTGCTATACCAGCTAATAAAATATATTTAGAAAATGGTTTTGATTTACCAATACTTTGTAATGAATTTGATTTTATATCATTAATGTCATATGATATGCATTTAACAAATGAAACTAGTATTCAATCACCATTAAAACCAGAATTTAAAAAATCAGAACAAACAATTGATAAAATTATTAAATATTTACGTGATAATAAATGTCCAGCTAATAAAATTATAATGGGTATACCAGCATATGGCAAAACATTTACATTAAAAAATTCTAAAAAGAATGGTTTAGGTGAATCGGTTAATGGTTTTGGCAAACCAGGTCCATATACACGATCGTCTGGAATGTTGGGTTATAATGAAATATGTGAAAGTCAAAATACATTTAATGATTGGAAAATTGTACATTTAAAAAATAATGCAGCTGTTTATGCAACTAGAAATAATTTATGGATTACTTATGATGATCCAAAAACAATTGCGATTAAAGGAAAATATATTTTAGATGAAGGTTTAGGTGGACTTATGTTTTGGTCAATTGATACAGATGATTTTCGCGGTAATTGTCATCAAGGAAATTATCCTCTATTAAAAGCAGCAAATTTAGCATTGAAAAATAAAATTTAATAATTTATAATTAAAATTTGAAGAAATAAAAATTTTTATTTTTCAGAAATTTTCCAATTATTTTTGTACTTTCAATCTGATATAAAGAAAATAATATAGAAAGTTTTCATCTTACCGTTTTATTTGATTCAGGAAATTGTGTAAAATCAGCAAATCCAGCATTACTAGATTCTGTTTGTACATCCAAACTAGCTTGGGTCGTCATCTTTAAAGTAAATTAAACATTTTCGTTTTTAATAAATGTTTATCATTATTAAGTTTGATATACATACTTCTGGTTGATTTCCAGTCATTTTTAATTTATTTAAATCTAAACTACTACTTCGAGCATGACGATGTGGTCGTGGTGGTGGTAAAGGCGGTGGTTCTTTTTTACTTGATAATGATAAATTATTAATAATAATTGAACCATTATTACCTGTTGTTGTTGAATTTGTTGTTAATATATCACCAGATTCAATTCCGCCAATACTTGATTCACGTTGTGGCGGTGGTGGTATGGCACCAATATTTTTAGTTGGCAGTTTTTTAGCTTGTGGTCGCTGTATAGCACGTAAATCATTATTTTGTAATGAATCACGATGTTGCTGTTGCAATTGTTGTTTCGGGCTTGATTCATTTTCACGTAAAACACCCGAATTAACATCATAGACTAGATTTTCAGATTTACGTGATAAACGACTAGATTCATCATCAATAGCTTCAGCGCCTTTAACGCACATAAAAAAAAAATTAATTTTTAAAAATTTGTATATAATTGAAATAAAAACAAAATTATATACCAACTGGTGTGACTCGTAATGGCACTGGATGTAAAATTTGTGGATCTGAAACAACAGCTTGTGCTGTTCTTTGCATATCAAAATTAACTGGTTTTGGTCCTGGACTTGATACATTTGATGTTGGAGATTCAGTAAATTTCGTCCATTCCTTAAAACATTATTTAAAATTTAATTATTATTTTTAATTTTCATAATTTTTATTATATTTACGTGATTAATCAGAAATTCACTTACTTTACTTTGATTAGTCCAATCTTTTGGTATCTCTTTAGATCGTAAATTTGGTGGTGTTGTTGGTTCAGCTGGTGGTGTATTTGAAACACTACGATTTTTTGTATGTACCATAGAATTAGAATGTGGACTTGTCGTTATAGTTTTATCAAGTTGTTTATTTCCAGTTGACTATAATAAAAATAAAAATAATATTAATTTGATTTTAACAAAATTCTTCAACAAAATTACTTGTGAATTATTCGACAATTTATTTAATTTCATTGAGTTTTTATCAGGTCTTGAAATTAATCGTTTAAATTCTTTATCAGTTTGTCCACTTGGTACTATATCATTTGTAGCTTTTGTTGAGATTAATGATGTACCTGTACTTGATCCACTACCATCAACAACAACAATACTAGTATTTTCATCATCATTATCATCAATTTCTTCATCATCATCTTCATCATCATCATCTAAATGTAATAAATCTGCTTCTGGTGGTTCTGTTGGATGTTTATTTGAACTACTATTTCGACTACTATCACTGCTACCACATAAAATTGTTGGATGTAAACATGTCGGTAAAACAGATGGTAATGGAATATTATTACGTCTTAATACAACTAAATGCATAGCAGCTGTAAATTCAGCTAAACTTAATGCACCATCACGTGTTACATCACATAATTGCCAAATATGTCGAAGTTCTTCAACAGGAATTCGTGATTTTTCAAAAAATACTCTACATACAAAATATTGCAATTGTGTTAAGAGATATAAGAATTAATTAATTATTTTTACCTTGCTACATGACCAGATAATAAACCATTTGGATCAGGTTGTACAGCTTTAAATTGTTTATGATAATATTCTCTTTGTTCTGTTGTAATTTGGAATATTGTTTCAATATCAGTTTCATTATCATCATCTGAACTATGGCGATCTGATGATTCTTCTTCAGTACCTAAAAGTTGTCTATGTTCATCACCTAATAAACCTTGCCACATTGTATCTTTAGCCCATGGTCGTTCAGCAACACTATTTGTTGGTGTTGGACTATCACTATTTGTACTCCAGGCTTCAGGTGATCCACCAATACCACGATGACGACGCTAAAAAATAATAATAGTGACAATTTGTGTTATTTATTTATAAGAAAATTTAATATAATAGTATAATATATACATTTACTCTTCCACTACTTGATTCATTATGTTCAACTTCTGAATCAGTACTATGTAAATCTGAATTAGCTGTTTCTTGTACAACATTTATAGCACCAGCAACATCATCTGTTGTTCTATTAATTTCTATTAAATCTGGACTATGAATTTCTTGCCATTGTCTATTATTTGTTTCTTTTGTTACCAAATTACTCAAAGAATTTTTTCGTTTATTTTCATTAATTATTAGGCCATTTAAATCTGTTATTATACCACTTGGTCCACTACCACTACCACCACTAGATATTGATGTTATCGATGATACCATATTATTTGTATCTGAGCCAGCAGTAATTGTTGCCGATGATGTTGCTGATGATGATGATGAAACTATTGATATATTTCTTGTTGGAATTGGTGGTGAATCTTTCCAACTAAAACGTGGCAATGGTAAATTTATTGATTGTGATGTAATTATTTCAGAACGTATTGGTATTGATGCTTGATAAGCAGCTATTAATTTTAAACAAGAATAAAATTCGTTACGTGAAATATGCAGGGCTTTTTGTGGTATCCCAGATATTGATGTAATCTATATAAGTATATTAAAAGAAAAAAACACAATATAAATTTAATTATATCATAAATTTCTTATTGGGTTTTTCAATTACTTGTCTAATTGCATCATTAGATAAATTTGCTGAACGAAATAATTCAGTTGCTTTTAATACAGGAATTTTACCAGTTTTATCAACATCACAGCACACAAATAAATCACTAAAATATCTAGTTTCCGTTTCAGTTAAGGATATTTCTTCCATATTGTTTTAACTATTTATTGGATTTTTAATCTTTTATTTCTTTTTCTTTTCTTACTTAAGTAATTTATTTTTTTTTTTTTGCAGACAAATTGGAAAAAATATTCAAACGAATTAAAGTAAGGAAAGAAAAATAAAAAATTCTTTATTTTAATCTTGAAATTACGATAAATTTGATGAAGAAAAATTACTTGTATTAGAGCATATCTTCGACTAAAAAATTTATTATTCAAATTACAAAAAAAAAATGGAAAGAAAATAAAAACAATTAAATTAAATAAATTAAACTTAACACTCGATTTTTTTTAGGCTGATATAATTACAAAATCGTTGGAAATTTATTTAATAGTAAAAATATTTTTATTTATGGGGACATTAAAATTTTTAAAATAAAAAAATGAAATCGCCAATTCGTCTCTTCTGCTAAAAAAAAAACTTTTACTTTGACAGTTTTTACAACACCTCATAATGACTTGGATTAAATGGAAGCAATACAATCATATCGCATGCGATTTGTCAAAATGATGAAATATTTTCTTGTTCAAAATATATTTGCGGAAAAATTATAAAGATTTTAATCCGGGATTTTTGTAATATTTTTAAATTTTTAAATGTCTGGAAGATATTTTTTGCTCATTGAACAAAGCTATTTTCATAATCAATTGGATCAATCAAAGTTGATATTAGATCGAGGACAATCCCCCAGAAAAAAACGAAAGTTCAGAATTCTTATATTTTTATAATGTTGTCCAATTAGGAATGCAATTATCTTATTGGGAAAATTTTATACGGTTTTGCCAAACAAAAAATAACGAAAAATAAAAATCGGGATTTTTTTTATTTCTAATTTTAAAAATGTCAATTCTATTTTAAGAATTGCATTGATTGCAATTAATTATTTATTGTGCTAATTCTATTATAATAATTTGGGTATGTGCAATTTTTTTTTATATTAAATATTTATTTTTTAAAATGTGAATATTTTGCAATTGAAGCAGCAACACCTTTTTTGTCAATTTTATGGGAAATATTAATAAGAAAATTGAAATCTAACTAATAAAAAATTAATTATTTATACACAATATATCAATAGTAATATTATATAATATTTTTCAGAAAAATGGCTCTTCCAGAAGCTCTTGAAGCAAATATGAAAAAATTTCAGGTAAAATTGTTTTTGAAAAATATATTTTTTTAAATAAGATATAAATTTTAAATTTTATTTATTTAGGCTAAAAATAATGTACCGGTATTTCTTAAAGGTGGACCACTTGATAAAGGTCTATTTGGTTTAACCGTTGGTCTTTGTGGATTAGGAATGTTAGGAATTGTACATATGGTTTATACTATGGGATTCAAAAAGAAGGCATCATAAATGAATAATTAAATTTTAATCTAATTAAAAATTATGTAAATTTTAGAATAAAAGGAACAGTTAAAAGTTATTGTAATTTTTTAAATGAATTTTCAATCCAATTGTTTAATTTTTAAAAAATCCCGAGTAATCCAAGTGGCATTTTAAAGTGAAATTGCAATTTGCAATAGTGTAGTATTGCATGGTCCGCTTCACAGCTTTTCACATTCAGAAAATGACATGCAATACTTCATTATAAACTGTCATTTTCATGAAATAGCAAAATAGTGATCGGTAATTCCAAAACTTTTAATAAATATAGTATAATAGTATAACAATTATAGTATAACAGTTTTTTATAATTATAAACATAGTCTTCACAAAACGAAAACGGTGGGAAATGTTTGTACGGAGTTAATTCCTATTCATAGAAACCTAACATAATTTATAAAGTGCATTCAGTCAGGCGCCGACGCATATACTTGTGCTACATTTTCATTGGGGGCGTTCAGTGGCAACAAAAAAGTAGTACCATTTACACGATCAAATAAAATCAAAATTTTATTTGATGAAAAAAGCTGTTAAATGAAGCTGTCAAACATTTTGCATTTACACTATCAAATAAAATCAAAATTTTATTTGATGAAAAATCTGTCAAAATACAAGCGAAAAGCATTTACACGTTCAAATCTATTTGACGTGACGTCATATTTGACAAATTTATTTGAAATAAACAAAATATATTTTGATTTGAGATTTTATTTGATAGGATATTGGATGGACCATTTACACGTTCAAATTTATTTGATGGATGAGTCATTCAAATAAAATATTGATTTTATTTGATCGTGTAAATGGTACTAGTGACTAAGAGTTACAAAAAATGACTACTTATCGTTCAGTGGTACACAAAGGTGTCAAAATATAACACCGACTAAAATCGATTACGAGCGTTCAGTGAACACACTTTGTTCGACATCAAATGACTATTTTTAATTGCAGTCTGGAGTGTAGTCGTCGTGTGTTATTTTATAGTAAGCAAACGAATTGTCATTTTTGTAAACAAATATTTCAGTTGTTTTTTTGTTATTTATTTTAAAATTAAATGTTGAAGATAATATGCAATTTGATAATATACAATTTGAATATAATATATAATTTGATTTGATCAGCTGATATCATATGACAGTTGGAACACCAAATGACATTGCTCGTTCAGTGCACCGAAGTTACTTTTTATGACACCGCATGAATTTTGACAGTCATCGACATCGACACCGACTACCAACTACTTTTGCCACTGAACGCTCCCATTATTTACCTTTCCAATTTAGCAAATGTCAAAATTTCCCTTCTGTTCTGAAAAATAAACAATTATCTAACTTATTTAAATCCATAAATTTTATATCTTTTTGAGGTCACAAAATAAATTTCAAGCAATTTCTTTTAAATTATGTACTTTCATTTTTCCATTGACAACACGAATATAAAAATAATATCTAAAAAAATATGGTTTATCTCTGCATACTGCATTCTGCAATAAAAAAAATACAAATTTATTAAACACTTTATTATATAAATTGCATTTTCATATATTGAAATTATAAAGATAGTCAATTATTTAATAGAAAAATCAATTAAACCTTTCGTAAAATATTTCTGTTTTAATTTTTATTTCACAAGTAGCAGTAATATTATAGTAAAAGTAATGATTCAATCAAAATGCAGAAACACGAGAAATCCGCTTAGTCCTTAGTTTAATTATTTCCTGTCCTGTGTTAAGAATTAAGCAATTTTGAAAAATGGAAAATACTTAATTTCGTAGTAATACCTACTTAGCATACGAAAAATATAGGCAACAAAATTCAAATGTTTTTTTATTTTCTAATTGCTAAATTTATTGACGAATGATATTTTCTTTCTTTTATTATAAATTACATTATGATAGAAAATATCAATTGGTTTGGATTATCAAAATTTGCAATGCCAAAAGTTCATAACAAAATATAAAATTAAGTGAACCTGTTATTATATAACATAGAGTATTATTTTATTATTTGCTAAAACAAAAAACTATTTTACTTTTTCTTTTTTATTTTATAAACTTCATTGTATTTCAATTAGTTTTTTAAGCAACATTTTTTTAAATTTAATTTTGTTTTATTTTACTGTAGATATTTTTTAAATGTTAAATTTTATGATGCACATTTTGCTTAATAACCCAATACATAAAATAATATATTGCTATTATATTAATAAGATTTTTTTTCTACCAATCATTTACTGTATTTATATCTTCAATCAAAATAAAATTGACATATCACCAAATGTCCATCGTAAATTGTTTGTCGAAATAAAAATAAATCTTCTAGCAGAATTCTTTAGATTCATTATCACTAATTTTAAGATACATAATTGTATTTTTTTTTTTTGGTAATCATATAAAATAAAATTCACAAATACCTTAATACATATTACAAAAATACTTTACTCTTCATTTCCATAGTGTATAAATAGCAAGCCTTATTTTTATTTTGGTATTATGGAGATTTCACTGGCTCTTTATTTCATATGTGGCCTAATAATGCATTTACATGTCCTCTATAGCTATACGGTATAACTAAAAGAAAAACTAATAGCCAATATATTAATCGTTCAATTGACTAAAAAATCTAATTCAGGATTTAATGTATCACCGACATAAGTCCACTACAACTGTGGCGCGATAGTAATTGACAATTTTTTTCTTAAATCATGAACATTGGTATATAATTATAACATTTATTGCAAAAGTATCGTCTAACATTAACTGTTTTAATAAGACCCACAATAAATTAATGTACGGAAAATAATTAATCAATTTTTTACTTATTGTAGTTTTAATTTAACTAATTTATGAAATCTAAAACGACTTATAATATTGTATATAAAAAAGTTTATATATTTTTTCCATACACATAAATATATCGTTTTTTTTTTGTGAAATCAACACTATAAAATTTTTAAATAATATTTATATTATATAAACTGTGTAACTTTCTTTTTGCACCTCTAAATTAGTAACAAACATTTTTCTTATTAAAAATATTTTTTTTATATACATATGTGTATACATATGTGTGTTGTGTGGGAGATTTTGACAATTGACATTTATTTTTATATCCAAATACATATTCAAATTGTATAAAAAAGTGAAATTAGTGAGTAATTTAATATAACAAACCTAAATACTAAATAGTTAATGGAAAATATTAACGGATTATATTGGTAAGTTTATAATTTTTGTTATTACAAATAAATATTATCACCTTAGTATGTGGGATAAACAAAATTTCGCGCCAAATTTCTTACCAAATTGGTTTTTTTTTAATAACATTCTCTGTCCATTGAGAAATTACCTATTGCACCATCTATGAGAAAATGGATCAACTTTTCAAGCACCATATGTTTGAACCACAAGTCAAGTGGCATCTATGAGACAATGTCGAAGTTACATAATAATATGAATGCCTAAATAAATGCAATATTTTAAAATAATATATTCAAAGTAAAAGAATTTATAAATTATGGACTCCTTAATATATGCAATTCTGTAACGAGGAAATAATCGGAGAAGTAATAAGGATTTTTTTTAAATGGAATAATTTAATTTATTCCTGTAATTCTATGCTGGTGCTAGTATCGTATTTTATTTTAAAGTATCATATACATATATAATTAATTGATATAATTATCAATTCTAGCAATTTATTATATAAATGACTATAATTTTATAGTTTCCACCTTCCTCAAGCCTGTAAAATAATTTAAAAGTAATAATAATTTATTTAAAAGTTTGCTATTGTGTCTGTCTGAACTACATATATCGAATTAATCTAGTTTAATTACATTTACTTAAAAAAATATCTTAAATATTATTCATTACATTTTTAAAGAAAATAAAATTTTAAACAAAACATATGTTTAATCAGTTTGTCTTAAAAATGAAACCGAAAATAATCAAAAAATGACGATAAATTCTTTTTTAATAAATTTCTACTGAAGCATTTCTTAAATTAATCGAAAACTAAATAAAAGTTTTTAATCGTTTATAATTATAAATAAAATTAAAGAATTTTACTTTCAAAAACTGAGTTCAATGTCATGTAAAAAAAATAAAAACAAAATTTGTGAAGAATTCTGTCTAAGATTGCAAATTTGTCTTAAGTTTATTATATTTCGTAAGTGTTTTTATATAATTTAGTATAATTTTATTATGTAATTTTAATTCATTTAATTTTCACTTTAGCTGTTTGTGAAAAAAATTAATAGTAGGTACTCAAAATTTTATTAAAGCTTCTTTAATCATTTAAATAACAATAATTTAATTATTAAATTCTAAAAGATGAATCTAATATGTAGTTACAACATTTCACTTATTAAAAGACGATATTTAAGTGCAGTTCAATTAAAAATACAATAACTATTTAACTAAGTCAAAAAATGTTATTATAGTGAAAGTTTCTAAGATTAAAAGTAATTGCAAAATACATAAATTCCTAAACCCCTAGATTTCTATTACATTTATAATTGAAACTTGATTAATCTTATCAATAGAGTTTTAATTCTAATTACCATATTAATTAAATTTGCTGTTAATAGAAATGTCTATATAAATAACGAATACCAAAAAAAATTAGGTTTTTAGAAAATTTATTTAGCGGTTAGAAAGATCTTCGATATAAATTTAAAATATAATATGAAATTAAATTTTTTGAAAAATATTTTAAGTATAAGCAAATTAAGTATAAAAATTAGGTTTAATAATTTTGTAATGAAATTTTTATAGTTCATATTTTAAGTGTCAGTGCAACGTATGGAATTTTCAGTGGGACTGAGGATTGTTTTTATACAGAAAATAAATGTCCAAATGAGAATATAACATTTTGGCTCTACACAATGTAAATTAAATTTATCAATATTTAGTCATATTTATAAATTAAAAATTCAAATTTGGTATAATATTGGAAAATTTGTTTATTTCACAAACAAAATTATTTTTTGTGAAAACGACTTTTCCATATAATCAAATTAAATTAAATTTTTCTCATTGAAAATTTTTTTTAGAGAAACTGAAGATCATCCTTTACAATTGAATGTAAAAAATTTACAAAAAGACACTTTTCTACCACGAAAGAAATTAGAAATATTAATTCATGGATATACTGGAAGCAAAGATTACGATCCAAATCTACAAATCCGTCCAATTTTACTCCTTGACAGAGATGTCTATGTTATTTCTGTTGATTATCATCAATTAGCCAAAGAACCATGTTACATTTATGCTGTCCAAAATATTCAAACAGTTGCAAAATGTATTGGACAATTAATAAATGCATTAATTGATCAGGAATTTTTTAATAATAATGAAATTCATGTAATTGGTTTTAGTTTGGGTGGACAAACAGCTGGTCAAATATCAAATTATGTTACAAGAAAATTAAATCATATTACAGGTTAAAGAAAGTTAGACAAGATAATTATTTCAATTAAATTAAATTGAATTTTAGGTCTTGATCCAGCCAAACCATTATTTACTTTTGCCAATGAACATGAGAGACTTGATTCTTCTGATGCTGAATTTGTTGATGTCATTCATACAGATATTTTACAACGTGGTGTATTTACACCAATTGGTCATGTTGATTTTTTTCCAAATGCTGGTTTAAGCCAATTAGGATGTGATTTACAAAATTTAACTAGTACAATAATGTTTGTAAAATAAAAATAATGTTCATTTTTTTACTAACAAAAAACTATTTCAATTTTTTAATAAAGGTGAAAGCAGTTGTAATCATGCTCGTGCTCCAGTTTATTATGCTGAATCAATAATCACTGATATTGGATTTTATGGATATAATTGTCCAAATTGGTTTAGTTATATAATTGGATTGTGTAGTTGGACAAAATCAAATTATACAGAATTAATGGGATATGAAGTGTCAAGAGAGTAATACAAATTAAATACTCTATCATTTTCAATTTTAAAATTGAAATTTTTTGTTTAATTATTTTATAGAGCGAAAGGCGTTTATTTTCTTGCTACCAATTTAAGGCCACCTTATGCTCGTGGACCTGAACCTTAATTAATCATAAATTTTCGGTTTAGTATTTTATATATAAATGTTAAAACGAATCTTTAAATTATTGTTTCATTATCTTTGATGTAACTTTAATTTAAAATAATAAAATTTTCAAATTTCTTTGTATACAGGTCATTGACCAGAATTATAATTTATTTATTATTTTTAAGTGTGACTTCAGGCTTATATTAATTTCTAAAATATACCACGATAATTTGATTAATTTATTTCAATTTTTTTAATTTAATAAATAACCTTGACTATATTTTTATGATAGTTGCGTAAAAATTTTTGTGTTGATTTTTTTTGCATAAAACTTGATATCTTCAATTAATGTTATTAAAAAGTTATTTGAATCATGGTCATAAAAATGAAGATTACATTTTTATTGTAAATTACATTTATATTTATATTTAAAAAATAATTTGTATTTGTAATTCTGAAATTTGTAATTAAATAAATTGATTTTGATTGAATTTTTGTTTCTATTAAATAGATTGTTAACTTGAGCTTTTATCAGTGATTGTCTTAAAAACCTAAGAGTTTTGGTAATAAATTTATTAAATCTAAGCAAAATAAATTAACTGAGTTACAAATTTTCTGAGATTATCAATTCAAAATTATTAAAATAAGAAATTAAACTTAGAATTATAGGGCAAATTTGAATTTCCCACTCCATCTCAATTAAGTACTATTACATTTTTTTTTGGGACATGGCCTACCTTTTACAGTTTTTCCCGACATTATATTTGCAATATGGATTCCGAAACATTAAATTCCTTTTGTAACGTAGTAGAGAAACGATTTTTGTCCAATGTAATTGAGTAATTGGACCTAACCTATTTTTCCCAATCTTAAAACTTACATCAATGTAAATTTTACTGCTGATACTAATTTAAAGCAATTTTTGAGTAGCACCAAATCAAATTGAACATTAAAGCAAATTTGGGCAAGAAATTTTATATTTTGAGATAATTAAATAAAGAGTATAATTGAAACATTTGAAACGCACAAATCGGAATAAAATGCATCGAAATTAACTGAATAATAAAATTGTATGACAAAAAATTTACTTATAAATTTTAATCAAATTAGTCAAATAATAAATTTTTATTATACGATAAATAATCATTAATTATTTAACTACAAATATAATTAGCATCTCTAGCGCTAAATTTCAGTTGGTATAAGAAGACAACTATATTATTAGAAAAACTGTATATATAGCTAGTATCACATTGGAAATTCAAATAAGATCTATCAACTATTATTCATGATTTGTTCACAAAATTTTAGTTAAAGAAGAAAATTTAACCAAAATTTTTGGTAATAAATGGTTCATGCCAGTTCAAATTGAACTATCCTTAAAAAACCAGAAATACGTACACAAAAGGCATGTGTACATTTTATAAATAGAAAAAAAACGTGTTATCGACCAATATTTTACAAAGCTGTTTTCATGATCTGTCTCAGTTTTATTTTTGCAAAAATACTTTCACTTGCAAAAATATTTTTGGAATTATTAACCTTATAAAAAACCAAATGAAGATTTTAATGTTGTATCTCTTTTATGTGGGATATTTACACTATAAAAATAAAAAGGCGAGTATAGAATTCAATTATTTAACAGATTTTAATAAAAATTTAACAAGATTCCGATCTAAATATACAAAAATTATGTACTTTTACTTTCAGCCTAAAAATTTAAAAAATAACTTGTTGAAACAAACAGTGAAGACAATAAAAAATTACATAAGATCATAATTTGGTAACCAAAAAAGGAGAGCAGAATTCCAGTTTTATGTTTTCATCTGTTTATGTAATTAAATACTTTTTATTTTATGTGTGAAAATTGATTTTTATTAAGAAGTTGTAAGTTTTTATTTTAAAAAGTCTTTTATTTCTTTAACACGTTTTTTTTTGGAAATAGATTGTAACTGACATACGAGAGCTGTTGCCCAAAAAGGATTATCATAAAACCTTGATATACATTGATTAATGTTTAATGAAAGCTACGGCACATAAATTATCATAGTGACTGTTGTTTCGATTGGTTAATTAGTATCATATCGTTAACATGACAAGCCTAAGACTTGTCTGTAACGATACTCCAACCTTGGCACAGTTTTGGTAGTCCTATAGTAAGTATATATTGAAAATTTACATTTTCTTTTAGGCTGGCACAAACAAGCATAATTGTAGCTGGCCGCGTTCATAAACGCAGTATGATCGCAGTACTGCAATGTTTTTATTCGTTTTTATGGTAGTTTAATCAACGAGACAGCAACCAGTCGGCAGAAGGAGCATTGGTTAAGCTAAATTTGTCAACTTTTCACTGTCTCGATAGTCAAAATACCAGTAAAAGGAATTAATACATTGCAGTACTGCGATAATATACCAGTAAAAAGAATTAATACATTGCAGTACTGCGATTTATGTAATCATTAATCAATCAGGCAAAAAGCCCATTTAGATTGTTACAGCAATTGTAATATATATTAGGCTTTACGTTAATGCTAACTAGTACATAAAAAAGATTATTAATAAGCAGCTACACAAACATTAAAGTAAATTTTAACAAAAAAAAAATGAGAAATTCGTAATTAGTTAATATTATAATTATATATACAAATCAATAAATCTAAAAACTAAATAATCAATTAAGAATTAAAAAACAATTATTTATTGTGGCCCCAAATTTTATCATCATCACCTCATTCCCCACCCAAAAGGTTCTCGAGAAAAAAGAAAAAAGAAAAATGTATAAGAGCAAATGAGTAGCACTGAAAGCTAGTTTCCACTTCTCAGGAAAATTAGAGGTAGTTAAAATATAAAAATGTAGTTAAAAATATAAAGAATATGAGGATAAATCCAAGGAAATAAAATCTTAACAAATTTTAATGAAATGTCGTCCAACCCAGCCGCATTAGAAGATATCTCGCTAAAAGCTGTTACCAGTTCAGGCTCAGATATACAGCTAAATGAAAAACAATTTACCGACTCTGAAATGGATTCATCAAAGCGAGGTATTGGAGCCGAGTTATTAACAGTGGTGAATAAAAAATTGAGATTGTCAAGATCATGCTTGTTCAAATGAATAGGATCACCACTAGTGTTACTAGCCCCCATCGATCTTAATTTACACCACAACTGTTTAATAGATCTAACACCTGAAAAAATCTTAGCACCATGTTCGAGTTTAGCTTTCCTAATTATAGATTTGAACTTGTTACGATAAGAGCAGAACGTTTTCCATGCAGAGTCGGAACGAGACTGGCAAAAATCTTTAAAAGCTAAGTCTCTTAGACTTTTAACATACAGCATTTCGGAAGACAGACTAAGACGGTAATATTGTTGGTAATACTAATGCAAAAACATTAGTGTCAACAGGATTTAATAATAATGGACAAAAAACAAACAAAAATGAAATTTAAAAAATTTTCAAGTATTTTCCAATTCAGTTAAAAATTCAAAAAAAAAAATTGTTGTTTATTTATTTAATTAAAAAATTTGTGAAGCGATTTACAACTTTTTCTTTCGTGAATGTTACCCACCGAGACTTATGGCACATTGTAGAAACTAAAAATTAATAAAAAACTATTCAAATTTATGGTAATTTGTTTAAACTATACACCAAAAAAGATTTACCTCAAAATTGTTTCGTTCACATGTACGAAGATAATTTTTATTGATTTACATCTGAAAAACCACCAAAGAAGCTCTATTAATTAATTCCTACATATTTGAGATATTTTAAAATTTATTTCTATTTAAAAAGCTATTTGTTATATGCAGAGCGATTTGTGATTTTGTGGAAATAAAATATATTTTTTTCGGTCTGTGCACAATTTGCAACTAAATCAATACAAAAGTTACTTAATAAAGATATTTTTTAGATTCCAATTTTATAGTAACTTTTAAATAAGGAAAAAGGTGGAGAATGATTTTATGTACATAAGAAGTTAAAAGTTTCGGGGAATGAGGAGGCAGATATAATAAATCCTTCTCGAACTTAAACCACAAAGAAGGCCTTGTTGTACTCTTGAATTGAATCACAAATACTATAGATAGAATATTCTATTATCTATGGTTAAATTTAGTTACAAATATTGTAAAATTAGCACCTACATTTTTTCATCAAGTGAAATTTCATTCAGAAAAATGTAAATTTCATTCCAATTTCATTACTTCTCTTGTAAAAGTTATAGCTCCAATTTCTTACCATGATTATAATTTAATAATAAACTGCATTTAAAAAAATTCACCTCAATAAAAGATAAAAAAAACTCTATAAACTCTACTATGAATAATTTAATGCGATAAAACAAATCCAAAACTTAAAAATATTGTGACTATAGTAAGTTTACCTCTACCAAAAAAACTTGAAACATTAAAGGGGGGCATCATAACTCTCTCTTTCACATGGAAAAATTTATATATTTTAAATTACCTGAAAAAATCATACAAGCAAATATCCTAAACAGTCTTTCAAGTAATCTCAAGAGTTGTAAATGCACCGATATTTTTTAATAACAAATAAAAACGGAAAAGTTAATTTTATAAAGTTCGGTAACATCTTAAAAATTATTTAATAACTTGTTTTCATTTATTTTTGCTAAATTTTCACTCGAGTTTTATAATTAATTTAAATTTTAAATTATAGTAAAATTGTTTAATAATTATTTAAGTATAATTAAATTGTTTTTATTAATACATAACTAGAATTATAGAAAAAAACTTGTAGCCTTTTTTTTTTAGATCCTTGACCTGATGGTGTGTTAATTTTTAATTACAATTAAAATAAATTTTTAATTACAATTAATATAAATTTTTAAATATACATTATATAAAAATTATATTTTTGTAATTCAAGTTAAAATTATATAATTAAAAGTGATCGTGAAATTAATTATTTTATTGTATATATAAAAATATCTAATATTTTTAATAAAATTATGTGGTTATGTAAATTATGATTATTCAATGAAATTGATGAATTATTAAAAATTTAATTCATTGCCATTTGTAAATTGATTAAAAATTTGGATTATCTTTAATTTTACTTGACGGCAGAGAAGTGAACAATCATGTGGATTAACAAAATTGGATTATTTATTTTAATACTATTAATAGCAGAAAATTGTAAATATTTTTATATTGTTTAAATATTTAATTAAAATTGAAATTTTAGGTTGAAAATTTTAGTGCAAGTATATGTCATTTATGAATCACACAATCTAAATTTGAAAAACTTATTAATCCTAGTATAATTTTGGTCGAATAATTTCATTAAGTACTTAATGTACAAAATTAGTAATGAAATTGTTGATTAAAATTATAACAAATTTAGCTTGATTTTTCAAAAAAAAATTGTAATTTATAAATTGAAAATTGTATTTCGAAAAATTTATCTCATGTTGTCCATAAACAGTGCCTCATTAGATTGAATAACACAAAAATATTTGTTAGTTCATAAATTAAAATTTTCTAATTTGTTTATGTAATATATTTAAATAATGCGTAAAAAAAATTTTTAATGAAAATTTCTTAAACTATATTTTACATAATTGCATCCAAATTATGTGTTTTATCAAATTTTGGAAATATTTGAAATTATAAATTTATTCAATAAAATTTAAAGTAATGAAACTTGAACTTATAAAATATTCAAAATTATACCCACTGCACATTAACAATTTTAATGACCATAGTTTTATTAATTGAAAAAGGGCTTAATGAAATCATTTTTTTTAAATATAAATAATATTTTTATAAATATTAATTTAAATTTATGTCCATATTCCTTTTAATTAGGTTGAAAACAATAAAATTTTTTAATACTAAAGTTTCGACTTGCAAGAGTGCAACTTTAATTAATTCATAAATAAAAGTTTCATAATTATGTTGATGTTTATGTTTTTATAAATGAATAAATTGTAATTTAATTTGGAGTAAAGAAATATACAACATTTCATAAATGTCAGTCACCCATTTGTTTCAACTATTTCTAGTAATTTTTTTGCTCGTCCTTGACACTTTGATACCTTTTATAATCCTTAGATTAACAAATTACATAAAAAATTAGTAAATTTAAATAATTAGTCTATTAATGAATTTATAATTACTATTTAAAATATGTAGTCCAAAAATTATGAAATAAAATACATTCAAAAAAAATGTCAACATTGTTTTTGATTACTTTCTAATTATACTAGTTTAATATTCCATTTTTTTAATTATAAATTTCATGGATATCATAATTTTTATAAATATAATATTAACTAATTTGCTCAAGGTTTTTTTTTGTTTTTTAAGTGAAGTAAAAAGTGGAGAAAAAGAATGCAACAAATTAACTAGAGTGAATCGATTTTGTTTTGTATTATCTCTAATTTTCGCTTCTCACTTTTGACATCAACAAAATTATTTATAATTACATAAATATTATTTTCCTAATAACCTGTTTTAACTAAAAATGTCTCCGTTTTTTCTTAATATCTTTATTTATAGCATGTGGAAATTACAGAAAAATTTGTATGGTCTGTTTTTGCTAAATTGCTGATTTAAAGTTCAGGTGAACGCCTTTTTGTAAAACGTTTTTTTTTCTTAAAAAAAAAATTGGTTAGAAGTTTTTTATAATTTGTACCAGGGTTGGGTATAGATTATATTTTAATTAGAAAATAAATAATTTTAAATTTCAATATTATGTGTATATAGTATTTTAAAGTCAGAATGGACTATTATATTACATTTCAAATTGAGTCATTTTCAATCAAAGTGTGGTGATCCTAAATAAAATTTGTAATCTTCAAAAATTAGTCCTTTTGTAAAGGTCCAACATTCGTTTGGAAAATTTTATTATTAATAAATTTGATCATTAAATAAGATGTAATTAAACTTTTTAAAAAAGTCAATAATATTTTGTATACAATAAATCTTCTTATATTTACCATTTATTCTCATCTCAAATCAAACTTTCCAGGAATATAAATTTTGATTGACAGCATAATTTATAAAATTCCTTACTAACTCAAAGTATATTTTAAAAATTATTAATTTTTTACATAATATTTTACTTAATGATCTCATAATTACATTTGCCACTTAAAACAATAATTCCAATACGATATTAGAAAATAATTAAGGTTTTTTCTATGAATTGCACCCATAACATTTTCAAAACAAATTTGTTTTCTCTTATATTATGTGCATTTTGTCATGGCATGTAATATTATATATATTTACAAAAACATAAGGAAGTTTAGCTAAGTTATAAAAACTATACAATACTAGTTATTAATTAATTTTTGTTTAAATCGTAAACTATTTTTACAACGATATTAATAAAGACTTCGTAGTTGCTTGAACCATTTTAATATTAATTTATTAAAAAAAAATTATGATAAATTTCTCGAATGAATTATGCTATTTTGAAATTCCAACCAATATAATTTTTTTTTTTTGCAAAAACAAAACAAAAATATTTAAACATTGAAAATGGCATTTTTTTATTATTGGCAAAAGAAAAGTTTAAGTTATATAATAAAAAAAATCGTTTCATTCAATTTAATACTCATTAATAAAATTCAATTTATTTTTTAATATTTTTAAAATACAATTTATTTATTTTTTTTATTAAATTAATTGAAAAGTTTTTAAAGGGTTTTCTGGTTGAATGCATTAGAAATAACTAAAATTGTATTTTATATGATATCTTTATAATATTTTTTACACAGGAACTTAAGTTATATACTTAAATGTTTGTTATTATTATTATGGAAAAACCATAAACCAACAGTGCAGATCCAATTTAAAATGTTAAACCCTTCGTTGTTTTTTTTTTGGATTATGAATAGAAATTTATAAAAAAAAATTATGTAAGAATTGTTGTGCAATTTAGGCGAAATGAAGAATATTAAAGTCTTGGGTCTTGATAAATAATTATATTAAGAATAATTAAGAAAAGAGTAGAGAAAATACTAAATTTCGTAAATCAATTTAAGTTTCAATTATACTTGAACAATAATTTACTTAATTTAGATAACTTTTACTTAGTAATATGTAATTTTCCTTTGTTAATTTTATATAAATATTATTGTTAATTTGATATTTGCTTAATTACAAACTTTACATAAAATAATAATGGTCCAAAATGTAATTTTAAATGACTAATGGCAGGATCTTCCCATTATTTATATCCATATTTAACACGATTCTAAATAATTTAATTATTTTATAATCTGTGACCTGTTCCAGAAGAGTTTAATCTTGTATATGAAAGAATGGTTTAATATATCGTGTCATGGATAAGAGGATAACCATTTAGCTCATTCAAATCTGGAAAATAATGCACTTAATTCAGTAATTTGATTATATACCAAGCCCAACATAATAGTTACGAGACGCTTTTATAAATAACGCAAAAATATAGATAATTAAATAAATCTCTTTAGTAAATCTCAATATTCGAACCTTCCAATCAGACAGTGTTTTTACCAGCTATTTAATCAAATATTTAATAGTTTTAAATTATTATTTACTTAAATTAATTTTTTTTATTACTTGATTTAGACACAAAAATTTGAAATTTTAATATCAAAATTTATTTATTTAAACCAAAAACTTTAAAATTCACTTTCTATTAAAATTATATATTATACTTTCTAAGACATTAATTTAAATTTACTTTATAAAAAAGCATTTAAAATAATTACTATTCATATAATAATAATAATTATTAAGATTGAGATTTTTTAATTTCTTTTACAACAAATTCAACGAAGCTTTAACAACAAAGTAAATAATAATTACTATTTTATATTAATATATGATTTCAATTTTAATATAATATTATAGACTATTTAAGTCAAGGAAAAATAATAAATTAAACAACTCTTAATATTAATTTTATATATTGAAAGAAAAGCATTTCAATGATTGTTATAGTAAGGTTAAATATTATTATTATATATTTTTTGCACAATGTAATCATGTTTTTTTTCTATATGCAGTTTACTATAACAACATATTAATTATGTTGTACAACATTATGGTAAATTTATTGAACAAATATATAGTTGAAATTTGAAAATTAAAATAGTAATTATAAATTGAATCTATTGAAACTTATACGTTTTTGTTTAGCAAAAAAATATGTGAATGGAGTTATCAATAAATTAAATTATATAGTACATATCGATGATAATTGGTGGCTAATTAGATTTACATAACAATGTTGTAATTAATATTTTAATTAGATTATTTTCTTTTCAAATATATTCAATAGACTTGGAACTATTGTCAAGTGAAACTAAAAATGAGATATACATATTTGAATACCATATACATATTTGAAATGATAATTAATTACAGAAAATTATGATTTGGTGATGCAACTTCAATTCATCAGAGTTCAAAATTTGTAACGATTTCGTTAAAATTCATTTGCAATGCATCAAGCTTTTTGAAGTCGGAAATACAAATTATTAAACAAGATTTTTAATGAAAATTTATTTCAAATATTGGTTACCTAATATAATGATATTTCAATATTCACCATGCATAATGACTCACCATCAGATTAATTGCAATTATAGAAGGGCATCATGTAAATATTCCAGTTTTCTTTTGTGCTAGATTAAATCAAGAACCAAGGAGCGTTTCCCCAATATGTGGTAGTTAGATTTTCATTATTAAATTTTTGGGTGTATACAATAATATCTTTACATAATTTTTATATTATTTAATAATAAATTATTTCGAAATACACAAAAATTAGAAATTAATATTTTTACTAATATTATATGTATATTTCTTAGATCTTCTATTGCAATTCTCATTTTATCAAATTATTTGTAGGTCAAAATAATTTTTAATTATTATTTTCCTACAAATTTTGGTTAGTTGATTTTACCTTGCCATTAGTTAAGTCAATTTTCTCTTATTTTGCTTAAATTTCATATCGAAATAAAATGCTTAATCACCATCATAATCGAATATTTTGTAATCGAAATTTTTTTTTAATATAGAAATTTTATAAATTTTTTTATTGGAAATAAATTTTAAAAAAAATATCGACAATAATAAATGAAATAGTATCTAATCATTGTAGTCAAAATTAAATAGTTAATTTGTGCTCCAAAATTTGAGATGAACTTATTGACAAAATTTAGGACAAAATAGGAATTATTTTCTTTAAATGCTTTAATCAATATTTGAAAATGAATAATAATAACTTGATTCAATAGTATAGCACAAGTATCTTTGATATTATGTACGATATATTTTTTTCAATTTATAGAGTGGATAAATTCCTTTCTTTACTAATTTTATAATTATTTTCAAGTAAATAATTTCTGTTAAGATATATTATTTGTTGCGAAATAATTAATTGAATTACATTAATAATTTAATAAATTTGTTCCATTGCGATTGTGTTACGTATTAACGAAAATTCTTACGAAAATAATTCAAAATTATAATAATTTAAACACGCTTTAAAAATCAAGTTTATTTCCTTATCTGTTTTTATACATGAATGTAAAAATTATATTGATCATAATTAAGTGTTAAATAAATATATTTATTTGCTTTCCATTTCAAGATGTATACACGAATTCGTTTGTGAGTTAACTAAGTTAGCGTATATGTAAATGAAAAATTTTATATATTAAACTTTCTTTATTCTCTTTGACTCAACGGCCTGTTGTGGGTTTAAGGCTAGCTGTTAGAAGTTTTCCAGGCATTATGTTGTAATTTTGAGACCTAATGATTGGGTTCCAATGTATAGTAGATAAACTATTTATTGAAACAGGCTAATATGGCTTTGTATATAGTGAATCAACCAATTTGACTCGACAGTTATGACTTTTTCGTAAAGCTTTGTTTCAGCAGCTTAGAACGACATCGATACCTCGGCAAGCATTGAACGCACGATCTCATACCTCGGCAAGCATTGAACGCACGATCTCATCGTATACTACACTCTATTTCATCGCCATTCTATTAAACTTTTTTTATGGTACATAATCTATTTAATCTATCTATTCATTTAATCTATGAATTAGTCATAACTAAGGTATTACCTTTACAGGACACTTATAAATCAATGACAACATAATTTTCATTTTTCATAATAATCAAATTCAGGTAAAACCTAATATAAAACCTAAAAAACTTATCTTACTTGAAATACAACGTTCACATTTGTAAATATAGAGGAAAACTAACCACATTTATTGAAAAGTACTTTCAAAATAACTCTTAATTTTAATTTATATAACCTCGTAAACTTACAAAGTAAGTTCTAGTTCAGGAACTCTGCGTAAAATTTTGGTTAATAATTAATATTTTTTTCTCATTATTATTGGTATACTATATTTTTCAACTATTTTTCGGTTTATTAAATTATAATTTAATTATATTCCAAATAAATTTTAAATAATATTTCTATATACCAACAAAATATATTTAACCACATAATGAAAAAAAGAAAGGTATTCAAAAAAATAAATATATTCAATTAAGTAAAGTTTTCTTTAACAAATCTATGAAAAAAAATCATAAAAATTATTTTTCTTTATTTATAATAAAACATATAAACAACAAAGGAAATTGCTAACCACAAATTTAGGTTAAGATTCATAAAAATAAGTAGAAAAGCAATAAATTCATAAAGTATATCTTTTAGTATTCATACGTGCATTTATGCTTATTTTTCTATATTTTGTTTAAAAAAAATTTAACTACAAATTTTTATTGTCAAAATAGGAAGTTATTAAATATGTAATTATACATAATTTAAAAAAAAAACGAATTCCGAAACGAAATTTAATTAACACTTTTTCGAAGTTAATACAATTTGACGCTTGGACAATAACAATTTTTGTTATGTAAATAAATTTTGTATATGTAATTCAGATCGAAGCATAAAAGATATTTTTTACCAAGAAAATTGTTGAGAGCTTATACATGTATGTAGATATTTGGTAAACAAAAAATGTTTTGTTAGTTTTTTATTGTATATAATATACAAGTTTCTTATTTAGTAGCTTAATAAATATGTTTCACTTTCACTATTTACTATATCTGAAGCATTTAAGTAATATTTTGCTAACCATGCTTTGTAATACATACAAAACAAAAAATAAATAATGTTTTGTTACCGGTTAACGTCAATGTCGACATTTATATATGTAGTATAAATATAAACGATTTTAATTCCAATGAAGAAGAGTTTTGTTGTTTTTTTGTGTGCTTAAAAAATCATATGCTGGCGGTTAGTTCTAACATTATCCACATCCATCTGAAACAGTGCTTTATTTTTATTTTTTTAAAGTTTTATGATTATTTTTTAAAATATTGTATATATCTACCATATACGGGGAGATAGTTTTTAATGGAAAATAAAAATATGATGGTTTTATATTTTGGGGTCAATTTTAATATAGGAAGGTTACAATTTGTTAATATAATATAAAATTCCAAATTTTATTATTTTGAAAATTAAATAATATTTCAGCAGGCTTCAGGCAATACATTAACTCTTGGTACTCATTACCATTTCGAATCTGAGTTTCCCTAAAGATCTCTTGGCGCAATAAAACTTAAGTTGTTGATTGTAGAATGACGAGCTCAGTAAAATCCTTTAATCAGACGAAAAGAAGTTCTTAATAATTATATTGTCATTAAATGAAATGTAAAATGAATTTCCAATTATTATTCTGATCTATAAACAGGACATCATTGTAATTGGTGGTCCAAATATTTAATAATACGCCGCTTTCATTTAAGAAGTTGGAAATTTTTAATTATGAAGTAACACTCCTTCAGAAAGTAAATATTATTAGAACTAAGAAATAATTAAAATATTAAAAGGAGCGTTCTACAGGTTCTACAGACAAATTATCCAATTACTTAATAAACTTTAACACATTCGATTAATTTTAAGGTTTCATACCATTTTACATTTTTATAAACTTTGTCAATAGAAATTTAGTTGAAAAATTTATTTTCTTATTTTCCAGTTGCTGAAAAGAAAAATAGTTCTGACAAGAAAACTCAAGAAGTTTTTGTAACTGATTCATGTTTAGAAAAACCATATCGTTGTCCACATCCACGTATCAATTTTTATTTATATACAAAACGTACACAAGAAAATCCTGAATTATTAAATGTACTTGATCCAAATGCATTATATTTTACTCATTTTAATCCAGCACATCCAACAAAAATTGTTATTCATGGTTTTGGTGGTGGGCGAAAATTATCACCATCACCAGATATACGAAAAGCATATTTTACAATTGGTAATTATAATATAATAATTGTTGATTATTCAACAGCTGTTAAAGAGCCTTGTTTAAGTCAAATGGAATGGTCACCACGATTTGGTAGTATGTGCATAGCACAATTAGTTAAATATTTACATTATCATCCCCGTGGTGTGCGACCAAATGATATACATTTTATTGGTTATAGTGTTGGTGCACATATTGCTGGTTTAGTTGCTAATTATATAACACCAGAAGAAGGTAAAATTGGTCGTATAACTGGATTAGATCCAACAATATTTTTTTATGCTGGTTCAAATAATACAAAAGATTTAGATCAAACAGATGCAAATTTTGTTGATATATTTCATACGGGAGCTGGTATATTAGGACAATGGCATACAAGTGGACATGCTGATTTTTATATAAATGGTGGTACTAGTCAGCCAGGTTGTGCAAGTGCAACATTATTTCGTAAGTTAAATATATATTATTTTTTCAAACAAAATTTTGTAGTCCTGTGTTTGTTTATCTCCGACTATTTTCCCGGCAAATAGTTTAATTTATTGGTAAATTGCATACTTTCTGTACGATAAATTAATATGAAATTGTAATATATTCGTTAAATAAAAAATTAATTAAAATATGTAGATACATAATATTGGAATTATTAATTCTGCTATGCAAAATTTTGGAAAATAATACTTACTATGTCCATCAAGATTAAATTTAATTAAATATTTTTTATAATTTTATACAGAAACACTTGCTTGCGATCATACAAAAGTAACACCATATTTTATTGAATCAATAACAACAAAAAATGGTTTTTATGCTGGTCCATGTCCAAATTTATTTAGTTATTTAATTGGTTGGTGTGAACCAAAAGATTCCGATTATGTTCTAATGGGTGAACATGTTTCACATAAGTAAAATTTAAATTTAATTTATATTTACCAATCATAAAATTTGATAATCAATTTTTTTTGTAGAGCTCGAGGCGTTTACTATGTAACAACAAATCCAAAACCACCTTATGCTAGAGGATTTCCAAGTCGTGCGCGTTCTGGTAATAACAATCAATTAGGATCAACATATAATGGTGTTAAAAAGTGATAGTGGACAAATTAATTTTATAGTTTATAAAAAAGAACATACAAAAAAAATTGTAAAATTTTTAGTGATTTCTGAGAAATTTTGTGTAAAAGTTGAATTTTTTTATGAAAATTTGTTTAAATTAGTTTATTATAGAAATTTTATATTGAAAAAATTTGTAGTGCCTCGTTTATCCTTTCGGAACTGACAAAATATTAACCATATAAGTAATTCAAAATAAAGATGAAATGAGCAATCGGTACAAATATTTATATGTGGCAATTAGGGCCGAAAGGGTTAATTGTATATATATAGAAATATGAAAATTAAAAATATAAATTATAGAAAATGAAAATGAAATAAAAGTATTAAATTAAGTTATTAAAAAAATTATGTAGATTGGTTTTTGTGGACTCTGTTAGGTATGTGGTTTTCTTATTTAGTAAATTATTAGGTTGTGATATTAATAATTAAGCTACAAAAATATTATTTGTAATTTATAATTATTCATTTAGTCATTTTTTAATTAAAATAATAAAATTAATATGAAAATTTTTGTGTTGGAATTTAATTTTTTTATATACCAGTGGTCCTTATACCAGTGATCGTTAAATACTTAATGAATAGTAAATATAGGAGAATTTTAAATTACAGTACAGAGATGAGATGAATAAGTACAAAGTATAATTAAATAATATTTACTATAAGGAACTGATTTATTAATAAATTTCTTGCTGAGAGCAAATGCTAATTTTCTAACAAATAATCATCTTAATCATAAATGCTAATTATAAAAGAATTTTTGGACTTTATAAATATGAAGGATAAGTTAAAGAAAGTAACAATTTGTAACTCTTATATATTTCGCATTCCATTTTTAGTAATTCGAAAATTGTTATAATGTCTCTGAGAACTTGATGCACAATATATGCATCGTATAGTCTTCGGAAACTATAATTGCAAACTAAAATATTTTACAGAATTCTGAGAAATTATTAAACCATTGACAAACTATTTATCATATTTCATTAAACAAGATTTGGCAACAATTTTCATTTAAAATTGAAGTTTCTAAAAATTCGTATAATTTTTAACAAATATCTTTCCAAAGTTTCAGACAGTGCCATCTACATATTTGAAGGTTTGATATAAAATAAAAATAATTTATCTAATTAATATCAACATTTTCTTTATATATTTATCCAGATAATTTTTTTATTAATATTTTTGTTTTTGGTTGTTAATTGCAATTTTAAACGTTGAATAATTTTTTAGTTTTCGTTTTTTTAAGTGATTATTTTTTCTTTTAAATTTTATATTTATAATATTAAACATTTTTCAAAGTCTGTTAAATGTTGGTTTTTTTTTGTTATATTTTCAATATAATTTTTATCTAAAATTTTCTTATGATTAATTTTTCTTTTTCAAATATTTTACTTAGGTTTTGTTTTCTTTTTCAATATTTATTTGTATAAATATTTTTTTTATAAATTTCACAAATATCTATTATTAATGATTAAATATGAAAATGTATTTTATGTTTTTATATTAGTTAGAAATTAACAGATTTTTTTTCTATTGTATGATTTGAAAGAAAATTATAGAATAATTTATATTTAAAATTATAATAATTGAATAAATTTTATTAATCGAATAATTAAATAAATATTTTTACAATATTCTTTTGAATTAATTTTAATTTTAATTACAATTTTAAACTATTGAAATTTTTGATAGTTTCTTATATTTTCATAATTAAGGGAAAATTATTGTTATTATGGGTAATACATTTTCAAATATTTAAAATAATTAAAATTGAGATTGTTTTTATTAATATTTTAGCCTTTTTTCAGGATGTGATTAATTTAATTTTACATTAATTTGGGTTGCAAATAAAATATTTCGTATAATTCTAATAACATAAAAATTTGATTTTTGTTGGTAATATATATATTTGTTTTATATTAATATATGTAATCTGTTCCTTATTTCCTTAAAAATACTTATAAGATTTATTTCAATTAAATTATCAGGACTTTGGCTTCTGTTTTGAATTATAAATCTATTAAAATTATAGTTTTTTGTTATCAGAACTAAACAAAAATTTGATAATATAATTCTAGTACATAAAATTTATAAACCATATTAAAAAAAATTTAATTGTCAACAAGATATGTGGTTCAAATTAAAAAATAATATTGATTTTAAATATTTATTTATTTTAGTAAATTTTTATTAACAATTTATTTATTTTATCTAACTATATAATTTTTTATATAATTCATTTTTCATAAAGGATGGGTTTCTTTTAAGGGGTATCAACTACGTAGTGCAAAATTTTTTTGTAATAATTTACACATTTTATATTTTGGGATTATTTTATAATAAATATTTATGTACAATAATATAAATGACAGTAAGGATGAATATTAAGAATATTAGTTAAATTTCTTATAATAATGTATAATATAAGTAAATTATAATTGTAGGAACAAAATTAAGGATGAAATTTGAAGGATAATAAAATTGTTTATATACAAATTCTTTTAAATGATTCAAAATTTCTTTATGAAAACTGACTAGTTATATCACGAAAAGGTGAATATCTTTATTGAAAAAAACTTTTCGTCGTTTAGAAAAAAGACGAATTATGATTTGTAATTAGACTAATATGATTTGGAAATGGACAGATTCAACTTGGAATAGCAATTTTTAAAGATTCAATTTTTTTAAAGAAATATCAAAATTGAAAGTGAAGCAACAGATTTATATTTAGCTCAAAAAATTATTATAGCAACTTTTCTGGAAATTATTTATAGACCAATATTGTAGAATTTAGATGATTAAAATGTGTGAATGAAAATACTATGAATGGAAATTTATGAATGAAATTAAATTTAAAATATTTTGAAATTATAAATAGAATAAAGTATTTTTTCTTCGATTATATTTAAATATTTTATTATGTAAATTTATGCAACTCTATTGGAAATCTTTTAAGTTAATATATAGTTAATTAAATTTTTGAAAATGACATTTATATATTTAAAAATTTGGTTTCAGAATTAAAGTAAAATTTTCAGTTAAATGTTTATGTAATATAAATTAATTTAAAGAATTTGGCTTTAGGCTGTAGTTTTCTTTTCAATATTATTATTTTTATATTATGTACAATTTTTTGTTTTAAATATTCTTAATCTTAATTAATTAATTATTTAATATTTTCAGTTAGTATAATTGAATTTTTTTAATTTATTTTATTTTGACAATATTTACAATTATAACCTAGTCACTTAATAGTAGTGCAAATTTTAAATTTTAATTATTATAAAAGTGCAATAATTTTTAAGTGCAAACATTTACATTTATATTAAACATATATAAAAATTGATTTAAGTAAGGAAAGTGCATTACAAAAATGATGAAAATTATTAAAATTGAGAATGCAATGATAGAAACTAAAATTCTACAATCTATGCTACGATCATTTGCATTATTAGTCTATGATAGAGCTGATCTAATAGTTCATTGATAAAATATAAATTAATTACTTCTTTAATTATTACAATTTTTAGTGAATATTTGAGTGTGCAAAATGTGCGAATAACTGGTGAGTCAATAAATGTTCTAAGATCTAAAAACTAAAAATTAATTATGTCAAGGATATTACAAATTTTTATGTACTGTTTATTTATATGTAATATATAGCTAAATTTGTAACGTGCAGTTGATGTCAAATTGTGAAGTGCAGTGAATTAGTAAACGAGTGAAAATAAAGTGCAGAAACATAAAAATTGAAATAAAATCAAAAATTTAAAATTATGGTGCAATACAAAAACTGTGCAATAGGAAAAGCATTGTGCAAACTAGTATAATTAAATTATACAATTATAGATGTACTAAAAAGTGTGCAAAAAGAATTAATGTTTAATTTCTGATATATGTTAATATAAACTATAAACTGTGCAGAGAATGAGAATGAGAACTGTGCAAAGAGTGAGGAAAGAGAAAAATGTGCAGTAGAAATCCTGTACAAAAATTTGTGTTGTGCATTATTAATTATGCATAACATATTTTTGTAAAAATTGTATTACAAAAATATGCAAAACAACTTGTTCAAAATTTTTTTTTGAAAGGATAAAGGAAATGTTTAATACCAAAAAATGTGCAGTATGTTCAAGTACAAAAAGAAAATGGTGAAATAAAAACTATGCAAAATTTTGTAGATAGTGCGAAAAATATGAAAGAAGTATGGTGCAGAAAAATGTGTTAAAACCTAAAAGTGTTAAAATTGTGGAAGAAAAAAAATGGAGTAAACTCAAAATTGAGAACTAGAAATGTGAGAAGAATAGTGAAAAAAATCGAATCGAGTGCAAAAAGAATTAGAAACTGTGCCTTTACCAATAAATAAATTTAAAAAGCTTAAAAATTAATAAATAACGCTTGTTACATTGTGCATTTCTCTGGCTAAATTTTCTCTAACAAGTCTTTGTTTTTAGCTAATTTAAATTTTTTATATTTACTTTTTTTTTATGCTTTTTCAATCAATTTTTGGCTACTGTTTTAACATTATTGTTCATACAGCTACAAAATATCTTATTTATTTCATTATTATCTTATTAAATTTAAATTATTTTTAACTAGATAAGTATTTTTTATATATATTTACAATTTTAAATTTTAATAGCAAATTTTGTGCCAGAATTTCTTTTTTTTGTCTAATAAAATAATGAAACTAGTTTTTAACTATAGGCTTTTTTTTATTTCAATTTTAATATTTTTTAGTTCATTATTATTTACAAAATTTTGTAGATTTAATCCTTTTTTGTTTGATTTTTTAAATTTTAAAAGTTTGTTTTAGAGTTCACGTAAGCATTTTAATGATTTTTTAATGTACATTTGTTTTTTTTTTATAATTAATAATATTTATCTAAAATATTTTACATATTCGTAAAATTTAATTTTTTTATTTGAAATTTGAAATTAAAAATAAATTATATTTTCATTTTTCATTATATTATTGTCTGCACAGCCTTTGAGAGTGAGAACATCTCAAAATTGGTTAGCTTTTATTATTATTATTTAAATTTTTTTGTATTAATTTAATTTAATAACTAAATTTTGATAAAAAAAATCTAATTTTGGATAATTTAAAAAATAAAAATTAATATTTGATAGTAAATATTTAAAGGAAGTTTAATTAGAAATATATTAATTAAATTTCAAATGAATCATTGGCATTTAGTATCGACGGTTTACAAGCAGATGGTATTAAATCAATTTAATGAGTTGTTGATGTAACCTTAACGAACAGTTGCTATAAGTTCCATTTTGTGCTTGCCAAATTACAGGCTAAATTAAATTTCGAAGGATTTTATATGAAATGAAATAAGTCCTTGAATTTTCATATATAAACTATTTATACAAAATTATCTTTTTATGACTTATATTTACATACCTTCTGATTGTAAACCAGCGTAATTTAATTAAATTGTGAAAATAAATGAAGACAGTTTTGATATTAAATTGTCACCTGAATTTATGCAATTAAATTTAATATATTTATTTTGGAAATTGAGAGCGAAAAAAATTATCAAAATGATTGGGATTGCTTAACTGATTGAATTAAATTGTTTTTTTCATATTTATGTTAAAATTAATATTAAATATATTATCAGATCAGACGAATTGTTAAATTATTAATATATTTAATTGATTTTTACTTTATTATATTTATTCAATTATTACTATTTATTTATATCAATATTAGTATGTATTACACATTACCCGACATATTTCTTTTATATATTTCATTAAAAAATTATTTTACAAAATCGAATTTAAATTTTAAATTAATTTTTTTTTATAATAAATTAATTTTTGTTGTGAAATTCTTAGTAATTAAATTTAATTTAATTTTTTATTTATTTTTGAAATAAACCAAAATTAAAAAATAATTTATTGGAAATTAGTTAATAAATAATAACAAATTAGTGGAAAATATAAATTATAAATATAGAAATTTTAATTGAAAACTTGGCCATCCCTTAAATATTATTATTTAAATTTAAACCTTAGACTACTAAATGGTTTTATATAGACAATTACTTAATGAATCATTAATTACAATTATTTTTTAATAAATTTATACTATACAATTTAATATTTTGATTTTCTGTACATTTCAAAAATATTTCAAAAATTTTTTTTTGTTATTTCAATTATAAATTTTTTAAATTTTTTCATATTTTTGTTATTATTATTATTATTAATAATAATTTTTGTGTGAAATTGACTCTTTTAGTTGAAATTTGCATAATTTAGCTTATATTGCAAAAGATTTTAATAATATTTCTATACAATTCATAAGATGAAAAAAAATTAAATTGAAAAAACTTTAATGAATTTTATTACATTGAACATTTAGATTTGATTAATTAATTTTTATATTTTACAATATTTTATTTATTTATTATATAAGTTTTTCTGAACTATTTTTTATTTATATATATATATATTGGAAAATAACATTTAGATTTGTATTATTGTTAATTATTGAGTATAAAAATAAGTGAAATGATAAAAATAAAAAATATTTTAGTATATTTTTTTGGCTGGGGGAAATTTATTTAGTAAAAATCTATAGATTTCTGTTTTGAAATTATTTTATTAATAAATATCAAAATATATTATTTAATGATAAATTATTAAGTAAAAGATTTCATTAAGAATTTCTTATGAATTTGAGATTCGAAATTAAATCTAATAAAAATATAATTTTATGCCTGATTAATCATTCTTAATTGCAATTAATAAATTAAGTAATTAGAAATATTGGTTTTGGTTACTTCCATAATTGAAAATGTAAAGTAAACATAAAAATCTCATCAGTTGCATGCATTATCTAGTATTATTGCTAGCAGTATTAGTTTACTAATTGGTGATCTAAATTATCTCTGTGAGAAATATGGCAATATACACTTAGCACCCATTTGGTTCGTATTATTTTGAGAATTACTCTCCCATTTCTTGGGTCGAAAGTTCAGCTTAATATAGTTCATTTAAACTAAGTCAGAGTTTTAAAGACGGTAATTAAAAAATATTGATAGCATGAGAAATTAATGCAACAGAATAATCGCCAGATTGTATGCAAAATGGTTTGAAAATTTTATATTAAGAAAATTTCGGAAATAAAACATAAAAACAAATTAATTTAAAACTAATTTTTAATTTAATTATAATATTTGAATTATTAATTTTAAACTTAATTATAGTTTTTTTCCTATATCTTAAATTTAATATAACTAAATTTTATTGTTTTTTGTCCAGCAATCTAAATATTTTCCTTGAAAAATTATCATTTTTTTTTAAATTATTTTTTCTTATCAATTTCCTTTACAATATTAAATACATACATATTTTAAAATTTATTTATACAATATTTATTTTTGATTAATTAATAATTTTAATTTTTTTTAAATTTAAGCTTATTAATATTAAACTTAATTTAAATTAATAATTGCTTAAGCAGGGCAATTTTTGTTCACAATTAATATTTAATTTAATTTATAATTTTTTAGTTTTTTTTATCTATTATTTAATTTATTTATAATTAATGTTCTTAATAATTTTAACAGAAAATTATAAATTAATTTTAATTTTTTTTCGTATAAATTTACTTAAATTTTATTTACAAAATTATTCTTTTTTTTAAAAAAAATTATCTAAATTTTCTAAAATTTTATCATTTTCGATGAATTTATTATTAATTAAATTAAAATTTTATATATGTGTTTTTTATATATAATAAGAAATTTTCTAATTTATATATTTTAAATAAAATATTTTAGTAATATAAATTTATATCCATAATATAGTTTCTCTTATAATTTAACAGAAACAAATTAATAAAATTTATGTATTTGTATTTTATCTTTTTTTTTTAATATATTTTTTATTTATTTAAAATTTAATACTATATTATTATTTTTTTATTAATAAGCGTAATAAAAAACTATTAGTGATAATTTTTTTGCATATGTTTCTCAATTTGTATTCTTAGTTGGTTTTAAAATTAATTTTAAAATAAAAATAAATTAGTACAAACAGAAATTCTCCATAATTAAAAAAACAATCTTTTTGTTTTATATAGTAAATGATTTAAAGAGAGTTTATTATGTGGAGAATTGACTGTACTAAATATACCATACCCCAATTCATTCATTCCCAAATGAAATTATTTTTTTTTGTAAATCACATTCACTTATACTTTAAATTTGATTTAAAAAAGATGAATTCAATTTGGAATTGTATGAATCTGGAATTGGTATAAATAAATAAAGTGTAATGAAATTATAAAACTTTATAATAAATTAAAGTGTACGACGTACAACTTATGAAAAAATGGACTTATCACACCACATTTTGTATATATAGAAAATTTTGAGTATCGAATATACTATACTTTAATACAAATAGTATTATGGACATGTTTCAGAAGTCGTTCAACGTACATTTTGAGTTAGGTCAAAGTGTAAAGTTTTATTGATTTAAAAAATTCATGAAAATTAAATTCAACTAATTCTACTAGTTTTTTAAATAATATGAATTTATCATCTTCACTTTAAATTAAATGTTGAATATGACAAAAAATTTTAATTTAATGTTTAACCAAAATATGACATTCACTTCTTGTAAAGTAACGAAAACTTTATAAAAAATATTTTTTTATAAAGGAAATATAAAATATTTGAATATTTTTAAATTATAATTTTAGTTCTTCAAAAATTAAAATATTTACAAAAAAAAAAAAAACAAATTATATAAAAAAAATGTTAAAAATTTAATTGTAATAAATGCAATTAAAAGTTTGCACCATAATTAAATCAAAAGTAATATTTTTCTATATTAAAAACTAATTCTTTGTTGAGAAGGTTACGGTAGGAAATATAGGTAATTTTAGTAAATGTAATCATCGTATACAATAAACTCTAAATTAAAATCTAAATAATAGCAATATTTTAAAATTATATATTAAAATTGTTGTTTAATATTTTTGCAATGTAACATTTACTTTACTTAATTAACTACATGTAGTTTTCACGACTCGTAATTACTTTAAAATCATATATAAAAATAATATCGCTTTGCAAAATTTTTAGCCACTGAAATTTAAATTTTTATTATAAATTTTCTTAAATTTTATTTATATTAAATATACATATATTATAATAGTTTTCTTTTCAATGTGTAATAAATTAGCTAGCGTTATTATATAAGTAACAAATTAACGTAACGAAATAATTTAACAATATTATTGTATTAAAATTTCCTTATTTTTTTTAATTTTTTCTTAATTAAATTAAATTACAACCTAATTTTAAAAAATAAAGAAAGAATTTTTTTAATAATCTCGGTCATCAGGACCACCATGCATATAGGAATCAGTTGGTTCTGGTTGTACTGGTTCTTCAGTAATTGTTGTTGGAAATGCAAATGGATTATTAGCTACATGTCCAGTTGCACCATAATTAATAGCATTATTCGATGGACCTTGTTGAATTGGCATTTGTGAATATTCATCTTTTTCGTTCTGTTGGCAAAAAATAAATAAATAAAAGAGTATATAGTTTAAAAATCAAAAATTTTATCTATAATTTTGTTTTTGTATTACAAATTCAGTTTCTTTAATGTATCCAGTTGATGTTGGACTCCATACTTTACGTTCTTCAACAACTGGTTCAGCCCATGGCTGTAATTCACCAGATGCAAAAAAACCATAAAATGTAATACCAATTAAATGTACAGTTGCTGCTATTGTAAAAACTGTTGTCCAGCATCCATGAGGCTATATAATAGTAAATATATTTCAATTCAATAAAATTATTATTTTTAATTAAATAAACTTACATTACTGCTAATTAAACCTTCAATAGCATATGGAACAATAACACCAGCTAATGTACCAATACCATTTGATAAACCCATTAAAATACTAGCATATCTAGGTGCAATATCTAAATGATTAACATTATAACCAGAAATAGCAAAACCACTAAATGCTACACCACATGTTAGAGCTGTAAGAGCACCACTCTATATATACATAATAAAATTATATTACAGATTTGAAAAAAGTTAATCATTAATAAAAAATTGAAAACTTACTGGAGATGTTGCATGTGCCACAATAAAAAAGAATAAACCTTCCATACCAAAACCTCCACAATTAAATAATTTACGTACATTCGTTGTTGACATTATACCATTTTTACGTAAATAATCAGCTAACATACCACCAAAAGGCACAATTGTTGTCATTATTAAATGTGGTACTGAACCTAATATTCCTGCTGTTTCTAAATGTATACCAAATCTATGTTTTAAATATGAACTTTGATATAATACAAGTAAATAAAAATTCCATGAGCGACAGAAATTTGCAACAATAATTGCATAAACTGGCATTGAACGCATCATTTCACGCCATGGTGTTGTTGCTAATGATGGCATTGTTGATTGTAATGATGTTTCACCCAATGATTTTTCAATATATTTTAATTCTGGTATACTAATTGTTGGATGTTTACGTGGATTTTCAAAGCATAGCCATAACCAAAAACAATACCTAATTAAAATTTCGCATGTAAACATTAACAATTATGACAATTTCAGTAAAGTTTTGATTTGGAGTCATTTTATAAATATTTTAACTATAAATTTTTATATATATAAGTATAGTGGGAGAGGAGAGGATGGCATACTATATAAAATCAAAATCTTAGGCCTTGGTTTACTGTAGAAGTAACTGCCATATTAATTCAACACTCTTTTCAGTTTTTATATTATAAATTTTAAATAATTCCTATAACAGTGTTTCTGGTAAGTAAATCGATGCATTTTGGCTGTAATCATGTTTCTAATATCTTAGATTTAGCGAAAATTCAACTTATAATTATTTAAAAAAAAATATAAATACATATATATATACTTACCATATAATACCAAATATACCATAAGCAAAAAATGGTGCTTTATAACTAACAGAATCTGCTAAAATACCAGATAATGGAAGACCAACAACAACACCAGCATATGAACCGCTAAACGCTAATGTTGCTAATCTAGAACGTTCTAATGGTGGCGCCCAAAATCTCCATATACCATGACAAGCTGGATATGTTACACCCTAAGCAAAAAATAAAATAAAATTATATATGACAATTAAATTTTATACATAGACAAAAATAAGTAAAACAAATCTACTAAATATAAAAATTCTTTGTATTATAAATTTCCCTCTTGTTATCACAAGCCTAAAAAGGAATTACATCATAAGATATTTTTGTATATGTACATTTATTATCTTTTTCGTTTACATCATCATCATCATATCCTCTCAAAGGATTTTAAAGATTATATTTTCTGACTATTATATTTTTACAAAATATTTATTTTTGCTTGAATGATAATTTATACTATATAAGCTCTTTACTCCATATATATGGAAATGGTAAAGGTACTACAAAATATTTTGTACATTTCATAAAAAAAAATAATACATAATTGATATTTCTTTTCAATCCTTTCAAATTTTCTTTCCTTTTTTTTAATTCGAAAATATTTGGAATAAAAATATGAAATAATTTTATTTTTTTAATTTACCTCAAATAATCCTTGTAATACACGAACTGCTATCACAATATGTCCTTCTACCCATCCCATTACCAATGGTACAAATAAATGTAGTGTTGCTGAACAAACAATTGCTAAACCAAAAATTTTATTTGCTGGAAATTTTGATGCTATAAAACCACCAGGAATTTGTGTAACTAAATAACCCCAAAAAAATGATGAATCAACATGACTTTGAGTTGCTACAGACCAATTAAATGCAGTCTAGAATTAAAAATAATTTAAAAAAATAATAATTAGGAAAATTAAAAAAAATTCATAAATAATTTATTATTTTTATCAAATTGAGCTGGGAAATCATCTCATATTTCTCACTTGAAATATTAATTATTCAATGAAAAGAATGAGTTTGATTTTCGATTTTTAAAATGGAAAAATTTCAGCAAATTCCAATAATTACAAATAATTATTTTCGATATTAATAATAAACAATTAATTATTTCATTAAATAAAATTGTTTTCAAATTTAATTTTAATAGAATATTTAAACGGGATGGATAATGCAATAATTTACCCAATAATCAATTTTCGAATAATAAATATAATTTTAATTTGGCACCTAACAAAACTCACTCAACAGTTTTTGTAATTTTAAATTAGATGCGTGGAGTGGGCGGGGCAGTATAAATTTGAATGCGGAAGAGTAAACATCTCAGACAAAATATGTGGGAAAAATATTAAATGTGAAAAATTAATTAGTGTAATTGAAAATATAAATGTAGTCTTCATTTAAATTTAAATAATATATTATGTATATTTTTATTATGTATATTTTTTATAAATTCTGTGTTTTAAATATGTAATATAAAAATTAATTAAATATTATTAAGGAATAAAGTAAAAAAAATGTAAGAGTTTATAAAATGAATTTGTGAAATCTGTGTGAAAAATATGAATTTATTTAACTTTATTATATGTACATATAAATTAATTTATTTAAAAAGTTTGTCTACATAAGAAAACTTTCAATTAGAGAACTTCAAAGGTCAGATCTTTTTTTATTACATTTATTATTGAAATTATATTTACGTATTAATTATTAATTTATTATAAATATTAATTAAATAATTTTTAATTGTCCTTATTGAATGAAATTGATACGGATTCATATTGCACTTTACTTTTGCCACCATTTTTCTAGAACCATAAGTCTTCTGACGCAATTAATCACTAATAATTTTTCTCCTTAGTTTCTATTTTCTATGAAAATATCGTCCTGTACTGTACACCATAAATTTTAGTTTTAAGTTCATTTAAGTTTCTCAGACCCAATAAATAAATATAAGTTTGTATTCGATTACTCAATAAGTAAATAAGTAAATTTGCTTTAAATAAAATATTTAGAATATTGCAGAAAATTTTAAGTGGAAAATATTTTTGATATACATATGTGGAATGTGGAAATATATATATTTTAGATAAATATATACTCAATTAATTTTATTACAGTACTTATTCTATTTTTACATTTAGGTTAAACCTTCATTTTATGCATTCATTTTTATATTTTATGTTTTGATCTTTTATTAAAGTGATATATGTTCAAATTGTTGAACTGTACAGTTTATAAACAAAAGATGCTATTATAGGTAAAGTAAATTTACTAGCGTAAATCTCTGTATCAACATAAAACGGAATCATTTCTGCTGATAAAATGAAATAATGTGGCAAAATTATAATATTTTTCATATGAAATACAAAGTTATTCAGTTGTTTTCCATAATAATAGTTTACTTATTTTTCAAAAGAATATTCTTACAATAAAGTCAGCCTACTTAAAAGAAACTTAAAACCAACCAATCATCCCCCAAAACCTCAAATACAATGTGCATTAAAGCACTCAATTTAATGCATTCCATATTATACTAATATCTTACTAACTAATACCAAAAAGTATTTAAAGTTGATGATGGTTGTATAAACAACCATAAAAATCTAGAAACTTAAAAAATATATACAAGTAATATAATCTACAACGTACAACTACACAATTTAAACACACAAAAAAAAACCCATTGAGTAAAATTCCCTTTTTTTGTTATACCCAACATCATAATAATCACCATCCACATATCATTTCAAAACTCATGAATGTTGTTCCTAGAGATTTTTTTTTGTAGGATGTATATTTTTAAATAAAAGATTGTCGTACCACCCCGCAAAAAAACCACCCTTTTTCTTTCAAAATTGTATATCAAAATTTTCTCTTCAATGCAGTATACATTTATATTTATTGTATTGAAAACTTTTAGCATCACCTATTGTTAGATCACCCCCAAACAACACAACGAAAAAACTGGAACAGAAAAAATAATTTTTTTTATATTTTCAAATTTGTTAAAAAACATTAAAAAGGATTCCTTTTATTTATTTATTTTCTATATACCGGAATCACAGTCGTTGATGTTTTGGATACAATTTTTTGTTATAGATTTTTTCACCCCCTTAGGGCATTATTAACAACCGTGACAGAAAATTTTGTTACAAATATGACTTTAAAATTTTTCATTGAAAATTTTAAAATTCTTATTATAGAGTTTTTTCCCCCTTTTGGGTGGTTTCAATTGTGTGAGATTTGATAATCCTTGTTATTTGTTTCAAAAAATTTTTATTTATATGCTTGCAATAATAATAATGAGGATATTTATGTCAAGAGAGAATATTATATTCCTATTATTATTTAATAAAAATTTTGTTGAATTGAAAACATTTGTTTTTCAGTCACGAAAATCAATGAAATTTTTTTATATAATTGACAGGATATTTTACGGAAAAAAATTATTTAGGAATCTCAAATTTCATATTTTATATTTATGATCAAATTCGTCCTATCATTTAATTTAATTATTTACTTACCCCATTATGTTCCAATTTTAATTTAGCTGCTGACATATTACAACGCATACCAAATGATATCATAAAACCAACACATGCCATTACAGCTATTGAAAAACGGGCAGGTAAACATGGACATTCAGCTCTACAATATTTATCAACTTTTCTTAATGGTGGACGTTCAATTTCTTCAAATGAATCTGGTGACCCTGGTATTTTTTCACCATAATCATCATCATTATTACGAATATGTCCATCACCTTCCATTTGTTCATAACCATGTTTAGATATTTCAAAATTTTGAAATTGTGGTTTAACTCTATAGAAATGGAAAATATTAACAAAAGAATTAAGAAAAATTCTTATAATAATATTTCAATTAAATACCTGAAAAGGAAAATAAATGAATTAAGGAAAAGCGCATGGAAAAATTATGCAATTTCACATTGAATAACCACGGAATTATATATAAAATTGATTGTCATCGTATTATAAATGGTATAATTTAAATTCTTTTAATAAGGATTGGAATTAATTAAATGAAAAATTGTTGAGTAATGGGCAATGTAGGAAAAGATACATTTTTTTAAATTTTTATACAATTCAAGGGAAATTTTGCAACAAGCTAGTAAAAAAATAAATGATAAATTTCAAATAAAATTTTTCAACAAGCTAGTAAAAAAATTACGAAACAAATTACGGAAACAAATTACGAAACTTGTATTTAAGGATATTCATTAAGGCTTTCACATACTTCAATCAAATTTAATTATAATTGACTGAAATCTAAAGAATATTCATATTTAGAATTGTCAATTTACGACAGTGTATTATTAATTTTTACTACTGTTGAGATTATGAAGAATAGTTATGCAGAAAAGATAAGGGAATTATTATATCAGGAAACTTGAAACTCTTCGACCCTTTCAGATAGTATATTATATTAAGTTAAAATAGAATGGGCAGTCAATTAATATTATTTTCTATTAAAAATTCTAAAAACCATTAAAAATTCTAAAAATCTAATTAATTTACATAAACAGTAATTAAGGCCATCACAAAATCATCTACAATGGTAAAATCGACATCAAATTATATTAAAAATGTTTTACAGATGAAAAATATTCTCTTTGCTTCACTTCCTTACAAGCAACAAAATAAAATGAAATACGTGTCATTTCGAAAATTTGTGGTATTTGTGTTAAACAAATAAATAAGTATAAAAATTTGTGTATATTATTTGTACGCAAAATATTTCCATTCTCTTAGTAACAAGGAAAAATAAAAAGATGAAATTTAAGGACATTTTTATTTACCAAAAAGAAAAAAAAATATAACAATAATTTACCAAAAAGAAAAAAAAACATATTAAAATGTTTTGTTAAATTCAATATTTATTTGTACTATATATTCAATATTCTTTTTATGTGAGAATATCCTAAGCTACAAGATTACTAACAGCTACCAAAAGTAAAATAGAAAACAGTCCTTTATTTTTTAGACTCTGCAATAAAGTACAAAAATATTTACTAAAAATCTTAAATAATGATCTTAATTTTTATAATAATATATGGCTTCTATGTATATTACTCCTTTCCTGACTATACTTCAATACCCTCAATTTATGATTTTATACCTGGCATAATTTAATAATAATTTCCCCTATAATCAACCCGCTTTTAAATTGTTGTACCATTAATAAATTTTTGAATTTTATATTTGTTTTTTTTGGGCAATTGTATATTATTATTAAGTATTTTGGAAAATTGAAAATCTATTCAATAAATATTCGGGAAATTACCCAACAACATCCAACAAATGAAAAAGAGTTGTTATGGTAGCATACAACAAAAAAGAATCATTTGAAGTTTTTCCAAAAAAAAATTCTTTCATTGATTCAATTTTTTTCTTTTTTGATTTTTATCGGAAAAAACATTCTTCTTACGATTTTCTTTTTATTTTTATTTTTTGGATTGATGAATGTTAATGTTTTTCCCGAGTTTTTCTTTTTGTAGTGATTCGGTGGTTGTTTATATATGAATATGTATAAAATGACAGCATAAAAAAAGAATAAGGAAAGTTTTTTGTGAGAATCTTTGGCGACATGAATCCCTGACAAGAATAATCATAGAAAGAAAAGGACCAAAGATTTCAGTCGTCATATCCGTATATATAGAAAATAAATTTGAATTTTTTGTGGAACGTAGTTAATTTTTTTTGGCTTAGTCAGTAGAAAATGATATTTTTTGGATGAAGATTGAAATTCATGATACCGTAATTGAAAAAAATAGTTTTGTTAGTTTTGCGAAATTTTTATTGGACAATAATAATAGAATTAAGTTTGTAAAACTGACATTATAATTCTCATACTGTCAGTGTCCTTTTTCATAATTTAATTTTAAAATTTAACAAATAGATAGATAATTTATTTATGCAGTACTGTCGTATAACCTCAGACTCAGACCAGAGTGTTTTCCTTGAAAGGGTAAAACAAGGAAACATGATATTTCTCAATAGTGGATTTCAAAATTAACTAATTATTGGATAAACCAAAGTGTTAAATATAGTTTGGTAAGAGCATTATAAATCAAAGATTGAAGACGAAATTATTATAAAAGTTAATAGAATTTTATTAAAGAATATTATGTTATTCGAAGTCTTCTTAAAGGTTGATAGAAGATAAATAATTTGTTGATATAAAACTGGTCGAATTAGAAGAAATTATACTGAAATATTGTAATTAAACTACAGCAGTTAAACTAATCATCTTAAAA
Organism: Empis stercorea; assembly: GCA_949752835.1. Taxonomy (NCBI): domain Eukaryota; kingdom Metazoa; phylum Arthropoda; class Insecta; order Diptera; family Empididae; genus Empis; species Empis stercorea. The sequence continues at coordinate 54,883,507 of OX457089.1, forward strand.
GCAACTAATATGTTTAAAGGCATATAATCACGACATAAACAAAGATAAAATTTCAATGTATTACGAGATGGTCATAGTTTTACAGGCGTGGTATTCGGTAAAGTTGTGTCAGTATTAAAAATCACATTACTACAAATTACAATTTTGCATTGAAATTTTGATTATCACAAATCACTTATAGTCACAAATCAATACCATTCTTCGTTTGGCTTTGTGCCATTGACAATTCATAGCTATTGAAGAACTGATTGATTCATTTGGAAATTTAACTAGCACTTCAGGGAAACCTGGAAAAGCGAATGCTGTTCTACGACCAGTATTGGGCTGTTCACCAAAAGAAGAAGGATAATTAACTTTCACATTTGAACTTCATTTAGAATTGTCTTAAATTGAATTACATAATTTAGTACAAAAAATTATTAAAGAGTATAAATTTTAGATATTTACCAAACATTCCTAAAAGTAAGAAAACTTATGTTATTGAACATCTTTGAAAGAGCTAGACGAAAAGTTCTAACTAAGCCCCAGAAATGTAAAACATTTTACATTGATGAAAACTTGTACCAAAGAAATGATGTTATAACATTTCTGAATATTAACCAAAATAACTATTAAATATGACCTTAACTTCTACAACTCTAAAAAAACAACTAAGAATTAGATGATAAAATCTATGAACTAGAATGATGTACTCGTATATAAATATATATATGACCATGAATATATATAAAAAAAAATTGGAATGCTGTTCATATCGTCATCATTTCGCGTTTATTAAAGTTTTAGTTTTTATTTATCCTTTTTAGCACACAAAAAATTATTCAGACTTTGTGGCGAGACATCCAGGCGGCAGCGAGTATATAATATCGGATACTACCAATATATGTATTTATATAAAAAAAACTAAAAATGGAAAAAAAAGTCGTCTTAAATTTGCTTTGCTAAATGTAATTCTTCCACCCCAAAAAATAAAAAAAAATAAAGAAAATATTTTAGTTATTTTTTCGTCTTATTTAAGTAATAACTCATAATTTTTAAGAATGGAACTACAATGAAGCAGAAATGGCAAAAGGGTCCTTGGTAAACTGAACAAAAAAATTATATCTTTTGGAATTTCTCATCCTTTATTTTTGAGAGCAAAAAAATAGATAGAATACATTGCATCACCAATTTTTTTAAAAAAATCAATATTTTCATTATGATATAAATATTAGGATAAGTCAATGACTTCTTTAAAGATTTTCCTTGTAATATATGTAATATAAATGTTGTATGTGGTAAAACTATTTTACAGGATAAAAGTTGATTTTATATACATATAGAAAAAACAAAAAGGGCAAAAGGTTTTTCTGTACCAAAAAGATTAAATTTCCAACTTTAAATTAATCAAAAAATAGAAAATTATTGATAAACATCAATCAATTCAATTTGCTCTACATAAAGTCTTTTCGAAAAAAAATGTCTTCTTTTCTTATTTCCCATATCGTAAATATAACAATTTTCGAAATTAAATTTTTGTACTTAGAAATAATTAATCATGGGAATCAAATTTAAACCATAGAAAAAAAAATTGAATTCTTTGATTTCCACCTCAATTTTGAAAACGTAAAGTGACGAAGGGTTCTTAACACACCAGATAAAACGTATATATTTCTTTTCATAATTCAACAGGTTGGTTTTTAACACAAACTCATAATGTTTTTTAACACCATATAAAAGTTAGGAGGGTACATCAAAATGAAAAATGAAATTCATACCACCTTAGGGAATACATCAGAGTTATAAGAAGGTTATCCCTGCGAAAAGTTTAATAAAAAATAACTTTATTTATATATTTTATTTAATCGGAATTTAGTGGAATAAATTGTGTTTATATCAAGTCTATAATAGTATTAAGGATAAAATTGCTTAATAAAATTTAAATAGATTGTAATTGACTACTAATTGAGTAGTAATGTATGTTAATAGTATTTGGAAATATTTGGAGAAATAAATTATTGGAGAAATACGAGTACAGCTAAGCAGAATTTATGAATTCAAATTTTACAAGAATTCTGTCTGTAATACCATGTAAATTTCCAATCCTTAACACACATTTCAGTCGAGGATTTTTAAAATTTAGGAATGATTACATATTACGATTATTGACAAAATTCCTACCCATGAGGCCTTTTATAATAACAGAGAAGACTAAGCTGAGTTTTGAACCGTGGTACTAATACTAAACACTTATTCAAACTCAAAGTATAATAAAGACGATCGACTTTACATAAAGATGATATTTATACTCCTGATGGTTGCCTAAATATTGTGTATTTCAAGACAGTATAATTTTACAGATTGTTCTTTACTTCTGCATAATTTCACACGTTTTTCATTTCATTCATTTCTGTACTCGATTCAAACGCCATTAAAATGAAAATTATACCTAAAATTAAAACTTTCTGCGTAAAAGTAATATGCAATCCGCATTTTATTCTTATCTAATATCGAGAAAATATTCTTAACACAATTTCAAAACACACTATGAAAACGAAGGAAAGCAGCGAGTAAAAAATATTTTACTTAATTGCTATTCATTGATTCACAAATTTTGTTTTTCTTCCTTTTGTTGTTGTTGATATTTTCCATTTATCTCAAGTTCACTGTACCGTAAGATGATAAGTGCCTGTATTATTGGCATATCAAAAGCAAAAACGGCTTATCGGAATGAGAAAATAAAATTATGACGATATTATTATGAACGCGACACGAATGACGACAAACAACAAAATCTAACAATGGTTCAGTATAATAATTTTCTTCAATTTCAGTGTCAAACATTTTTTTTTTATTGCTAGCGCCCACTTGTCTTGAATACTAAATTTTCATTTTAACTTCAAGTGTTAAACCATAACAGCAAAAACGAAAAAAAAAAGAATATTCAAGGACCTGTTTGCCATGCCATATAATAAGGGTTTGTCAGATGAGAGTAAAATCTTTAAGAAAGTTAGTTAAAAATTTATTATGAATTTCTCATAATATATTTCTTAAAAATTCTTTTAATATAAGTTTTTTCGAAAAAATTAATTTTTTTGACAATAAGTAGAAGAAAAAGGATTCATAATCCTTATAGAAGAATGTGTGTTTCTTCAAATAAGATTTTAATTATTTAATTTACAAATAATTGAAATTGAAATTTGTTTGAAATTTTTTACGAACTTTTTATAAGCCATTAAACATTTTTGATTATACCAAAAAATGAGAAATATTTTCTATTATTTCCACATATTTTGATAAACAAAATTTGACAACGAAAATCACAATTTTATTTTAAACTTTCTCCCATACACCATTACTAAATTATTTTATTAAAAATTTAGTATTTTTGGTTAAACATCTAAATGTAAATTGAGATACTTTCAGTTTTCACTTTTATTTATTATCCCTTCTTGTAAAAAGAAAAATATTATTTTACTTTGGCAACATTTCAACTTTATAATTTGAAACAAGGCACATAAATCTTGGATAATGATAGCTAAAAATATAAAAATGTTTAAATATATGTAAACCAGATAATTTATGATTTACATTTTTATACTGAATAAGTGTAATGTTGACAAAATTTTCTTCTATAGATCGAATTTAAGACTTTTAGAAGAAAAATTGTTTCACTTATAAATAATAAACTGAATATATTAAATGAACAGTGATAAATTTCAAAGTGAAGAATTATTTATTAGTTTTTTAGAGAATTTATATTTTTGATTTATAGCTACAAAATCATATTAATTAATTCTTCAGGGTTTTTGATTCATTTTTGTAGAATGCTGATTCCATAAATCAATTTATATTTTTAGATACGAGTAATTAAATTTTTGAAACTTATTGAAATATTAGCATCATAAAAATTACTTATAAAATTACTACTATAAATTTTAATCGTTTCACCACACTAGTCATTTCAAACCAAATTAATTATAATATATTAAATGTATTAAATTATTATATTAAATTAGTATAATAATATTAAATTTCTACTATTTAACTTAATATTAAATAAATCTTAAGTATTTAAAATTTATTGACTATATAAAATTTATTTCAAAAATAGATGTGAGTAAACACAATCAAGCTATCACAAGTTCCTGTACTATTTCGGATCACAAATTCTGGTTAGGTCTGTCTCCATTAATATACATTAATATAATTATATTTCCATTTCGTAATTTAATTTTGCAGAGAACATTATAATAATAAGTACTTCTAGGCATTGTCAAAACCAAAAAATTATTCCACATAAATAAAATACATATTTTAACGACTAAAACAAAACTCTATTTATTTCTATACTATACCAGCAAAAAAAATTTTAAAACTTTTGTTACATTAGTATTACTTCAATTTCTTCTTTTATCCGACCAACAAAACATGAAATTTTTTACGGAAATCTAATTACCGTTTATAATACTCACTAAACAAATTTGCCTTTGGTACAATAATATAATATGAATCAACTGATGGAACATCCCCTTGTTTAAAAGCTTCTGTCATATTTGATTAAGGGGTGTTTTTAGTAATAATTTTTAATGCCTATACGTCGCGTCGGCAATATATTTAGCCAAGGGTGGCATATTATTTCTATTTTTCCTATAATTATAGAAAATTTTGATCAAAAATTAAGAATGACAATTAACCAGTTTTAGTGAAATAAGAAAAAAAAATATTGAAATATAATTTAGTAAGTCATTTCGTTTTGTAGTTCTCCTAATGAAAAATCTATTTTCTTAGTCGACAAAAATAAATATATTTTTCATAAACTATTACCAATGCTATTACTTAACTATGATTTTGTAGTAGGAGATGAGAGGAAGTAAAAATTTATATTAAATTGTTTGAAGACATTAAAGTTTTTTTTTGTTTTGGTTGGAATAGGGAGAAGTTCATCTCTCACATATTTTCTTTAAGTGCACGTGCGGTCGGTCTACGTGCATTGAATTTTTCACACACTTAAATTTTCTCCACAATTATTTACAAAGATTCTTATAAGTACTAATACACTTTTCTATTTTGTGTGTACGATAAGATGATAGCCATTTAAGTAAGTTAAAAGTACAATTAAAGGAAGCACTGTCTATATTGGTGCAATAAAAGAAATTTTTTATGGTGTCTACATACAATTTTAATGAGTAGCTTTACTTAGTTTACCTATATTTGAAATATTTTTTATTATAAATAATTAACGTTACGGATGAAATTATGCCTTTTATTGCAATAAATTAATATTACATTTTCAAATGTGATTTAGGGATGAAAATTGATTGAAATAGTTTTGTATGGAAATCATACATAGAGACGTTTAGTATTTGAATTGAAGATAAATATTCCAAGTAATTTTCAAACTATAAGAATGCCATTAAGAATGCAATCAAACCAGAGAAATGTTTATTGCATAATCTTACTCAAAATCAACTGTTCAATAGAAAGCTATTATAATATTTTCAGGTTTTTCATGACTCTATAGTAGGAATCCCATTGATTTCGGTCATGGAGTCGAATAGTAATATAATAAACATATAAATTTAAGAAAAGGTAATCGATCATTTGAATTTGTTGCATATTCAATTCACCCAAACCATTTTTATATAAAAAAATATTCAATATTTTTCGAGACAAGAATCCATAAATAATTTTTACGCAAAAAGTAAATGCACTAACAAATCGAAATAATAAAATTAAATATGACAAGTAGCAGACAATTCTAGTAATAATCTATATCATCATTTTGAAGGGATTTTTTTTATTATACATAATTTGTTTTTTTTTTATGAAAATTCATCTTGCGGATTACTCATGAGTGACCAAAAAAATGCTGATTCCATAAATCAAGATTTTTTGTTGCTTAAAGATTTTTCATTTTATAATAATTGCAAGGATAATTCATATTTTATATTAAATATTATATACAACCATATAGAAATAGTATGTAATTTTATGTTGGTTGCTATCATTGAACACCAGTCGTCCGTTAAATTAAATTTTTACATTTATTATAAAGGGCGTAACGGTACTTACCCACCAAACACGCCTGCTGCGCGCTCCTTTATCGATTCTAATCCCCGCATCCTTAAAAAATTTATGTAGTATCCTTTGACTTTTATACAGAGATTTTAAAACTTTTAGATTTTATGTTTTCTAATGAAATCTTTCTCTAAATTTTAATTTTGGTGGTGGTGAAATTTATGCCCGTTTTCTTTATGCTAGGGTTACCAATTTTTAATTTAACAGCTTATGTATAGGATAAGATTATAATTTTGATTTTATTGCAAGATTTCTGTATTTTATCTTATGGCACTAAAATTGATGATAATTTATTTAGTAAAATTTGTAGTATAAAGCTTGGGCTACAATGTGCCGATCAGTTCGGTACCGATCAGTTCAGTAATTTCCAAATCGATTCGTTAAGTGGGCTGGCTACATAGCTTCCGACACCAACCGATTAAATTTGTCAGTTTGCAGTTTTGTAGTTTAAAAAAAAAAAATTAGTGACGTTTTGTGTCGAAAAAAAAATTATTTTTATAAAAATGGATAATTTAATGTTTGTTAAATAATTCAGGATATAATTTAATATCCTCAATAAACTTTTCTTCATCCATAATGTTGAAAATATTGGCGGCGATTAACCTAACCTAAATTATATTGACTGACATATCATTTCTCATGAAGTTAGCTTCCGTAGGTTCCGTGAAAGTTCAATCGTTCCGAAATCTTTCCATTTGTTCTGTTCCGAATCGATCAGTTCCAACCTATTGTGTTCAGCCAATCGATTTTCCATACAAAATATATGAAGACGTCAAATTTGGAAATTACTGAACTGATCGGTACCGAACTGATCGGCACATTGTAGCCCAAGCTTAATTGTTGGATTAAAATTTTTGGTTTTTTAGTAGATAAATTTAATCCGTATTTAAAGTAAGCACCATTTTTGTATTATTAAAAATCCTTTTGTTTGAGAATTGTCAATCTCTCTGAATTCCTGATAAAATGATGTTTGCTGAAAATATATACATAGAATATAAAAGTTATAGTTAAATTTAATAGTTTAACAAATTATTATTTAATTTAGAATAGAGGGAGCTTGATTTAAGCAGTAGTCATTGGAGTTATAGTATATATCCAGTTTTCTGGATCTATACTTAAACCATCGTATTATTTTCAATAAAATTTGAAAATTTTGAGATAAATTTCAATACAGCGACAGTAATGTCTGCATCATATGCTTGTAAATCTGTATCATAATATTAGTGAATTTTTTTTTAAAATACCAATATTATAATGAATATTAAACTGATTTTGAGTAATTAGTAAAATATTAAATAATTGGCCATATTTAATGAACAAACCAATTTAATTAATAATTTTAGTTAGTAATTTTAAATATAACAGCCATTGTCTATCATTGGTAAAAATATAAATAATTACAGACATTATTACAATTATTTCAGTCTAATTGCATATCTATGTGAAAATATGACCTCCAAATTCATTTATGTGTGAAATTTAGAATTATGGGCTCCTCTTACGTAAATGTTGCGTTATGTAACGAAAAAATATAACATAATAATCGTGAAACCATAAAATCTATATTTAAATTCAAGAAAAATATCTTTGTCTAGTGTTTGGCTCATAGATTTGTTTTGTGTCATATTTTGTCTGTAATCATACTTAACTTATATTACAATTTTTATTAAGCCTAATAAATAATTAATATTACATCCTTACCCAAATAACGTTTCGATGAAATTTGAATATTATTTTTTTAATTTTCGTTTAATTGATCCAAATTTAAAATCCCAAAAGTTATATAAGTTTTGATTATCACAATTTAAGTTAATTTTAATACTTGAATTTATTGCTTTTGTTTTGTTAAATATTAAAATATTAATTAATTTATTTTATTCACTTTTTGTTACACAATAATTTCCTTTTTTTTTGTTTAATTTTGAATTTGGCCTCTTCCACTTTTTAAATTAGGTTTAATTTTTATTTTTTTGTATGCAGGTATTAAACTTTTTATTGATTCAGATTTTATTTTACAAACAATAACCAAAATATTATTTAAATAAATTAAAAATAAAAACAAAAATTAAAATAATTTTTATTAATTAATTATACAATAAAAATTAAAACAATTTTATTATTTAAGAAATTATTTTTGGTTTTTTGTCAAACACCATTCAGACAGAGTCTTGCTTGTAAGTCCCAGCCGAACTCTGTCTGAAAACTGTATGCAACGAGAATTATTTAGCAAGGATCGTTAAAGTGTACAAAAAAATATTTTTATTTGCTAATGTGAAATAAAAAATTTGATATTTTTCTATTGCCACCCCCTCAAACAGATTTATGATTACCAGGATTGAAATATACTTTTATATTTTACACAAATACAAAATAATTTTTTCTATAGATATATAGTTGTATCTCTTTCTCGAAAACTAGGTATTACCCAACCCCTTTTCGTAGCCCTACAATAAAGATCATAGAAAAACCATAGAATTTTTAAAATGTATCCTTAGTAACATGTAAAATATAGGAGATCCTTTATTACCTATGCGTAAATTTTAGGGGCTTCTTAAATATACATATAGTGGGATACAAACGACCTGTCATTGTGCAAACCTAAAGAGATTGAAGGAGTAGGAGGTGGAAAAAAATTGTAACTAATTTGAATTATCTTTTTTTTTATAGTTGTTTGTTATTATTTGCCCGTACCACACACTTTTCCCAGGATAAATAATTAAATAAACTTTTATTTATACACAAATTTTTCACTTTTTTGTTTTGATTTTGCTTTTCCTTACACTATGAAATTTATTTTTTGTTACACTCTATCATATTCCGCGAAACGCGTATACAGGAATCCGTACAGATCGACTCTGATAGTTGACTATACAAGATAGGAGTTAAAAGGATCAGGGAAAAGATTTTGTTTTTTTTTTTAATTTTTTGATGTAATTTTTATTTTTGTATGTATATATAATTTTCTCTCTCTCTTTTGGCTCCACAACTAACACAAATAAAGGATTTCCATTTATACATTATACCACGAAAATAAATACAATAACAAATGAGTGGTGAAAAGCACAAATTTAAGTAACAAAAATGATACACATGGTTGGTATATAAAAAGAGCGCATGATCATGAACTTTTACATCCGCAAATAGACCCCACCGTACAGTACAGTAGCTTTTTTTGTTGTCAGGAAGTTAGAGTAAAAGAGGAACATGACTAATTTTGTCAAGGATATAGACATACATATCTATACAAGCAAAAAAAAAGGATTTTTCGTAACTGTATCATTCGTTCAGAAAATACATATGTAAAAAAATCAAAGTTTTCCTTTGGAATTTTCTGTAAGTATACAAAAAGTTTTTTATAATTTTTTGTTGTTGTGCTTTTGTTGTTTTTGAAGAAATTCTTTTTAACCAATCTGAGTCCTGCAAAGGTGGGGCTCTGAAAAATTTATTATTTTGATAATTTTTGTTTTTACTTTTTTCTGTTTGTTTGTTATGATTATGTATGTATATACATATATGAAAATTATATTTTGTTACTTTTGTGTATGTTTTTCACACAAAACAAACATTTCCATATTTTTCCTGTGTAGGAGTTTAATTATTATGGTATTTATATGTAAATTTTATTGTGGAGTGTAAGTGAAGGGTGTTTGTTTAAATGTAGCATCAGATACAAGGTTATTTTATATTTTTAAAATAATTTTATATCAGTGTATTCGGCCATTTTGATATTTAATTTTAAGGGTAAGGTTTCCTACTTTTTTGGTTTTTGTGAGTATAGAAGTTGCCATGTTGTTTTTTGATTTTATTCTATATATGCATATAGGTATATTATACCATTGAAATTTTTGTTGTCTGATTTGTAGGAACCCATATTTTGGTATAACATTTACATATATTTTATAAATTATTAGTATGTATATATTTAGGACGACTTTTGTCAGCTAAAAATATATATTTGGGAAAAATGGTTTTAAAAATATATATTTAAATATAATTACATAAGAAAAATAGGAAGGCAAAATTTAAGATTCAAGCAAAAATATATTTTTATTTTTATTTGTTGGTAAATTTTCAATCGATAAAATTATAAGAATTTAATTATATATACTCGTAATATTTAAGTAATTTTGCTAGAAATTCTAAAAATAGATTTTATATATATTATATTTTATATAAATTTTAATCTCTTTTAATTAATTTGAATATAAAGAAAGATTATTATTATATTTCCAAGGAAATATTAATTATAATAACCTAATATCTATTCCAAGTTTAATTGGTAGTTTTCCAAATCAAGATTAACTACTTTTCTATAAAATATTATATTAGTTTTACAAAAATATCTTGACAAAAAATATTTAATCGCCATAAAGAATGAATAAATCAGATTTTTTAAATATTTTTTTAAATTGTAATTTTGTATTTTTTTAATTTGTTATTTATCTTAATTATTAGAACTTATGTACATATTTCTAAACTGAACTTAATGATGAATTTTTAATGACTACGAGTAATATAACATATCAGTTTATTGTTTTATTAGTTTTTAATTAATTTTCTCACTAAAATATGAGATAATTAAGGGCGGCATAAAGGTAAATTTCATTATCATATCAACAAATATTAACAAATACAATTAATTGGCTTATATCTTTATATCTTTATTATTCTAGGAAGAACCTTCCAGGAGATCCTAGTAATCTAGAAAATTCAGTAATTCAAAAATATTCCCTTTTTTTATATCTTGGTTGAAGATTATAAAATTATTGTATAACATTACGAAGAAAGTGTACCAAAAAAATATATTATTTTCAAATCATCTTTAATTCTTTTTGCTTTAATATCTTAATCTTTAATTCTTCGGTCATATTGTGATGTGAGTCTTCTTTTTCTAAAAATTGGAAATAAATGCGGTGGTCCATAACAAAATTAGCTGGAATGTAAAACTACAAGTTTAATAAATTGTAAAAACTTGATATAATAATAATCTCTTTTTAAAACACGTTTGGATTCAATTCCAATATGATTGTACACATTAAGCAATTATTGATAATTATATTTTTATATAATTATCTTTATTTAAATGTTTCTTTCCCTCAAATCCTTTTAATACAATTTTCTTAGACAATTACATACATTAAGCTAGAGTATCTGGATGAATTTAGCATATTACAAGAATATTTGCTAACTAATTAAGATTTCATATAGAATAGCCAATAACCAAAATTTAAAATATACATAATCGTAATAATTTGCTTTGATTTGAAACCTCCCTTCAATAGATTGAAGATATTAATTTAAAAAAAACTCCCAAGTACTGGTAAAAAATGCAGTAAATCCCAATAACAATTTTAATTAAAATTGAATTTATAACAATAAAACAGAATAAAAATCTTGTTGAAAAGAAACTCATTATAAATCTCAAAATAAATATTTATATGGTAATTGCAATCAAAGTGTACTTTATATAGTTCCACCCTCTTATCACTATACCTACATTTCATCATTTCTTCCCATAAATTCAAATAAACAAGTTAATTTATTTTCCATTCGATTTAATTCACTCAACTATTAATTTAATATCGTCCTTTTTCATGTACAAAATATTAGCAGTCACATCCACCCCAATAATTTTTACCATTTTTGTGATATACAAACTACATAATGTACATAAATATTCATATTATTTTATTTTATGAAAAATTCTATAGTTAATTTATCGTTATGAAGTTTAATTTACCTGGAAGGTAACCAATAGAAACTCATCATGATGAAATTTAATGTATATATAGTAAATAGTGAAATAAATAAAATTCTTCTTTGAAGGTTATTGCATTTTCGGATCAGAAATCTAGAACTGAAACTAACTAAGGGTTGGAAAGAAAAATATACTAGCGCCAGTGAAACAATTTTCAATTTCTGCTCTTTCATGTTTCAAGTGTTGCCATTAATGGTGAAAATCAAAAATGATAAATTGAAAATTTACTTTTGAAGGGTTTTCAATTTAAAAAAATTTCAAATTTAATAAGTAACTTTAATGGAAACTTAAGATTTTTCACTTAGGATTTTTCAAAAATCAATTTTGACAAAAGGAAAATTATTTTTGTTGACATTTACTAATGGTTTTTGTTTTGGCTATTTTCTTTCTTTAAAAAAAATGTGTTTTCACACTTTTATTGTTTAGTTTTAGCAGTTTTAGTGAGAATGAAAACACAATTTTCGCATTATTTGGTGATTTTTTTATCCAGTTTTTTTCGTTATCGGTTAAATTGGTCAACAATGAAGATAAATTTCTCAGAATTTTTTTATATATAATGGTATCTTGATTTCTTGATTTATTGTAGAACCAATTTATTATAATTTAAAGACATTTAAGGACATTAATTTTACTATGGTAACTAAAACGTATAATCTTACGGCTTGTTTAGAAACTGGATTGGACAGGACAAAAATAGGAGGCAAAATAATTTAATTTTTATATAAAAAATATTTTTTTTATTTAAGAAGGATAGAATTAATTATGGCATTGAAAGTTTTTATAAAATTCTACGAAATCAAATAAGATAAAAATTTTCCATCCAAATTAATTTTACCTAGAAAAATTTATAAGACAAAATAAGTTTTTATCTATTATTTCTAATTAATTTTAATTTATGATTTTTGTACAACATACATATGTATAATGTATGTATGTATCTTATTTAAAAATCTTTCAATTCCAAAAACAAGTTTATAGAAAATAATTCGCAAAGAAAGGACCTTAATAATTTACCAATTGTAGTGATCCACAAATTGTGAAAGCTATTGTTAAAAAGTCCTTGATATGACAATATATGGTAATTGTCTTAAATGAATGCATAAATTACAGGTTACAGAATTAATTTCTTTTGTGTCTCTTATCAATTAATTTTAAGCAATTTCATAATATTGTACACAAGCCTGTTATTCAACATTTTCTGGTATAAACTTGATATCTTTACCTTAGTCCACAAACCGCCGTAGAGTAATATGAATCATAAGTTTATATTATTGACTTACATATTAAATTCAGCAGTAAAATACAGAATGACGATAAAATTGAAATATGATTCAAAATCTTATCAAGCTTTTAGTTTTTATAATAATTATAAAAGTCACAACAAATATTTTGGTTGATGATTCATATTAAAAGTTTCCATTCAAAAAATAAATTTCATTGCGCATCTTTGTACTATTATTTTAAAAATATTATTTTTATTGTTCATTGAACTTCAGAAATTCCATACAATTTGAGTTTATGCTTCAAGAAGATACAGAGAATGAAGAAGATTGTGGAAAAATTATAAAAATAATTTAATTGTCACTAATGTATGAAGCATCGGTGGTTCAGTGGTAGAATGCTCGCCTGCCACGCGGGCGGCCCGGGTTCGATTCCCGGCCGATGCAAATTAATTATTTTTTTTGTTCATATATATTTTTCTTTTGAAATTCTAATTGATTTATTACAAATATTTTCAATTAAATTAAACTAAAATATATAATCCAATTTATTAAACTAAAATATATATTATAAATTAAATAAATTAAATAAATAAATTATAAATTAAACTAAAATATATAATCCAATTTTGGTCGAACAAAAAGTTAGTACTGTAATATTTTATTTTATTTAATAATTATTTTTAGAAAATTTGATTACTTAGAATTAGTTCATTAATTCTTCAACAGATTTGAGTCTTATTCAATTAATTAATTTCTTGAAAGTTAATTAATTTCAATTTATATCAGTATGTAATAAGCATAACTTTTTTTCTGTTTTATGTACCTATATATTTTATGCAATTTATGTATATATTTTATGCTGGCTGTCTTATGCAATTTATTGCATAATTTGATGAATTTTCAGTACATTTATTAAATGTCAATATTAAAAAATAGACAAAAATTATACTACAATTAGCTTAGAGAAATCCTAAATTTACGACAAGGCTTTCCCTGGATTTTTCGAAATATTTTCGTACTATTTCAAGAATTTCGTATGCAAATTTATATTAATATGTACTAGTTTTCAATTATACATACATATGTATAAATTAGAAACTAATTTTGTCGAATTAATCTTTTATGCTAATTTTGTCAAATTAATATTTTAATTAAAATTGTTAAATTAATTCTTGCAACAAGCAACATAATAGACCCTGATATAATTTTCAGAAAAAAAATTCAGGATTTACAAATTTATTGACCTTATTTAACTCATTCTTGCATGCCATGATCTTAAGATATTTAGAAAGTATTTTTTTGAATTATTGATCAGATTGTACTTAGTAGTGAGCTGACGTGTTGAAATTAAATGGGGAAATAAATAAGCTTAAGTAAATAAAATATTACTTTGCATGGTTAAAAACATTATTAATTTTTAGAAAAAAATAATAAGAAAATTGTTTAATTTATTTAATTTTTTTCAATTATTGCTTTTGCCCTAAAAGAAAAAATTTAACCAAAGTGAATTTATTATAAAACTTTGTCAAATATAAATTTTATAAATTTAATGGTTTTTTAATATCTTATGGTGCATTAGAGGGCACATATTCTATTAAGTAACCAATTCAAAAGTAATTGATTATTTTTAGAAAATTATACACAAAAACATATATAATGTAAAACAATTACTTTAAATATTTATATTTAAAATGTATTTTTCAGTCAACTTTATTTCCCAAAAAAAAATAACAATAAAATATTACATATTTTAAATAAAAATTAAAATTATGAACTGCTGCCAGTGATTAATTCCATTAACGTAATTATCAGAAGATTACTGGCTTTTAATGCACAATAATATATAAAATATTTTCGTTAAAAGGACTATTTTTCCAACAATATCATTCCCACCATAAACTTTTATGTCTCTCTACTTATGTATATTAAATGTATGAACATACATATATGTATTTCGGGTTGTTAAGAGTACATCTGAGCTTCAATTAATATATAAATTCATAAAAGTTATGTTAATGGAGTTGACTACATGAAGAAAAAATCATTGTTTTTTGTTTTTGTCAACCCTTTTAGTGTTATATCCATTATCGCTCCACTGTGACGTTATGCCTCAAACCCTTATTTTTTCAAAACTGACACACAATACTGTATTTAAAAAAAAATATATTACCTCAAACTTTGAATAGAAAATGAAAATTCTTCTCTTGCGTGTAAATTTTACTTATAACTCTAGCTAAATATATGTACATAAATGTTGATCACCCTCGCATTTAATAAAATGATTATTGTTTATATAAAATCGCTTCTTGCCTTTAGTATTTATTGTCATTTTTGAGAAATAAGTGAATACAAAACAGAAAAATCATCCCTTGAAAACCTAAAAATTTCATATATTATGTAAAACATTGGTACTAATAGAACGAGGGAATCTATATGTAAATGCTCTTTCACGGTATAATACCGCGCTCTTTGCGGTGTTATTCATGTTTTCTTTTATTTATATACATAGTTTTTTTTGAAAATTATTTATGGTAAATTTATATTAGAGGTAACAGACCGATGAATTTAAATTTCCGTCATTAATAATATGAAAAATTCATAATTTACTTTTTATTTTTAGTAGCGATAAATATTTTTGTAATAGTCAGAAATCAGTTTAAAATTTTAGTATCGAGAATTAATTATATGTAAGTTTGCAAAATTTATGTAAGAATTAATTCTTACATAAGAATTAATTTGTATAAGAGAAAATGTGATGTAAATTTTGATCATATCTGTAAAGAACTCAATTTAAATTAATCATATGATATGTAGATAAAATTGATCTTATTATCATTTCACACTATCTCTTTGCATAATAAAGACAATCCTTTATCTGAAAACGTGTATAATTGGTGGGAAACCGGACAAATTTGATTTGGGAAAAAATAATTATTAATTAGAAAAAAATTGAAATTGTACAAACACCAATTTGAATTTAAAGGCGATCAAATTGATCTTAAATTATAAATTACCAGGCACCAAATTATATGTTAAAAAATTTGATTAGTGTTTATTATACGTAACAACAATTAGAACTTCTTCAAATATTTTAAATGCCAGAATTAGTAAATCAACTTGAATTCAGTCACACTATAAAATGTCTTTAAAGCGTGCAGAAAATATTGTAGCATCACGATATGTCCTTGAAATTTGTTTTGTTTGTGTTTTTGGTCCGCTCATCTTTATTTTAAGATTTCAAACCAAAATTTGAAAGTTAAATTAATATAGTATACTATTATTTGGAAATTTGAATATTTTTCGAAATTTGTAAAATAATTATAAATTTATTACAGAATTTGTTTACAAATTCATAATTAATCCTTTTAACATTTCTATCAAAACTTTAATTGTTAGTATGCAATCTTAAAATTTTTCTTAAAGTTTAAATAATATCAATATTTATTTTACGCTACAAATGGTTAATTCGGTTAGCAGATTCCTAATATTAACTTTGTGAATTATTATCTCAAAAAATTCATAACTGAACATAACATATAAATATTTTTCTGTTAAAACAAGAAATTGCTTCAATCATTTTGACGAGACAAGAATATCGATTGAAAGCTTTCACAAACTTTATATATCCTTTTACCACCCAATGATAAAATAATCTTCTAGAAATTTTCATTTCGTATTAAAATCGTATTCAACAATTTCACGAAAATATCTAAATCATTTTTTTTGGTACATAAAGTAAAATCGTTTTAATATTTTTCAAAAAAAAAAATTTAAATATTCAAAGTATCATATAAATTAAAATAAAATGTTTCAATTTATCACAAAAATGTATAAAAAAGAAAACCATTTTCAGTTTTGAGGGTGGAATAATTTTTTCTGTTTGACTTAATTCAATGAAGAAAAGAAATTGTATTTTTATTTTTATTTGATAATTATTTTAAAGTCAGTACATGGAATTGGTATCATGGGGAATCGATTTGTTAGAAATAAAATAGAATTATTTAAAATACTATACAGAAAAAAGGCGGTTATAAAATATGAAGTTTACTTCACGAATCGAATTTTTATATTGTACCCTTTTTTAGCGAAATTAATTCGTTTGCTATTCAAATCATGATGTTATGCTTATATAGCTAAGTAAGGAAACATTAATTATTACAAATTTTTAAAGTTTTATCAACTTGTTAATGTAATTTCTAAAATAAAATGTAGTGCATTTGAATATTTTGAAATTTTGACTTAACCACAAATCAAATTCAAAATTAGTCTAATAATTATAGAATTAAAAAACGAACAACTACCTTAATTTGAATCAGTTAGCTACCTACCTTACAAATGTAAATTAACTTAGTAGTTTAATTATTATTAGAATCAGCTTTTCTGTCTGACAACATGTATAAGTGTCATGATTTGAGTAATTAAATATAGTATAATTTATTCTATAAAAATACTTAGTTTTTCACCCTCCAATATTCTTATCCTTGAATTACAAGATGGCTGATGATATGTAGAAAATATGTAGTAGTTTGCATACATTTTTAAATATATTTAGTTGGAAAAAAATGTTTACAATAATTTTCAATGCACCACCAAGAAATTAAACTATAAATCAAAATGATCAAATTTATTTTGGTTACACAAGCAAAAATTATTAATATAACAAATGGATTAAGACTTTCTACTCGAAGTTTTGAACTTATGCAATAAGCCTCAAAGATATTATATACCTCAAATTTTTAGATTTAATTAATGTTCTTATAAAAATAATTAATGTCTCAAAAAATTTAGTTTTGTATACAACATTTTCAAACTCCATCATTGTTTTGTGGTGAAAATTTCACTCTATGATAAATTTCATATACATATAGTAATTCTGAGAAAAGCTTTACAAACCAAAAGCTTTTTTGCGCAAGATTTAAATTACATATATTTACTTATGTATACACAAATATTCACAATTTTGAAATTTTCTTTTGTGAATATCCTTACAAATATATGTACTTAATCATATTTTTTATGTTTTTATGATACTAAAATGTTTCGATGTTCCAAAGAATATATTTATATTGTAAATATAAGTTTTCGAAATTTTACCATAAAAGGAGCATATGACGGACAAGGAGGAGTCAATTTCAAATTTGTGATGATACAAAATATAAAATATAATTTTATATTCATACTTTTTCAAATAAAAAGGAAATTTCTAGAAATAATTTACTGAAAAAAAAGAGGAAACATTTATTATTGTCTATGAGTGTACATGTGTAGATAACAGAGCTTAACTTCATAAATTACAAGGATTTAAATCAATATATATATATAAAGCTTATATATATATATATATATACAATGTAAAGTTCTTTCTTGAAAAATGTGCTAATTTCAATTTAATGTATCTGACATTGTATCTGGAAGATTAATTTTCGGTTTATACTTAATTTTTAAATTGTACCTTATACAGACTGAATGTAGGAATCCAACATCATTCACGAAAAATTAGTAAATAAGCTATGAAATATAGATAGTCTCACGTTTTATATATGCCATAGCTGCCGTGTATCTGCCATTTTGTATCATCTGACATAGCTTTGAAGATGGCATGATTACAACTTTCGAGAAAAGTTGTAATCATGCCATTACTCGAAAGTTGTAATCATGCCATGCTTCATCATTTTGTGATCATATTTCTCATTCTCATATTCGTTGATACCTAAACATTTATTTTTATATTACAATTGTTTGTTCGATTCCAAAAAAATGTTTTTGTCATTAATTCTTTACCTTAAATCGTATATAAAGTTAATTTAAAGAAATATTCATTTATCTAATACAAAAGGATATTTAATTAAAAACTTCAATGGTTTAGGAAAATTAATTTTCAAAAAGTTATATTGCTTTTTCATTAATTTTAGTCTACATTGACTAATACCAGCTTAAATTAATGATTAAGGCTAACAAACAGTTGAAATAGATTCGCTTTATTAAAATTTAAGGTATGGAAAATTTAAGTATTTATTATATGAATATATGAATGCTAGGATAGATTGAAATTCAATCGAAGATATGCACAATGTTGGTACTGGAGAAAAACTAAAATGCTGCTAAAATTCTATTGTATTTGCAATCAGTATGTTGCATATGGCATAATGGTACAATTTTTGATTTCTGAGATGATCTGAATTATATAACAGTGGCCATTTTAGATTAGTATTCTACTTTGAGCAGATATGAAACAGTCAGGTTATATATATCATTACTCATAATAATCAGATTAAATTTTGAAGCAACTAGTGAGTGGCATAAAAATTCAGGCAAAATTTAGTTATAACACTACAAAGCTAAAATTATGGTTGGTTCAAAGGGCCAATTTTAGTATTTCTTCAGAGGGCAAATCAATAACCGAAAGCTTTAGCTTTGATTTAATTACATACTTATTAAAATTGTCTATAAAATTAGATTCGTTAAATTTTGAATTACAAATCTTATTTTACTTCGATCAATATAAATGAAACATTATTTATAATCGATATCGATTTTAGATATTTAACTATAGTCAAATACAAAAATTTGCTTCTATAAATTTGTACAAAACAAATGCAATCTAAGAGAAAAATATGTCCTATGATTAATTTACTTATCACTGTCATAAATTTTGTACCCTTTTTATATATACATAAATAGTAAAATCCATTTTTATATAAAATCCTTCTTATTAAATAATATACCATCAAAATTTCATTATCCTATACAATATGAATTGTTTATTTGAAATTCAATTAATATCAAGTACCCAATGGCTGACTATGTGGCTTTATTTACTAAATAATATAAAATCGTTTATTATGAAAATTTTCTGGTATAAGTATTACATATATTTTCTTCCCTATAATATAATCTCTCACTACACAAACATCACTAAAACACTTCGATATTCAATTTAGATATCTTTTTAGATCCATACATATATCTAAACATTTATATTTATTATTCTGGGATAATAAATGCTTTCACTTCTCTTAATAATAATACCGCTATTACGTGAATATTCATTTAGTTTCGTTAGAGGATTTTAAATGAAATTATTGAAGATAAAAGGTCGTATAAAAGTTCTGCCTGTTTCCTTTTACCTCGAAATTTTAATTTAGTAAAGAAGTTTCTTTTTATCATATATAAAATTTGGTTTTTTTTTTTTTTTGTCTTCTGGGCACAAAATATTTTCCCCCAAAACGAAAATTCAGAACGGATCATCAAGGATAGTAAAAAAACAAAACAAAAAATTTGGGAAACCCTATATTAAATAAATCTGTAGAAAATAAAGTAATAAAAAAGTGAAATCTTCCGGATTTACGTTATTTTTTTTTCACCCTTTGTTTATATTGACAGAATGTATCTCTTTTCCTTGTACGTTTACCATATATATAATATTATTAAAGTTTTATCTGCTAGGCATATAATTTTTCGATCAAGAGATCAACAAACATTTACCAAACAAACAAAAAATTGTTTACTAAAATTTTATATTAAATCATTTAAGGATAAAAAATTTAT
The DNA here is from genome assembly GCA_949752835.1 of Empis stercorea. Taxonomy (NCBI): domain Eukaryota; kingdom Metazoa; phylum Arthropoda; class Insecta; order Diptera; family Empididae; genus Empis; species Empis stercorea. The sequence continues at coordinate 54,904,096 of OX457089.1, forward strand.
ATTTTTTATGTATGAGAGAAAATTTTCGCTGTGCTGTGCAATATGAATTTTTTGTTTTTGAAACATAATAATAATTAACATAATAATTTTTTTAAAAAAAAGAATTTTTCTTATTGGGAGACAAACTGACATTTACAAGGACGTTTATTATTATTGCTGAGGGTGCAAAAAAAATAAAATAAAGTAATTTAATGCATTTGCAAATTGTTTTTTATCGTTTTTATATATATGTTTGCTTTTATGTAAATTACATGTTTATTTATATTGTCATTCTTCGAAGAGTGTATACTAGAATTTAATATAGTTGTAGCTGTTTTAGAGTGAATTACCAGGCATTAAGTTATTTGGTGAGTGTTTGCATTTTAGTTTAGATAGTCTGGGACTAAAAGATATATATAGGTACATCATCATTTTAATATTTCGTGCATTAGCATAGAATAGAAAGTAAACTAAAGTTTCATTTAAAATTTTTACGATTTTTGAAATTATTTAAATGAATTTTGTTTGAATAAAGTCGAGATTTAAAGACAAAATTTCTCTTTAATTTTGCAATTTTTACCTAATAATTTTTATCTATACCAAAAGTTTCTGATTTTAAGAAACAATGAAAATGAAAACTGGATAATGAAATTGGTAAATAAGCTCTAGACTACAGAATTTTTGTGTTTGTAATCATTGAAGGACTTTGCACTATTCCAGCCAAGGACCAAATATTAATATACCAAAGTTCAAATTAATATCAAGCTTCATTTGGGAAAGGGCAAATTTAATTTGCAAAGTTTTAATTTGTGCAGAAAATTGTATTAACAGAATTCTTATTCTTGCCGTTAATTTCAAAATGAGAGGTTTCGACATAATCAGATCGATCCATTAATTTAGAAAGTGTAAAATTAATTAGTCTGATAATATTACGACTATAGAACTTTCATTTTAATATGTAATACATTTTTTTGTTTCCAAAACTTTTTCCTACAAATTCATTAATCACATCCAATTAGCATATATGCTGTAAACTAATATTTTATTCCTCTGGTAACATTAATAGTATTATACCTGTGATATAAATGCTCTGTAAAATACTATTTATACCCTTTTAAATTTTTTTACTTCTAAATCAAAACTAATCTCATAACAGTATTAACGAATCTTGATGAACATCATTAAATTTAAGCCGTACATAACAATCGTTATCATTGTAACTTAGTAAGCTACTGTATCGCCCCCTTTAAAATAAAATATTCATATCTATTTTTTTTTGTTGAAGAATACACCATATTAGGTTGAAAAATATTTCCCCAATTTTGGAATGATGTAAAAAAACTGATGACATATACACTATAAAATTAATATATCAAATTTAGCTCGTAGAATAAGTTTTTAAATACACTGTTAAAAAAACTGCTGACTAGAATTACTGGGTGCCTCGGAGTGGGAATAAAATTTCAATGTATTATGCAGTAAATTATTGTACGTTTTAATGCAGTAAATTTACTTACTAGTTTTTACCCCGACGAAATAAATTAACTAGAATTCTTTTGACTATATTTGTAGACATTTTTTATTATCAAAAATAATTGTCAATATTTGGAATAAAATTATCAATGAATGGAGTAAAAATGTCGATAACTGGTGTTTTCCCAATTATAAAATTAAATTTTCGAATCAAAGTCTCATAGAAAATTTTAAAAACAGGTCCAAATTTCTCTAACAAAAAATTACGATATCATATTTCATCATTATCCTTTTTAACCATTATATTTAACTGTGCATGGTTTCAACTCCAAATTCATAAATACTCTTAAAGATTTTAATTCTTTTCTTCTATTATAACATCATTATGAATCTATTAAAGCAAAATTTATATCGCAAAGAATTATAATGGAGGGTAAAAATATTAATATATTGATGCATGCACAATAAATGATTATAATAATTTTTTTTATATTTTTTTTTAGATGTCCTTTTTTTGTATTATGTATATTCAATGCAAAACAAATTCATAATTTCAATATTATTTATCTTTTATCTATTCATAATTTGTTATTAATAGGCAATAACGTTTTCCAGAGTACATCCAAAAAACAATATACCATTTCTCTGTACAAAAAGAGGATTCTTTATCTCCTTTTATAATAAATATTTTCCAATTATAATATTTTTTTTAGTCATTTAAAGTCTTTCGTTATGAAAAAAAAAAACCTTTTTTGAAATTTTTGTTTTGTTCTGAACTAATTAGTAGAGGATTAAAAATATTTTTGGTATTGAAGTCGTACCAATGTTTTTAACTTTTATATTTTGTTTTTTTTTGTTGGTAAAAAGTTGATGAGATGAAAATGATTTAATAACTAATAAATTTTTTATATAAAATAATTATTAAATTTTGCTCGAAAAATTTGTGTATAAAGTAAGAATTAATTATTTTTTTCAATATGGTTTCATATTTCATAAATTCAACATAAAATTCCTTATTATTATTCCTTTTTATGTTAAATTTTAGTTAAGTTGCTTAGTAAAATTTTTTTTAAATATTTTTCTCATCAAAAGTTTGCTTTTATGAAAATAATTTTTAACTTTAATTTCTTTAAGGACTTCATAAAATTTCATTGAATGATTTTTTTACTGGGTCATTTCTATTCACACACTATATAAGGAATATATAATTATATAAGGAATATCATGATTTTTTTTGTCCAAGAGGGTTTGGTCAATTGTATGAAATTTTTATATACAATAGAGGGAAAAGAAAATCCTTGAAATTGAAACCTTCTTAATTTCATATTACATTTTTTTTCCTATTATATTATAGATTACTTTAAAAAAATAGTAATAATAACAACATTTATATTCACTTTTGATAATGAAATTGCAATGTTTGGAAGACCACAACAATAGAGGGATTTTTTTATGAAAAAAGAAATTGTGAAATGGCCATATAAAGGTTAAAGGACATTTTAGGATATATAATTTTGTTTTTCATTTGATGTCATAGAATTTAAAATTATATAAAATAACAAATGAAAATGTTGTAATATTTTCATGCAGTTCTTAGAATAGTTTACTTAAAATGGGATTATGTTTGAATTATATACAAAATGCTTATTATTTGTTGTTGACGATTGCGTCCTTGTTCCGCGTTGTGGTATAGTTTTTAGGAATATTAATTTTTTTATACAATTATAATTAAGTAGGTATATGTTTAAGAGGTTGTGAAAAATGACTTTTATTTCAGTAAATATGGTGATAACGATATGACAGAGGGGAAAATACTTCTCCAATGATAATGACAACAACATCTGAAATTATTATAGTCGTAATTTATGAAACAATCTTAATAATTTATATACATTTAACAATGTGAGAGGCAACAGCAACAACCCTAATTCTGTTAACTTTTAATCTCAATTTAATCTCAAATCATAAAATTTCTTGTAACGGAAACTAAATTTTATACACACCATAAAAAAAGACAAACTGGACACTGTATATACACAAAATTATTCTTCCAGGACATTTTCTCTCATTCTCTAGTGATTTCTTTGTACTATTAAAAACAATCAAGTAAATGGTTTGTACGCATTTGGCTAATTGAAATGATCGTTTTGGGGTTATCAATTTTCATTCTCTGTACCTAAAAAAAATTAAGAAAAACAGAACAGATTTTTTAGAAGTTACTTAAAGAATTACATAGCAATGTTACAATTTTTTTATTTTTTTATTTTTTTAGTAAAAAAATGTCATTTTAATGTCCTTCTTTTGAAATCCAAATAAAAATATTTTTCAGTCCTATAAAAACGTACAAAGAAATTGAAATCTAATTTAAATTTAATTCATTTTTTTTTTCTCATAGTTCTAAGAACAACTGGAAAAATTTCTGATAGGGAAATCCAGAAATAGAATTAATTGGCAAAAAAAATAAGGGAAAAAATAAAATATTAATAATAAAGAAACAAGTGTTTTTCATTTTTAATAGGAGTATTTTAGATAAGGATTATTCAAACGATTATAATTATTTAAAATTGTATTAAATATCAATTGACTAACAAAAAATGACGTATTCAGGGACTTTTTACCAGAGTCTCAAATTGTAGAGAAATATTGTTGATAAATTATACAATTTCTGATTCTCAGAGCAACTCCATGTCTTAAATCCATCCTCAATGTACAATGAAGACATAACACAATTGCGGAGGGGCGACGTAAATATATATTTGTTTTTCTTTTCTAAAATCATGACAAATTACTTAAGCTATAAAAATAATTTCGTTACCTTTTTCTTATTTATCTTATTTATATTGATTTCCTATTGTAAATTTCATTTTAATCTCTTTAATCTATCTTATTACATTGAGCCTCCCCTTCTTTGGCCTTCATCTTACAGGAGACTTAGGAGTTTTTTTTTAAAGTGTATTTGGTTGTGAAATAAAATCTTTCTCTATTAAATGATTTCCATAATAATAAAATTTATCACTTAAGTTTTTCTTGTATCCCGATTTAACGCTTAATACTTAAACATTTTTCCAAAGAGGGTAATTTTATGGTATCTATGGTGAAAAAGTCCTTTTTTTTATATATACATATAATATGTATATATATATTATATATTTAAAATATAATATTTATTTGGAATAATATTGTTAAATATTTTACCGGGTTATTTTATCTCTATTTTAGAAGGTATACTTAATGTAAAATGAATTTTTTTTTGATAAATAATATTTTAAGGATTTTGTTTAATATTAATAGTTATCTTTAATTTTATAGAAAATTCACTTAAAAATTAAATTTCTATAAGTAATTACCCATATTTTACGAGGATATGTCACACCTTTATCATTTATCATTTAACTAAATTAAAGGCAGATTTTCAGTTCCTTCTCTTGAGAAACAGCACTGATTTTTCAACCAATCAAAACCTTTTATTTAACAAAAAATATGAAAAATATGCGGCTGTGTCTAAAAAAATCACAATTAGGAAGTAAAATGTTGCCTTGATTCTTATTTCAAGTAATATATGATGCAGAAGAAGACAAGACAGAGAAGAGAACATGATTAAACTGACATGTACTATGGATTATGTGACGTTTTCGCACAAATTAACTTTTTGCCATTTTGGGATGACAATTTATTTAAGAAATATTTCATACAAGCATGAAATCTACTTCATCCAAGCCTTGTTCCCAATACAAGCCTTTTTCCCAAAACATTAATTCCTAAATTATACCGGAATCCTTGGGAAATTTCTCCTGTTCTCAGTATTCAAAATTCCGCTATAATCTACAACAAATTATTTGTAACACCCTGTAGATATTAAAAGATATGTTATAAATACGTGTCCTTTTAATGTAAATTTCTTTCAATAGATATAATTTTTTTTCATGTAGGTATTAAGCTCTATACAAATACTTTTATATACGTTTTTAAATCTTTGTTAATATTCTTTTTGTTAATGTTGAAAAAGTTATTGAAATAAGAATTTTTATTTTATTATTATTTTTTCGTATTTGAAGTTGTCGCGAAAGGAAATCTTATGTTGGTATTTATATAATGTAGAATTTTTCTATATATCATTTCAAGTTTTATATAGATTTTTATATCGAATAATATATTTATTAAGGATATATAATATTATTCGATGAGTGGAATTACGTTCGACGCGTCTATTGGCTATAATAATGTTTTTTTAGAAACACATTATTACAAGAAGAAATAAAAATTGATTTAATTCAACATTAAATTTTGTTTGTAATAAAGTCAGATACTGACTAGACACAGTATTTTTTATTATAATGATTCCAATAAATTTTATCAATTTTATTTTATTTATAGATATATTTTTTATCACTTCATATTTGAGAGAAATATAATTTCTATCATATTAAGTATTTCAAATCACATAAGTATATAAATTCTCTAGAGAAAAATTTGTATCCTTAATAATTTGTTACTTATTTTCTTTTATGATTGTTATTATTCAAGGGGATAAATAAATTTTCTGGTTTGTATTCAATTTAAATTTAGGTGGACAACATGTTGTTTTTTGGGTATTTTAATTTATGATTTCAAATGTTAAACCATAATTTTCAAAAAAATATTCATTTTCTAGTACTTTGTTTTTATTTGTACTAAAAAAACATTTTTCGTCCACTTTTTGTTTTTAACTTATAAAACTCTATGTATTTTCCTTTAAATGTGAAATTTGTTGTACTTTTTGTTGTAGGATGTTTTATTTGTTATTAAATTTTTTTATCACAAAATTTATAAGTTTTAGTTTTAATCTTTTTATTAACTTTATATATTTTGCATATCCTTGATTATTTTGTGAATTATTTATAGTACAAGTAGAAAAAAGCTGCTCCGAAGTTTTACAATTATAACTTAGGTAAAGCTACTATGTCAGATGTATTTAAAACAATCCATAGGACTCAATACCTTTAAGACTATGGTTTGGTTCTTCTTACTGAAACGATCTAATTAATTTAATATACTCTACCTAAATGGTTAAATTGTAAAAACAACTATTAAAAGTGAATCATAAAAATTTAAATGTAATAAATCTTAAATTTCAAACGAAAAATTGTCCTATTCTTAAAAATAATTAATTTTTTTCTATTAATCAGTAATTTATATTTCTTTTTTTTTGGTTTGAAAAAACCTCAAATCTCATATGTGTATTAAAAAATCTATTTGAACAAAAAAAGAGATATCGTTCATATATTTTTTTTATAAAGCTAAAATATTTATTTTGAAAAACGCTTTGAAAAATGAAACCCTCTTAACATGTTATACTAAATCTCATATATATATATAATACCCCAAGGGAAATCAGCTAAGCCGACTTTAATGATGACATACATGAATCCCACAGTGAATTCTCAACACAATTCATTCAAATGGTATATAAATGAATATACTCGTATACTAAGTATGTGGTATATTTTCATTTTAATAATATCATAATATAAATGTGATTTATTTTTCAAAATCATCACATATATAATTTTAATGAATTTCTCATTTTCAACAAATCCAAAAAGAAATATTCTTATTCTATATAAAAAAACTTCTTTAATACGAAATACAAATACAATTAACATCAGAATTAAATTTTTCTCTGTAATTTTTGTATCCATATATTTTCTTATGACCAATTTATTAATTATTTTTCCCAATCTGCTAATTAACCTCTGGCTTAACACTAAAAGCATATTATTTTCATTTCACTTTACCAATCCTGTTAAAATTATTATTTTATTATGACCAAAGTGTAAGATCATACTTTTATTAATAAGAAAGATACAAAACAAAACCAAAAAAATATCTCCTTAATAAATTATTTATATGGACGATTTTTATAGAATTTCTCACGAATATCAAAAGAATGATTGTGAGTATATTGAATTTTATGGTGTTTCGTTATAATGACAATATCCTTATATCAAAAATATTTAACATAGATAAAATTGCATGTAACAACTAAATTATATATAATTTCTATATTTGACATACGGTAGTTTTTAAAGGATATATGACTATATGAGGGAGCTCACAGTTGTATGTTCAACGCGTTCAAATATAATTTTTGTTGTTAAACAGCACCATAAGAGGTAGATATAATGATGATAATGGGAAAAAATAATATAAATTCCCAAAGGTCATATAAAATTTATTAGATTGACAGTACGAGTATACATCGGAGATACAACAACCTGTTGAGAAGTGTTTTTAGTAAAATAAAATCTTGTTGACTAAATTAAATAATATTAATGATAACAATTGTATAAATATAAAGAAACATAGTAGTAGAATAACTCGAATGTTTATTGTTATGATATTTTTGTTAGTTTTCCTTGTTGTACTTTAACTTATCTGATGAGTTTTTGGCAGCACATTTCAAAAATTTCATCATCATTTTCTCATTAATTAATTAAATTTTTAAAGGACTAAAGTATCAAATTTATTTTTAAATTATTTAATATACAAAAATATTACATTTAATTTTTTAATTCCTAATAATCATAGCGAATATTTCAACTTTAACTAAATCTTTTTTCAAAGTAAAATTTTGTTTTTTCGTTAAATTTAACTTGTAAAATGATGATAATGACGATTAAATTTGAAAAAAGGTAAATTTGTAATGAAAAATTCCAAATTGCTTTAGGAAAAAAATAAAACCTAAAGGACAAATGACGTGGACATTTTGACAAAAAATTTTATATATATATGTATACTTATGTATGAACCTCGTCAATCATGCGAAATCATTCAACTTTATTAGCAATTTTCTAAAAGTTTATGGGTATTAAGTATTTAATTTATGGAATTTGATAATTTTATCATTACTTAATTAAAGATATTTTAAAAATTCTTATTACTAATATTTGGAGATATCTAGAAAGTCTAGAAGCACAAATAGTTTTCTTTCTAAAAACATATTTATTCCATTAACATTGCGAAATTTACTTTAATTTTTATCTTAATTGCCAATATTTTTTTATTTTCTAATCTGCTTCATAAAAAATATTGAAAACTAATCTCGTAATAACTTATATAAACCAAAAAAGTGAATAATCAAAGAAATCATTAAAAAGAGCAAATTTTATTGCTTCAACACAGTAAAAAAAACTATACAGTAAACATTTTTTTTAACCCTTATCACGTTTCATATTTAGACCATAAAATCCTTTATCAGCCAGGTACAATATCCTGCTAAGAAATAGAAAAAAGTAGAATTCCTGTAGTAAAAATAAAAATTTGGGAGGGAAACAAATCCCTCAATAAATAAGAAATAAAAACTGTTTATATTTATTTGTGCATAAACAAACCAGTAAAAAAAGGAAGAAGAAAAAAACCAATCGATTTGGAAAAACAATCTTTCAAAATAAGCAAGGGAATTCTAGATTTCGGATCATCTAAAAAAAATAAATAAATAAGAAGAAATCATCATAATATCCTTTACAGCCAGAGAGTTTCTCTTACACCACAAAATCTTTCTACCCAAGTGCTTTACCCGCAAAAAAAATAAATACCTTAACATTATGGTGTATTGTACATTGTACACCAAACCACCCTACTGTGTTTTACTGTGTTTCGCAGCGTGATTTACAGAAGAAGAAGAAAAATGTAATAATATCCTTTTGGGATTCAAATAAAAACATCTTCAGTTACACAAGAATGGCAATATAAAAAAAAATTGTTGTACTCCATAAAGTTGAAAAACAAATCACTTCGCCAAAAAATTTAATGGTAGATATTTATGTATTATACTTTTTTAAGGACTTTTAAAAGTAATGAATTTTTTTTCTATTGTTATTTATGATTTTTTGATAAATTTTCAATAAAAAAAATTGATTTTAAAAACGAAATCACATTAAATTTAAATTCTTTTCTGTTAATAACGTGAAAGTCCTTTCAAAATGTGTTATACCATAATTTTCATCACTATATAGAATCTAGACAGTTTATGAACTGTTCAAAATTAAATTTTGAACAGTCTTTTGTTAATATTTTTGTCACGTTTTGTTTTCAAAAATGATATCCTTTTAATGTGTCGCATATGTTGAGCCTGGATAAGGAAGAAGTAGTTCATTATTTAATATTTTTTTTTCAATGAAACTCTGTATACTATGATATTTCTGTCGTGGTTAGATTTTTGAATCTCTAGTCTGGGTAAGGCATAAAGAAAATAAGTTGTCCAATCCATAAAGTAATTTATCTTGAATAGTTTTTGAAGATATGACAATAGTTTTTCAGTGTAATTTGTATATGGGTATTTAGGTGGTTTCAACTTTCGTAAATTAAGGATCAGTTAAATACAATTTATGGTAATATCTGTAGTAGTAAATTTGATAAAGTTTATTGGATTATAAAACTTATTCGATGTATTATGTATTTGGATATATTACCAGAAAAATTATATTTTAATAAATAATTTTCATAATTTAATAGTTAGACTTGGACTGTGTTAGTTTAAAAATGAAGGATAAGTCTTAAAGTGTATTGCATTTAACATTTACACGATTTTTTTTACAATTTTCTTAAGTAATTAAGAATACATGTGCGATCTAATAAGATTAGAGAGTCCTTACGAAAAATTGTATCAAAGATGTATACGTATAGTATACTTTATCAGTTGTTATGATGGAAATTTTAATTAATTAAGACAATAGTACTTAAATATAGGTGAGGGGGCCAATATCTTAATGGTGGAATCTATTGGCCGGATAATCACCTGGCAGATATTAAATATTATAGTAATTTTACGAATAAGAACACAATTTGTGCTAATTTATCATGTAATAAGGTAATCATAATTATACAATTCGTACAAATCGAAAACTACAATTAGTTACAATATCAAAACAATCTGTAAATCATTTATAGTTTCTAGTAGAGTCAAAAAAACCCGCAATTTTTTTCTGTTACTATATATATTTTTCCAATATACTGCATTTCGAAAAAAGCAATAATGAAACAAAAAAAAAATTGGTTTTAAATCTACAATTAGATTATTTTTCTTTTTCTTATCTTCTTTTGTCTTTCGTTAAAGTTAGTCATCATATTTTTTCTTGGTTTATGCTGATTACATAATAAGATAATCATTTTTTCGGTTAAGGGAAAACCATATTCTGAATTTTAAAATATGTATTTTTTAGTTAAATTTTATTGTGTATTTTTTCTATATTTTTGCATCTAAAATATGAAAAATTTGCGTACCATCACGTCGTCGGTCATAATATACAAAAGAAAAAGTTGCTGATTACAAAATTTAATAAAAAAATTATGGTTCATTGGTTTAATAAAAAAAATATTGGTTTAAATTACAATAAAAAAAATAAACCTACTTCTTAGAAAATTGAAAAATTGAATATTGTTTATAGTCTTCCGTAAATGTGAAATAATTCATTTATTTTGGGGGTGAAAAAAGAATTTGAAAATGATACGGCACATTATGAACATTTCGACATTTGAATTGACAATTTATTAATTTTAAAATATTATTTTTTTCGCGTTTTACTGATTCCAAATTTCTATATAGATGCAAAATTGTTGGTTGTCCTGAATTTCTTAGTGCTCGTATTTAAATAGGATTTAAATAGATAAGTGTTTGTATTTTACTGTCCATTACAAAAATGTTGAGGTCAAATTTGAATATCATTTTCTTCTTATTTCTTCAACATGCCGAACTGTGTCTCTGAGGCCTATATCTTAGGTGTGTTGAAATGTATTTCAAGTAATCAATAAAATAATTAGCTATAATTTTAACTTTTAACACAAGAAGCAACTAATAAACAATTGAATGAAAATCAAATAATTTTATATTTTTAATTAAATCATATTTTAAACAACCCCTATTTTTTGGTAATAGATTTTTAATTAAATTTATCGAAATCTTTAAAATTGATTAAAATATTTTTCTTTTTAATTGAAATTCCTTCAATTTTTTATTTCTCTAAATTTCAGAAAGTACAAATTTTTTTAATATGCAAATAAGTCTACTAAATTCGATAATGAAATTGGAACCATTTTCTATTATTTATTATTGAATAAATTAAAAAAAATATATAAGAAAATTGGATAACATCTTTAAAACAAAAGCATCTTCCATTTTCAAAGGATTTTATCTAGAATCTCAGTTTAATTGAAAAAAAAATGTTTAAATAAAATTAAATTTTTTTTGATTTTTCTCTACCAGATAATAAAATTAATGAGAAAATATATCCTTAAGAAAATTTGTTTATTTCAAATAGAAATTTCTTTTACTCATAAAAAAGTTTTGATTTTAAGTTATTTATGTGGTTTAGTTGATATTTCAAGGAAATTCCCAAAATTTTGCACCAAATGTGATAAAATCTCACCTTGAACTTTTTCCACATATCATGTAAAATTTTCACCCTTTCGTATAGTTACATAGTTAAAAAATATTAATTTGACATCCATTATATATCCCAAATAAAACTAATGTAAATTTAATGAGCTTCAAACATATCCCTTAATCAATCCCTTATAATCATTTCTTCTTCTTTTTTGTATGTATATTTTATCATGGATATTAAGCATATTTAAAAAATCCTTTTGAATATATTTAAATTCGAGATTGATGTGGTATATCGATTTCAAAATCATTTTCCCTTATAAAATAATATCAGCCATCATGACGACAGATTTAAATCTCTATTCATTTACACATCCTTTTTTTCCTCATCCATATTTTTTTTTGACTGTCTATATGGTTTTTGTTTGTATTGTGTTTATAATAAAGTCTTTTGTAGTAGTATGAGTTTTTTATGATAAATTATTAAGAAATTGAAAAAATTTCTTCCAAGAAAATTCCTTTATTGTATAACATTTAAGTTAAATTTTGCTCCTAGCTTTAGATTGAAAATTTAGTTCTTATGCTAATACATATGTGTATATATCATAATTGGAATTTCATTTTGTAAATAATTATTATTTTAACAATTTTATTTACATATAAAGTTTTATTCAATTTACAAAACTTTGATTGAAATCTAAACTGAATTTTATATTTGTTTCAAATATAATTTCTACTATTTAAGTGTGTAACTAAGTCCTTTTAACTTTCATCAACCCAAAAAATTCAATTAATTTCAATTGGAATCATGAATGTTGAATATCGTATTAAGAATTCTTTTTTTTTACAGAAATCTAAATGTAGGATTTTATTCACCATGGAAAATTGAAATGTGTATAATATGGTAAATAATTTTATTATCATAGATAAGGGTTTGTTGGAAGAACTTATTTCTTGCACTGATATTTTCATAGATGGAACATGGAAGTGACATCATAATTTCGGAATTTATGGTATAAGTTCCAAAATTTGCACGGATTTGATTTGATTTGATTTTAATTTTATTGATATATTTTAATGTACCATGTTTTTCGATATCAGAAATTAGCCAAAAATTATACAAACTCGACATAAAATTATTTAAAATCATATTTTTAATTTCAAATATATGATAAAATATATATTTTTTATGAATTTCGAAAAATATTTATATATAAAAAAGAAAACATAAATTTCAATCGATTTGGATTTTCCAGAATTATGTTGTTTTTGTTGTTCTCTATTTGAAAAAAAACATCATTCATAGGATTTCGTAATTTTTGTTATACATAAAATATGTACATAACATACATGTATATGTATGACCACAAATATTACAGATAGAGAATCCTTTAAACCGGTTATAGTAAAGAAAATATTGATGAAAATCATTGAAGGGAAAAATATTATTATGAATTTTATTTTGTTCAACATGAATGATTTTTTTTTGAAGAATTAAAATGATATTGCTTGAAATATTGTATTTTTTTATAAATAGGAATTAAGGAATATAGAAAATTAAGAGAACTTTTTCGAAAAATTCAAGAAATTTAAGTAAAATCATTAGCTGCATTATTGTGTAGATATTCACATAAAGAATAATTTGTATTTTATGAGTTTTGCTCCAATTTTTATGATATATTTATTCTTACCCTAAATATAGGACATTATTTTATTCATATAAGTATAGTTAATTTATTTTTTATTTTTGTAAACTGGACACTTCAAACAACCTAATAGTTTTGCAATTATAATCGAAAATTTGTTTTGAAGTTTATGTTAGGTGGTTTTCTAAATTATGGGTAACACTTACAGCTTTTACTTTCATATTTTTGAAATGTTTCTGTGCCTCAGCTTCAGTTTTTAATGTAATATCAGATTGATATTTTGTCAATTGGTTGCCTATGGTACCTAAAATTCGAAATTAAAAATTATAATAAGTAAATTGGATAATTTATTTAGTTACCTATGTTCATCCATTACACATACTTCTTTAAAAGCATTTTTCACTATGTTTTTGCCTCATAATTTCATCAGAAAAAACTTTTTTGAATTCAATTTCATTTAATTGCAATTTGTCATTTGTTCTGGAAAAAACCCAATCCTTTCTTTTCATTTTATCTTATTATTTTTTTTGTTCTTAAAGATTTTGTATAATTTATCTATTGAGAGAATTTCCTATTTCTTACTATACATGCAATCATTTTATTCAATATTTAAAATCCTTTTTTCTACTTGCTTTTGCAGTGTATTCAATCTAATCCCTTTTGGGGATTTCAAAATCATATAAAAACGCTATCACTATTTCCTTTTTGAAAATAAATTTATTCGACTACGTAATCGAATCGAAAAAAAAAACAACAGAAAACCAATGATGAAATTCAAGGTATGAGTTATATAAGTATATTTATTCAAAATGTTTTACTAACTATAAAGTCCATTTCAAATTGCAGAACACTTTGCAATATCAAAAATGGAAGAAAAGATTATTTCAACATAGAAAAGTATTTCGCGATTAAGGTAAAAGATAAATGAGAATGAAAAAAAAATCATTATTCTCTTTTATCCTTATTCTAAAAAAAAATATTAAATCCGTTTTTGTGTGATTACATATAGAAGGATATATTGTTTTCATAGGACTATAGAGAGAGGATGTCAGTAATTTCATCAGCAAATCCTATCCTATAGTATTACAAAAAAAGTATGAATATAAATAAAAGTCCTTTTTAATAGATTCTTTTTTTCTTATCTTTTATCATCACCTTTAACTGTTGAGACATTATTTTTTTTTTGCTTTACTGTTTTTTTTTCTATTTGTTTTGTTGTTGATTACCGAAAGACATTAAAGCAATTTACTCTTTCTTTAGAGGTTATTTTTTTATTGCTTAGAAATTATATGGTGATATAATTAAAGTTTAAGTGATATGAAAAGAAATGAGAAGGAGAGTAGAAAAATTGCATAATTATGTTAATTTAATTTGATACTTCTTGTATAGTTTATAATTGAAAATTCTATTGATGGAGTTTCAAAATGAAAGTGATTGTATAATTTATAATAAATAATTTATTATTAATTTTTAATAGTATTTGCATCTAAAATCTAATTTTTTTTTTTTCAATTTAAAAATAATTATAATTTTGTGTGCAGTTTTTCAATATTGCAATAATTTTCATGTTCAATTTTGAAATAAAAGCTATGATATAATTTAATTCTATTCCAATGATGACAATTTTTTAATAACTTGATACTAATTTAAATAATATTGAAATTAATTAATTTTTTTTAGAGAAAATTCGGAATTTAAATTAATTTTTCTATAATATTTGTTGGACATATTAACTTTTCTCAATAATTCTCACAAACAAGGAACTTATCACATCATTATCCTGTTGACAATAGCAAAATCCCTCATAGACAATAAACTTCTTATAAAAATACGTTATTCAATCTATTTAGCTTCAGGTTACCAAAGATATTAAACATTATTATGTTAAGAAAAACAAAAATTAAGAAACCACCGCCTAAAACTTCAATCGTCCTTATCACCACCAAAACCTCCAGTAGATCGATTAAACTTGTTTTCATTATTGTGTATGACAAAATGAAATTCAAAATTAAAAACAAAATCTTTCATCATTTACAAATAGCCGAAAAGATATTATTTATTTTTCATAGTTAAGTTCTTATATGATGATATACTCTCCACCCTTTCACTTTCATCAATTCGGATTACTTTTTTCCTCTATATACAATGATCAATCTTGATTTTAATATGATCTACACAACCCTCTGAACTCTTAACAAACAAACAGAAAAAAATGCATTTGAACCGTTTATTAGTTAAACTATAAAAAGAGATTTTGGGAAAAAAAACTTTTACATTTTTTTCTTCTCTGACAGATAAAAACAGAAGTCAACAAATATAAATAAAAATCCAAAAATGATGATGAAAATCTATTTGGTTTGCCAGGGGGTTTTGTTTGTTCAAGCCAGTAATCAAACATCACCAAATATTAGATATTTAGTTTTTGACTGTCAGATATGAGAAGGGTGGAAAAAAAATTTTTGTTTCAAAAGTTAAATAAATGATTTTACTGATGGAAGGAAAAATATTTCAAGAGACTTATGTAAATATTGATTATAAAATGGATATATATGAATTTGAAAAACGGGAAAACTTTCAAAAATTCAATAATTTCTCTAATAATTCATAATGTTTCATTTGATTATAAAATTTATATTATATGTAGATAAACAAAAAACAATGAAATAACTAATTATAATTTTTTTTCAATATTTCTTTTTTAAAATTTTTAAGTCATAATTTTTGTAATTTAATATTATATACGCAAATTATTGTGGAAGAAACTCACCATCATCCTTAAGATAATTACAATATAATAATGTAAGAATAATTTTTTTTGTGACAATTTTGATTGACATAAATGAAGAATAATCGCATTTTCGGAAAAACACTTTCTTGTCTTAATCACTGGTATAGGAAAGAGGAAAAAAAATTCTGTAATTAGTGATACAAGGATATAAAATATCAAAATATAAAAATTATATTTTTGCCTTCTTAATAAAAAGGGAGAAAATTGTATATTGCTGTTAGGGGTTTTCATTTATATAATTATGAACAATCACTTTCTAAATCCTCACTAATTATATTTAGAATCCAGAAAATCGAATAGAAAGGATTTGAAATAGTTTCATATTTCAGTGAGTAATTTATTACGGGTTTGGTTAAAGAGAAATATATCAAAAATTGTTAAATTAAATTTGTCACGGAAAATATAGATTCTTCATCTATGAATTTGTACATTATTTAAAATATTTATTTATTTCTTGAAAATTGTGATAATTTTTAATACTAAAATCGTTTGATAACCTTATTATTAAGTGTTTATTTTTTGCCATTAGAAATAATTTGATCAGTTTTCATTTGAAATGCACTTACTAAATATTGACAAGCCTTTACTTAATTTTAACTAGATTAGATTGGGAAATTATTGAATGCTAAAACTGATTTATTGAAGTACTTTTTACCGTAGATAATAATTTCACTGAAAATTCGAAATGACAAAATGAACACGACATGTGAATATTGATATGTAAAATATTCTAAACTAAGATTTGTAATTATATAAGTCACAATTAGTATAATCTTAATATTTATATTGGAACTATTAATTTTAACTGAAATCCTTTATCAGAAATCTGCATAAAATGATACCACATATTATAAAATATCCTAAAAGGATAAGACAGTTCATCAATTTGAATTTGACTCAATTGCATTTCTAAAATATTTTGTTCATAAATTAAATTATTTTAAAGACTCCACAAACTTAATACTACACCAACAAAAAAATCTTCAAATTTAATGATTAATATTTAATGATGTAACAATTATAATTACAAAAATATTCTAAAATATCCGCAGTTTCTTATCACCCTTAATATTTTTAATAATTTGATTAATATGTTTGACTAATTTTCATCTAAAAATAAAAAATAAAAATTATATTTGCCATAAACACAAAAAACGATAAAAATCTTTGTCAACCTAATCAAGAATATTTTTTTTACATGTTTACCATTTGCCAGTTTAATATCAATGTCGTCGTCTAGTCCGTTTATGCTTTTTAATCATTTCCCCCTGTTTTTTTTGGTTTGGCGTTAAAAACATCAAAAATTCAAATGAAATATATATATTATATTAATATATTAATATATAGCTACTATTTTTTATTAAAATCATGATAAACAGGACGACGTTCAATCTTTTATGATGATGAGTAAAAAATTTTTTTTTTATATATGAATTATTACTGTGAATTTTTTTCTTTTTTCGGTTTTACAAATATAACAAGAGTACATAAGGTTTGGGGTTCCTGTTTTGTTATATGTATGTATTAATTTTGAGTGCGATATGTATAAATAAAAGTTGTTACTATATTTTTAACAAAAGATAAATAGCTAAAGGAAAATGAAACTCAAGACAGGAAATTTGATTTTATGATATTTTATTCACTTCTTTTCTATTATAATAATAATGATTTTATTATTTTGAATAGAACTAGAAAATAAAATATATATTTGTTAGATAGTATCCAACGTGACAGGATATATTAGAAAATTATTAATTTTGTTGTTCAGTGAAAAAATAATAATTATTACATTGAAAACGATTTACTACCGAAAATGATATTAATATACTTGTGTCTCTGTAATTCAGCTCTACTGCTGAAATTCTATTCTTTCTTAAACCTGAAATGATTTTTGGCCAGAAATAATTATGCTTAAAGCATTCCTCGCGTGTATCAATCATCCAATTGCAGACGACGAAACGTTTTTTTTTATGGAAAATGCCTTGGGTCTCAGGGATTCACCTCTATCGTTGATATCCTATACTGAAACAAGAACATTATAATTCTTAAAGGATTCCTCATGAGTTTGGAAGTCTAGAATCAGCTACCATTCCAGCGCTGACAAGTTTTTTTTAAAGTAATTTGCAACGTTCTGATCAATTTTTTACCCAATCTATCCTATTTGGATAGGACAGAGTGGGACAATTTTAATTAAATATTATTCTGTTTTTTCTGAGCAATAAAATTAATTCCGGTCATGATGGTAAAATTTAAAAGGATATTTTATTATATTCATATGACAATCCTCGAATATCTTAAATAAAGTAAAATGAAAAAAAAATTATCGAAATATTTTTTTATTCTTGTTAGGACATAAACAGAAATTTTACAGAATTATTTTGCCTTATTTACAAAAAACATAAAGAATTACTGATAAGATCACAGAAAAAATTATCTCAGATATTTATGAATAAAAATATTTATATAAAAGTTAAAAGGTATATATTTTTCCACCCCAAACATTTAATATTATTACTTTAAGTTATATCCGTTTCCAGACAATGAAGCCTGATCATCAAATTCATCCCATCTATATAACAACCCAACCCCCAATGAATAATTGTTGTATATTTTGTTAGTGATTTTACGGATTTTTTATTTATGTCACACAATGACACACAATGTCATGGAGACATAATCATTTCACCTTCTGCTTGATTTAATAATTTCTGTTAAATTTATAGATTATTCGTTTTATTCTTATTTAATCGTAAAATTTTAGAGTATTAAAATTAATCTACATATTTTCAATATTTATTTATTTATGTGTTTCATATCTGTGACTTAACTCTTGAAAGTAAAGCATCGATCGTAGTGAAATTTTAAAGTAGTCTCCAAACTTTCACCTACAAATCCTGTGAAATATTTCATTTCTATTTTTCATGACAGAATTTTGCATAGAAAATGTATTTCCCTACGCTCCAGCTGGGTAAGAGCCTTAAATTGATACATTACAATTTCTATATAATTTTAATTAATAAACTTTTAATATACAAAAATATTTCAAATTAGAATCATTTACCTAAATAATTCAATGATAAATTTAAAATTATAATTTTAATTACTTTAGTATACCAAACGCTAATAACTAAATTCATTTTAAATGAACTTTATTATCAAATTGAATTTAAATAACTTTTAACTTTTCACATAAATGCCTTCAAAATTTTAATGAAAAAAAGCATTCTTTCCACCCTCTCTAATATGTAGAAAACTTTGTTATTTTCCATGAATAATAAGGTTCTTCCCTATTCGTGCAATAATAAAAGTTTTAAAAAAATTATTGTGAAATGTTTTTTTTATCTGTAGGACAATTTCAGTTTATTTATAACTTAGAATTTACTCGTAGGATAAAATATTTTTATACATTATACCTACTCAGTTATAATAATACAGAAGGGGTGGTTTTTTCCACGGTTACAAATGCGGACACATCATTTAACTTGAAAAATGTCTTCATCAGCAGCAACTTTAGATAACATTTTTCACCCTCTTTCGTTATGGGTTTTTTCACATAATTTAATATGGTTTTTGGTTTTTCATTTGGTTTTAAAATAAATAAAGGAAATTATATCCTAATTTTTTTTTATCCATTTCTTGAAAATTTATTTGAGTATTTTCATAATCAAAATTAACTTTGCGTTAAATTGTGTTAGTTAATTTAAGATAAACGAGTTAATTAAAAATTAAATAACCTAGAGAATTTTGTATTAATTTACTCTTAAATATAATTTTTAGTTTAAATATTGTGTTTAATAAATCAATTTAAATATTACTAAAATTCATTGAAAATATTAAAATTTTATTAATTTCATTAATTATTTTCATTAAATTAAAATCATTATATAAATAATTGATTTCTTTAGTAGCTCATAATCCTTAATTTAACTTTAAAAACGGACGAATAAAAATTTTGTGCTCTAACTAAAACCGACTCGCCACTAACGAATATAATGCTTCCATTAGTCGTTATATTTTTGGTTCAATAACTAGATAATTCCACCAAAGTCACAAACCTTATGAAATTTTAGCTATAAAATTTATATTTTATAAAGTTTCATATTTTGAGGCATAATTTAGAAATAATCATGGTGCTAGTCTAAACTAAACAAACTCAGAAAAACCTAAGGCGAATATTTTGTTGCATATTTTTTTTTGATAAATTTAAAATTGAAAGTGAAACAGAAACCATTAGCAAGCATTACCAAAGAGTGGTAATGATTAATGAAATATGTATAATATAGCAAACCATAAAACATTTTTAGGACAGTGTATGGTCTCTTTATTTATTTATTAATATTGTCATATAAAATACTCGTGAGTCATAACATACTCGAGAGTTAACGTCATATTACTTAGTTAGAAGACTAACAAATTAACAATTAAAAGTTTCTTCTCCAAAATTTCCAACCATAATCCAAAAGTCGCCATAATAATAGAAAATGATGTCTTTGGTATAAATTTCAATTGATTTATAAGCTTTGTCAGTGGTATATACTGACAATGACAAAGCGATACTTAGAGTAATTTAGTAGAGTAGAGTTATTGCTACTTTAACATATACTTATATACACTTAGAGTAATTTAGTAGAGTAATCATTTCATATACCGAAATTATAATTTTATTGCTACTTTAACATTTATATCCATGTACAGAAGGAATTAACAATATACTGAAAATCTTCTACTAAATGATAAGTAATTATTTATAAAATTAAATATAGATTTTTAAAGACATAGTAAACATTTATTTAAAAATAAAATTGATAAAATTGACAATCAATCAATCACTATCACATAAATAATCATCATTATTTCTTTTAATACCAAATAAACAAATAAATCGATCTAAAATTGTTGTAAATATTTCATCTGGGAATGGACCAACTATAGATCTTCTAATTTCATGATGTCTTCTTAAATTTACATCCAATGATGCTTGTAAAGATTTTGATTGAACTGTATTACAGGCAATATTTTTTTTTGATAATTGAACTATATTACAAAAATTTCTACTATTATTATCATTTCTATTAATATTAATATTATCATTTAATTTTTTATTATCATCTTTATTATCATTAAAATTTGAATTTTGTTTTAAAGAAAAATGAACTTTTTTATATAAATTATGTTCAGATTGTGACCAATTTGATGAATATTGTTTAAAACTATTATCACTATCATATTCATTAATATAATTTAATTTTATATTATTAGTTTTATCATTACCAATAATTTTATTATAAATTTGATTATCTAATTGATTTTTCTTTGATATAGTATCAATATTATTTGTATTAACAGATAATATTGTATTTTGTTCGTATACATGATCTAAAAAACTTAATTCTGATTGTGTTTTTAAATGACTTATATTTGAATTATTTGAATTTTTTGATTTTTTTAAATTTTTATTATTAATTTCTTTTGATTTTTCATTCAAAAATTTATTATTATTATTATTTTTCTTAATTATTGTTAAATTATTATTATCATCTTTTCGTATATTATTTTTATTATTTTCATTATTATTTTTATTATTTTCATGATTTTTATAAAATCTACTTAAATATATTATTGATTTATTTGTTGATGATGCTGTTGATGTATTTTCATTATCTGTTGTTGTTGTTATATAAATATTACGTTTTTTTATAATTTGTTTAATATCATTTTTTGATGTAATTTTATTGTTAATATTTTTTGACATACTCGTTGATTTATTAATTTTTGATAAATTATTAGCTGGTACAATAATTGTCCATCTACCATAATTATTTTTTAATATACGTTTAATAATAAATATTTCACCACTATAATATTTAATTATACGTATATCATTTTTAGAATTTTTTATTAATTTTTTATTAATTAAATTTCTACATTTATCAGAGATATTCATATTCTTTTTATTTTTTTGTTTGGTTATTTATTATAGAAAAACTAAAGAAAATTTTCCAAATTAATTTTCCAAAAATTTTTTGTAAATTTTTTTTGTTTTTTATTATTATTTATTTATGAAGAAAATTTGGTTATCAAATTAACTAAAAAAGAAACAACAAGAAGAAAAATAATAAATTAAAAATACATAATATTTTATTTTTTTTTCTGTAAATGCCAATAAAAAAATTTATGTTTAATAATTTTATTTTTATTTTTTTTTTAATATCATAAATTTTTTTTTTTTAAATTTTGAGTACAGTAAAAATGTATAATATAAAAAAGTTAATGAAAATTATTTATGTTTCTAGACACAATTATAACAAATTGTTGAACCATCTGGTAATACAGCAAAAAATACACGAGTTTTTTGTACTTTAATATCTTTGGGACATTTTGGTATAATATCCATAATTTCATATGTTTTAGAACAATCATTAAATTCATTAATTCTAGCCAATGCCCATTGGGTTTTAATTATATGTGGTTGATTATTATTTTTATTATTATTATTATTACATATTTTCTTATAATTTTTATTATTATTAATAGAATTAATTTTCTTATCATTATTATTTTTCTTATTATCAAATTCAATTAAATGAATTGATTCAATTGATTGTTTTATTGATGATGGTATATTAATATTTTGTACAGTTTTAATTTTTGTTGATTTTGGTAATAATTCAAATAATTTTTCATAATTATTATTATTACTAAAATTATTTATAATTTGATTTGATAATTTATTATTAAATATACTTGTATTTGATTTACTATTTTTATAATTAAATGATAATTTTGATATACTATTTGGTAATATTGATTCAAATATATTTGAATCTTTTTTAATTAAATCATCTGCAAATTTAATATTATTTAGATGATTTTGAAATGATTGTGATGATGTTGATAAATTTGATTTAATATTATTTGTATTACAATGTGAACTTAAATATTGACAATCATAACATAAACTTATTATATCTGAATTATAACCAAATATATTTAATATTTTATCAATACCAGATATAATTACTTCATCTGGATATGGTCCATATGGCAATTGATATGTTTTATAATTTTCTGGTTCATATTCAATAAAATCATAATCTTTTGTTGGACAACATACTGAACATTTTGATTTACATATATTTGTAGCAAATTTTTGTAAATTACAATTTGATGATGGACATGAACTAAGCATGATATTTTTTGAACGTTTCGTCCTTTTTTTTGTTGTTGTTATATTTTGTATTTTTTTCTTCAAACAAAATATTATAAATAAAAATGGGACTATAAATAAATAAAGAAAAAATGAATTATATTTCATTAAAAATATAATTTTAATTATATTTTTTTTTAAATATGATAATTATATTTATTAGTCAATGTCAATTTGATCTAAGCAATTAAATCAAAAAGTTGTGTTTTGTGGGTAATGGGGAATAGAAAAATATGAGTTGTATTTTTACCAAAGTTAATTTAAGTTAACTAAATAAATATCCTTCATAAGGATTGCAATTAGAATAACTTTTTCTCTTTTTTGGCCACAAAGCGATAGTGGGTCTGTGGTTTACTCCATAAAGTTTTTATCTGAAATTTTATTGCAATATGGGAATATGCTAAATTTAGGGGGAAATGAGATATTACTGGAAATGAGATATTAGGGGAAAATGGGATATTTTCATACAATTTCCGGCAATCTGACACCAATTTGCAAGCATAAAACTTTCGCAAACAGCTTGTATGTATAAAATTATCAAATTTGTTCAAGTATCTGTGGCTAAGTTTTAGTTCATTTGACAATTTAGGGAAAGCTTTAGTAATTGTTGTCCAACTGGTAAAGTATTTTACCAATTTAACATTAAACAGAACCATGTAATAAATTAACATTTTAATCATCATTATTAATATTGACGTAGTATGTTGTCATTTCCTTCCCATTTATTAATTATTGATAATTTGTTGTTGCAGTAAAATTTTAGATCATTACTTTGTAAATGGTTTGTAAAATTTGTCAAAAAATGTTAATGTATACATTCGTCAAAGCGAGAGATTATTCAATTATTAAACTGGTATAGTAATTATAGGATTTATTAATTCCATATTTTTGCAAACTATTTATGCAGAAATAATTTATATATATATATTTCTTTTAGTTTGTAAACTTCTCTAAAATTAATTTACTATAAAAACATCATACTGCTTTTTTTGACAACTAATTTCAATAATTTACGTTTTTAATTATTATACACTTTAGTTAAAATATTATACGTAAATATATTTTGAATGTCTTTTTAAATTATAATTTTTTTTTTAATTATATTTAATTATTATTATATATACAAATTCCACAAAAAAAAGTAATGTTGGTTCATATATTTGGTTTAATTTTTGCATTTTTAATATTTCTAATTGGTTTTATTGTTGGTAATTCAAAACAAATTATTATTATTAAACAAATTCATGATAGAATAATGTTATATTATCACGAAAAACCAGAATATTATCAACATTGTTATAAAATGAATAAACAAACAAAAATTACACAAACTGAAGAGAAATTAAATCGTGAAGTTAATAATAATAATAATACAATAATTAGTAATCATGAAATGAATTTAATTAATATATCACAATCAGATAATTTAAATTTATTAAATAATATTCGATTACCAAAATTTGATTATAATCAAATTACACAACCACAAAATGGTGATACAACAATATGTTCACAAAATTCATTATTACAAAATGAAATAGTAAAACAGGAATTATTAGATTCAATATTTAAATTACAATATGATGTTAAATAATATTTTTTTTTAATTATTGAAATTTTCAGTTTAATTATATAATACATAAATGGTAATAAATATGTTCAATGTTACTTAATGTCTTACAATTAAATTGTTAAGTTTTTTCTAATCAATATTGTTTATAGATTACAAAATTTTTAAATATAAATGATAAAAAAGAATAGAAATTTTTTTCTTATGTTAATTCTTAATTATAAAATGTTATTATTATATGTTTTTATAAATAAAGTATTTTTGAAATGTTATTTATGTTATTCATTTATTTTAATTTTTACGACTACTATTGTAGTACCCTAAATCTTCTTCTAGTTTAATTTTTAGGTGGTTGTGGTTCCTTCAGTTTCTAGTAATACTGAAGCTTACACCTTCTAGTAATTTACCAATTTATACAATAACCAATTCAAGTAATTTATCATTTTCTGCAATTTCTTATTGAAGAAAATATCATAATTTTCTTCAGTCTGATTCATCGTAATGCATAAATTTGCGATTTTATTTAAGCTCTTCTTAAAGTAGTATTAAAATTCAAGAACTTAGAGAGGGGATGAATCCTTCAGCGATTTTACAGTATGTATTTATGTTACGTTAGGAGAACGATTGAAACATATGTTTTAGATAATATAGCATAATAATGTTGGTATATTATTTATACCATCATTTTCGATTTATAAATATTCTTAAAACCAACATCGATAATGTCATTAATTTTGATTAGCCCGATATCGAATGGTAGCTAAGTCGGTATTCTACAAATACCATAAATAGTTTTTTGTGCTACTTACTGAATATGGAACCTTCGAATTGAACGGCCGGGTGCTTTAACCACTGCAATTTGTGTAAAGATCATTTCGATTTTTAATTGACGTGATTAAATATTTTATAGTTTTAAAATATCATTTAGGTAGGCTTAAATTATAAAAAAAATCAAAAATCAAATTAGGTTTCATTAAATTATTGTTTTAACCAAAATTTTGTATATTAAATTTATCAATAACAAAAAAAAAACTGTTTTGTTTTCAAAATTATGACATTTGTCGCTAAATGGTTTATCATATTTATTGCAATTTTTTGTTTTATTTATGCTATACCAACAATTTTTAGAGATCGAATTAATGAATACCGAATGCAAAGAAGACGTAGTACAGTAACAAGAATATCAGAAACTTATTCTTAAACAGCATCATTATGATTATATATCTAAGATCAACCTAAAACAAAAATATATGTTTTGAAATTCAAATTGTTAACAAATAAATAAAGAAACAAATTTTCAATATTCAGTTTTTTATAATTTTTTTACAAAATTGTTTCTATAATTAATTAATTATTTAGAAAATGTTACAACTCTAATAATGGTAGAGATTATTTACCAAGAAAAAAACTTATTACGAAAAATTAATATATTTTAAATAGTTCTATAATGTTCTTATAAAAGTTTTTATGTTCTGGGAAACTTCTAATAATTGCATAATGAAATAAAGTTCCTTTAAATAAAAATACGAATATCACTGTCGGACCTATAACTATCACTAATTAATCATCTTGTCTTGAGTATAAAACCGAAATAATTAATGATGATTTTGCCTGACAAATTACAAAATAGTTAGTTTTGTAGTTGATAGCTAATTTTGATATAACTAATTGAAATTACTTTTAAATTTAACAGGATTGTCAAAATGTTCAGAAAATTTTACATTTCCATTGTCCTTACCTTCATATTAAATTAGAAGTTGAAAATAATGAAAATATAAATAAACTAATAAACCATTTTCTTTTAATTTTCTTTTTCCTTCCCAGTTTACATTTTAAAACAAACTTTGTGTTATAAATAGGAAGGAAGGTTACTTCCCATTTATAACACAAACTATCATTTAAGGTTTAAAAATTTTAAATTGAGGATTGGAAATTGGGAGGTGAAAGAAATTATTAGAAATTGATATTTCATTTTCACTTTAATGTCACCTTGGTTCCTCTGATGCACCGAATCCTCTGATTCACCGACAAGTATTTCCGATTCACCGACATATGTTTCCGATTCAACCAAGTATGAAAGAACGGTTCAAATTTGTTTGAAATTTTGGAAAGATTTACTCGAAACATAAATATGATATAAATTTTATCTTCAAAAATAAAATTTCGTGAATTGTCAAAAAACAACATAGTAGCATAAAAAATTTTCTTGCTTTTTTATTACATATAAAATTATTTTCAAAATGTCTAAATTTTTTTAATTTTGTTTTTTTTTATTTTTTTTATTATGCTAATTTATGAATTAATATGCTCAACATTTCGAATAATATTAATAATACTAATATTTTGGTTAACTTATGTTGCATATATTTTTTATATATTTAATTTAAAACATGTATATACAACACGACGTGCTAATAAATTAGATGCTACTATAAAATTAAAAAATGATTTAATAAATATTATTAAAAATAATAAAATTGAAACTCAAACTGAAACTGAAACTGAATTAGATGAAAATAATAAAAAAAGTATTACAATTATTCCAGAAAATAATTAAAATATAATTGGTACTACGAAAAAAAATAGTAATAATATAAAAAATAATCAGAATTTATGGAAAATAAATTTAAATTTATAATAGATATAAAAGGAAAGAGAAGAATAGATAGATTTTTTCAGGAACTTCGAGGTATGATTAAAATCAATAATCAAAAATTTTACATTTTAAAATTTTAATTTTGTTGTCCAGAAATATTATAAAAATTTTTAACAAACCAAAAATAATGTTATTGAGGGAATGGGGTCTAATATTTTTAATACTAACTATTATTGCGGCTCTAGTATTACCATCATTATTTAGTGAACGAATTGGTCAACATCAAAGAGCTAATGCACGTCAATTTCAATCTAGGAGAATATCACATGATATGACTCGTTATCTACCATCTGGTATGAGTCAATATATTATTGAATTATAAATTTATCGTATATACATACTATATAAAAAATGATATGAACATAAAATTAATTACATAAAATTTTTATTAATATAAAATTATTAATTTTTTTTAAAAATTTTTATATTAATAAAAATATTATCATTTAGATATGGAATTTAAAAATAAAGTAAAATTTATGATAATTATGTAATAGTTTTTTTTATTAAAATATTATTTTTTGTAACATTTATTGAAATGTAGATGTAGAAATGACAGAAATATGCCAAATACATATACATATATTACTAAAATTAAAAATTAAATTTTAATATGAATTATTTGTTTGGAATTTCATACGTATCGGAATAGAAAGTACATGTACAAACAATCTAATTGAAGTTCAACCAATCCACCAGAAGTAAAACCAAACTTAATATTGATATACCTAATTTTATAAACATTGGTGATAATTTCAAAATATATAGTTTTTATCACAAAATAATAACAATTAAAAGTGAATCTCTATTATCAATTGACTGAAAATTTTATTTGTAATTCAAATTTATTATACATGCAAAAGAACTTTAAAGAAAATTTATTTTTATAGAGTGAATTGAGGTAAACTTATTATGAGAAAGTCTGCAATTAATGATTCATCTACTGTTGAGTGCACCAATATACTTAAATTTTTTACTAAAATTTTGGCAAATATAAAGATAATTTTAATGTTTTAACTTTGCTATACTTAAAGATATAAACTTTATATTTAAATCGAATTTTGTAGTGATCCATGTTGATTTAAATAGAAATTAAAATTAAAATTAAATTATTTTCTTATAAAGCTTTTAATCCGATATATTTTTAGATATGACCGACAACAGAATTGAAATAATTTTTAAAAAAAATTGACTTTTAATTTCATATTTTGGAATAGTACAAAACTTTAAAGTTTGTATATTATTATATAACCCAGAAATGCAAGTTAATTATTTTATTAATAAAAATATTATTAAAAAATATTAATTGCATCGGCCGGGAATCGAACCCGGGCCGCCCGCGTGGCAGGCGAGCATTCTACCACTGAACCACCGATGCTTCTTATTGTAAAATCAAAATCAAAAAATTTGATTAAAAAAATAATTCAAAATTTATTTCGCATTCAAAATATATAAATAAAGAAATGAAAACACAAAAAAAAATTTAGCTTATCTATAAAAAAGCCATACAACTATAGCTAAAATAAAAACGATTTGTCTATTCGTTTGCCTAATACTTTGTGCTTGGTGGACTACAAGTATATACTCAGTTTTTCAAGATTGCTATTTTTGAAGCTGGAATTAAAGAGATTGATGCAAAATATACAAAATAAAGACTAGCAATAACCCAATAGCCAATACCATATTTAATGTCGGTTTTAATTCATTTAAATTTTTTAATATATTGTGTAGAATTTTTGTTAACTCTTTTACTATTTATGAGTTATGTATGCGATTGAAGAAAGTTTATAAATGGAATAAATAATGTTTTTATTACCACAGATGATTTTGCTTCTCTTAATTTTCGAAGTTCAGTTTTGTTTATTTTTGTTTTTTTTGTTTAACTTGAAATTAAAATTATTAAATATATAATTTCGATGCTTATAATTTTTAAATCAATTTTGAAAATATTATCAAAGTTAAATCTCGATCTCTTATGTTAAGCAAAGAAAGATATTTATTTGTGAAATTATATTATGTTTTATTGTCTAATTAAAAATATTTGAATTAAATTCTATTGATTGGTTAATTTTTTAAAATAGAAGTGAACATACATAGTACCTTAATGCCACCTTATGTCAATAATTACTTTTTTCTATCAGCACAGCACATCTAAAAATTCTACATTTCTAATGAAATATATATATGTCTGTCATGTTATAAAAATTTTTTTTTCAAATTAAATTTAAAACTCAGGATAAATTACAATTGAAAATGGTAAAATAAATTTCGTATGATAATCATCAATTACTATGATCTTACTTTGAAGATTACTATATTTATACTAAGTAATTTTTCATAATATTATGTGACCATGCATGGAACTGTAAGCCAACCACATGCACCGAACATCAAAGCAAAACCATCATTTTCAAATAATTAATGTAATTAATAATGGGAAATTATATACTAAATTCCATAAACCATATTAAAAAATATTTGTTATATCCTTTTTAAAGATTTTTGCTAACACAAGTAATTTGAAATAAATATATTTATATTATATTATTTATTTATTTAATTTAAACTTGCTTAATAAAAATTCATGTTTATTTTTTATACATACCTAATTACATAAATGGTTATTAAACTAATAAATTACAAAAACTAAAATTAAATTTTTAAAATAATATACAAAAATAATTAAAATCTTTTAATCTTTTTTTAATTTAAACTTAAATATTCGTACAAGAGAATAAAAACAAATTGTTATATACTAAATTTACATAATTTTTATACATTAATTTTAAATAATAATTAATTTTTTGTTATAATAAAAAATTATAAAACTAAAATAAATTATTTGTATTTTTGACTAAATTAAATTATAATTTTATTCGTACATAAAATTAAATTTATAAAAATAAACAACAAAATTTATTTAATTTTTATTAAAATGGAATTTATTACATTTAAATATTATTTATTAATTTTAAAAAAAAACTTACATATTAATTAATTTACATTAGACGGTGTTTAGTCGAAATTATTAGATAAAATCCGAAGGACCGAATTTATAGCACATTTTGTATGGTAATTTATCAATTGATTTCATAGCTAGCAATTTACTATTGATAATTATTTTAAATTTAATTCAAATATTTATATAGTTTATTCTAATATTTCTATATTTTTCGAAATAGATATGATACTAAAGTGGCAGTCACAGTGATTTCGATACGGTACGTTCGAATCGATTTGAACCGGTCGTTTCGAAAAGAAATTATATAATGTATTCGTTCAGTTTATATAAAAAAATATATTTTCCATAATAATTTAAAAATTTCAAACTTCAAATGAATAATTTGTGGGATATGTCTTTCGATTCATTCGGCAAAGTTAAAATATTTTTAACTCTTTTCGAATGAATTCGTTTCGACAAGTTCATTGTGATTTGCAATCCGGCATACCATATAAAATGTATGGGGCTGTCAAAATTTTAAATTTTCGATTCACCACTGTGACTGTTACTTAAGGAAGAAGAATTAATTTCTGCCCAGTTTACATTAAATTATGACACCGTTTTGATTCTTTTTCGACGTTACTCAATTGTTGCAAAATAACATAAATTTCGAAAGTACATTTTTATCGTTAATCAATTTCGATCATCTTCATATAAACTTTATGTGTAATGTCCGTTTGTGAGTTGGAGTAGTTGTGCACAACAGGGAATTGCACATGTGCACTACTCAATCAAAAAAAAACCCTGAAATAATCAAATAATCAAGAAACACACAAAAGTTTAGATTTAAACCAAATTTTTATTAGCACTGTTAATTTATTATTTTAAAGATTAGAGACAAGGTATTAGAATTTTTTGTTCAATCGCCTATCCTGTACCAGTCTGCTACACTCTAGGTATATCATATACGCTACACTAGGAGCTGGTCTCGGCAAAGGGACTTGTAAATTCGGACGTGTGTTGTGGCGGTGATGCACAAGCACGGACGGGAATTACAGCTGGTCATGTGTCAAACTTACAATACCCTGAAGTTGAGCATCATGTAAATATGTGGTGTGTGTAAATATGTGGTGTAGCATCTATGCTACCTATAGTGTAGCAGGCTGGTATACGATTGCTACGTAACTTTGCAGACACGTCTGTATTGTATGTGAGATAACGTGTACGAAATATGATGCTATTGCTATACATATGTATATTTTGTGAATTATGTACAATATATATATGTATCTATATGATATATAATTATATATATGTAATATATATATATATTTGTATATAGAAAGAATGTATCGAGTGGGGTCCATACTGCACCTCTGGAGCAACGTAAAACAAATTCATAAAAAAGTTCATTTCGAAAATTATTATTTATGAATAAGAGATAAACTTAAATAGTATACTAAGATCCATACGCATTTATTTACGTTTGGATAGTATTCCGTAGAACTCTAAATTTAGTCCCTTATTTTTTATTTATATTACAAAAGAATTTGATCTTCATAAATATTTTCAACACCCTGTACCTCGACTGTACTAATAAAAATTAACTGGGAAAAGTTTATAATAATTTCATTTTGATAATACTGAATGTTCATTTGTAATTGTTTAAATAAATGTTTATTTAACATTAAGTTTTTATATTAATATTTGTGAATAAATATTTTATTAACTCATTTATAATTAATAATATTTAAAAAATTTAACTTAAAAGCTAAAAACTTTGTTAATTTATTTAATAAGAGTTAAATTACTATAATATTTAATTCATATTCCAATTATTTCCAATTTGATAATATCATTACCATTGCAATAACTTTATTTAAATATTACATACAAATTAAAGTATCCTTTTTTTATTGTCATGATCACAGATTTAAGTAATAGTAAAACATCATAATTCAATTCCCATTACGAATTTCATTCATACTCATCAAAATTCATTCACAAAATCTTTCATACTGTAACTTAACATTTTTTCCTAATCAAATTAACTTGAAAATATTTCAACCTTTCCATAACCACCAAACAAAAATCCAATCAGCCTCATTTGTTAATGTAAAGGCTCTGCCATACATTTACATTGTTTAATTCGCTGTACACGTTTTTTCCTTAATTGTGGCACCAATGATGGACACCTTAATGTTATTGTAATCCATGTATATTTTTTTGGTTTACAAAAACCACATGATTGAAATGCAGCACCAGTTAAATCTTCATCATCAAAATGATCATCAGATAAATAACGATTTATTTTACCACCACTATTAATATCAATATTATGTCCACCGCGATGTAATTTCCTTTTTCTTGGACTTTTTGGTATATAAAATGAATTACATTGACCATAACAGAAACGATTTACAAATGTTCGTGTTAAACATCCTTGTTCTCGGATTCGTTGTACTAATGGTTCAGTTTTACACCAATCTTTTTTTAAATACTCTTTACGTGTTATGTATAATGCATTTTTACTAGATTTTAATATTTTATCACCGCGTGGTAAATCACTTGGATCGAATAGAGTATTAATTGGTAAATTTTGATCTGTTGTAAAAAATCTTTGATCGGAATTATATGTATCATTATATTGTAATAATTCCATTGATTCTGGTATTGATGATGATAATTTTTGTTCATTATTATGTCGTCTATGTTGTTGATTATATTGATTACTAGTTGATGATGATGTAACATCACCATTATATTCAAAATCATTATCAAATAATTCACGATTTTGTTTATTCCGTTGTTGATGATGATTATGTTGATTTTGATGGTGACGTCTTATTTCTGATTTATATCTTGTTAATGATAAATTTGATGTTGATTCAAGATATTCTAATTCTTCATCTAAATCATTTTGTGTTATAAATGGATTAGATCTGTCCTGATGTTGTTGTTGTTGCTGATGATTATTTGAATGTGATAAAGTATTATTAAGACGTCTTTGGGCAATTAATTTTTCTATTTCTTGTGTATTCATTATATCTAATATTGATGATGATGATGAAAATGCTGATAAATCTGATGATTTTTTACGACGACCGTTATTATTATTATGATTGCTAGTACCACCGGATGCAGCGGCAGCAGCAAAAGGTTTTGAATCCCATAATATAAATAGTAAAATGATTGTCGGTAAATAAAGTAGACAATTGTGACGAATTTTCATCTGAAATTAAAAAGAAAAAACGAAGATTTAAATTCAAATTTAAGATTTTTATTTTTGTGTTTAATGCTAAAAATAATATTAAAAATGGCGCGACATGATTTTGCAACATTTTTGATTTACGTTATTAATCTTTAAGTTGGGGAGGATTACAAAGTTTATTATTATATATTTTTTTTGGGGCCACTAAGAGCACCGCAAAAAATAATTAAGCGAAACTATAAAAGTCTCATTTAAATGGCACTAATTCAATTTTTTTTTCTCGCAAAATAAAAGAAAGATTGTAAGTTTATGGACAACAGCGAAGAGATTTTTTTTTCTTCTGTTTTGTTGTTATTACCAAATTAGTTCACCATTAAGATCATAATCTTACTTTTATTTTTATTTTATTTTTACCATTTTGATGGAGTCCATGACTGAAAATTGATGATGGGCTATTGTTATTTTATGTTGTTTGCCAGAATTATTGTCTTTCTTACGATTTTTTTTGAATAATTTTTTTCTTAAGTTGTTGTTTTTTGGGTAAATCAGGCACAAGAAGAAGAAAAAGAATCATGAAAGATAGACGCCAGAAGATTATCTTTTCAAACAAAAAAAAATTGTTAAAATCCGACAATTCTTTGTATGGATGCGTCTTTATGTTATTTTGTTAGTTTATTTTTATAATAAAAAAATTAAATTCATTAAAAAGAAGTTTTATTTAAATATTAACGGCTATTTAAAATAGTCACGTAATTTGACAGAAAAAAAAATATAATAAATTTTTGATTTTTTTCTTAATTTCTTGTAATATTTAAATTATTTTTGTTTTTAATGTTTCATAAGAAAAAAAGATTTTTTTTATTGTCATTGGTAGAATTAATATAAACTTTTAATTTGTTACATTTTGGTCAATTCGTTGTCAATGTCGAGATTTAGTAGCTACCTAATTGAAAATTCATTAAAATTGAAATTCATTATATAAACTTATCAAGTGAGCAAAATTTAGCCCTGCTACATTGCCTGAATTGAGTCCTGTGACTCGGCGACCCCCTGTAATTTATTTAATTGAAAATAAATCACATTTTAATTGTAAATGATTGTACAACACAAATAAACTTTGTCACTTCAAAATTTGCACTAGTGGTATGGAAGTTATAGCTGTAGCAGAGACATTATAATATTCAGCATACAGTAATTTAACATTTACATTGAATTTAGCACTTTAAGGATGAAACTATGGAAACTCTTAAATACGAAGAAATCGTAAATAATTATAAATTATGATATCATCCTAAAATTTAAATAAAAATGTTCAATTTCTATTTTGAAATAGATTAAAACTAAAATACTGAAAGTTTCAATGAATAATATTGATTAAAAATGGTTTTAACCAGTAGAATTAGTCCTTTTTTGATTTATTGTACTAAAACAAAGTTTTGTAAAATCACTGGTTTTATGGAATCCAATTGTATAATTAAATTCTTTCTGAATTTATTCTCGGAATTTCCCCAAGAAATATAATAAATTCATCGATCGAATATGATTTTGAATGTAATACTTTGAAAAGAAAATTCTACAATTAAATTATGACTGTAATTGTTCAATTTTTGTTAACATTTCTTGATATACCCAACACTATTTACCGGATATTATTCAAATCCACGTTAATAAATAAAAGAAAACAAAAAAAATTATCCAAGACAGAAAAAATTATAATGATGAAACTGGAACTAATCGGAAATAAATGGTTTAAAAAATTCATTAATGTTTTTTTATTTTCTTTTTGATTTTAACATAGCAATAAATAAAAAATTCGTAATGAAACTCTGAATTATGGATGCAATTTTTAACTTACAAGACAAAATGTCAGCACTTTAATAAAGAAAGTAAACGAAAATTGGTTTTATTCAAATCAATCAAATTAAAAACATTTTCAAATTTTGTACTTTTAATTGAAATTATATTCCCAAAAAACAGTTTCTTGAAAATGTCATAAACATGTAATATTAAAATTCTAATTTAAAAATTATCTTGTCATTCATTTAATTTCAGTAAAATTCCTGGGGTTTAAAGGATAATTGAATGAATCAAAAATAAAAATTAATTTAAAACATTTTGTAAATTTCATGTTATAATAATTGTTTCCCCATGAATTTTATACATAGGAAAACAATGTGTAGTTGCGCATCCGACTTATTATTTCGAGCACAAACATATACAATACGGTAGCATCCAAAAACATTTTATATTCATATAATTCCATCGTTCTCTTCTTTTAGGTGGCGACTTATTGGCTTTTTATATGTATATCTATACTTATACGTTTTTTAAAAAATATTATCCAATGCCATAAAAGTTGGCGAGACGTAACGTCCGGCGACGTTTAGTGAGTGGAGGCGTCTGGCTGAGCCAATCATCCATAGGTAATATATAAAAAAAGATTTTTTAAATGTTTCATTTAATAATATTATTCGATAAACGAGAATTTCTTATAATTTTTTTTATATACTCGTATAAATAAAAATCATTAGTTTAAAAGTTAATAAATTAATAATTTGAATTTATATTATGAAGCCATAGATCACGGATTAATTTTTATATAGTGTCTCGCTCTCGGTATGTAAATTCTTAATTTAGAATCATTAATCTTAACACTTTCAATTATTTTTTTCTATATTAAAAAATGATTTCAAGGCATATCATAAATCTTAATAACCTAACTAACATATTTTTTTTATTCAAATTAATTAACAACTATTATTTTGTAATTATTTTCGTGATTTTTAATGTTACTCCCATTTGACTTCAAAATTTAAAATTACATGTCAAATATAAATTGTACTAAACGCGAAAAATTTAAAATATTTTAATAATTTTTTTATATTCAATAATTTAGATAATTTAATTATTTAATGTTTGAATTTATAATCTAGAAATATATTTTGCAAAATTCCACCCAAAAATTCATTGATGCGTTAAGTTTGAGAAAAAAAATGTGTAATATTCACACGTTAAAATCGCAATTATCTGGAAATTTAAATCATAATTTATATCTAGATAAATTAAATAAAATAAGAATTATTTATTTATGTTGTCTAAAAAGACTAACATGGCCTGGAATTTCGGGAGATTTTAGAGATTTATTTAAAAATTTTTAATTTCAAGAACTTTTGACTTCGAAGGTAGGATTAGGAAACATATGTTGTACGTTGTACGATTGGATTCTGTTAATATATTCCTTGACACTGCCAAAAAAGTTGTTTACTATACTTATACATATTATTTATTCAAACCGAAATGGTGGATTATTGGATAAATAAATTTCATTTAAGATCAATATTTTCAAATCGAAATGATCCGCAGGATTAATTTAAGCTAGGGAAACTAATATAAAAACAAAGTTTACTTATGTGTAGTTATAGAATTTATAGATTTTAGCTAGGCCAATATATCCTTCCATTACAACATACCTACAATAGTTTCGGTGATTATCATATAATTCTAAAATAACTCTAACATGATACATGCAATGTTTGAAAAGGACAATGATTAATAAATATACATAATTAAGTTTTTCAGCTACGATTAACTGACATCCTTTTAACTAACAGCATTAGTTTGTCATAATTTTAAGAAATATTTCTAATAGCTTGCTCACGATTTGCATGTTATCAAATTTGCAATCTAGTTATTTGGTTATTGTAAATTTAACTATACATATACATACTTTCCTATTAATCATAATAATTATTACATTCTTTAGCATAATTAGATTAACTGCTTAAACTGAAAGTATCACCTGCCAATTTAAAATATATACCAATAAAACTAATAATTTATAACATAAATTTTACAAATACAATCTATAAATCAATAAATCCAATTAGCAAAATACTATAATATGCAAAATATCGCCTGTTCGATATATAATATAATTACTAATTCAATGAAATAATAATCTAGAACAACTAATTGTTAGATTGCAAACATTTATATATGACAATTTGTAATTATTACACTATTTTTTAATATAAAATATCGTGATAAAATTGCATTAATTTGAAATATAGAAAAAGATTTATTACAAATGTAGAATATAGAAAAAGATTTATTACAAATGACATCAGTTCGAAAAGTAAATATAATATATATTTATGTATTATACAGTATTTTACCCTCAGCACGTTACTATAATTTTACATTTATTATTATTTATAAATAAAACTAACATATCATAAATCTAAATTAAATATTTTATGAAAAACATTTATAAATAATATTATCTATTATGTCATTTCCTATTTAAATATTTTGCAAAATACCTGTCGCAATTTCCAAGTAATTAATAAGTCATTTATTATTTTCATTTTCATTTTAGAAATTCAAATTTTGTCTTTCTATTATTAATAAACTCGTTCTTATATTCTTTACCAATTAATTTTTGGTAAATTTCCCAAAGTAAGAGACGAACTTTGGGTAAAGAATGAATTTGATTGGGAAAAGCTAATATTTGATTTAGAAAAGGACAAATTTTAATTGTTAAAAGATCAATGTGAATTGGTAAAAAAAGACAATTTGTCCTAAAAATGATATACATATATAAATTTATCAATAAATTTTATTAATAATCTGCTGTTAAAAATGAAATATCATAAAATAATTCTAAACAAATAAATTAATTAAATTTCATTATTTGTTTTTTCAGTTAAATTTATTTGATATCTAAAAAAAATCCATTTTCTCAATTATTATACCAAAAAGCATAAAAATATGAAATCAAATCAAATTTTTTGATTAATAAATTTTTAAAATTTAAATTTTTTTTATTTTTATTTATATTTTTGTATATTTTTTTCACCAAAAAATCATAATATTATTATTGTAGCATATAAAATATTAGGCCAAAGGTGGGCACTTTTGTGGGCGCCTGTCTGCTTGTTTGTTTCTATTTTATCCACGAAGACAAAACAAAAAAATAAGTTAATAATAACAAAGTATTATAATATAAAAAAGAATTGACCGATTCCGATATGTCGGACATGCTGCGTGCGCCACTCATTTCATTAATGTATAAAAACAGTTTTTTTTAATATTCTCTCATTTTATGCTGTGCTGTAGTCAACGTTTTTTTTTCGTTATATTATTTTTTATGATTATTTTTCTTTAAATTATTTTATTTGTTTTTGAAGATTTCCTTTATATTTTTGGTTAGTTAGAGGCGGTGGCAATCCATGGTGGTGTTTTTCGGTAGAGTAAAAGATCTTCCTTCTAGTCTTGGTTAAAAAGTAAACTGCAAATAATTTCTTATATTTAAATTGTCTGAAATTTTTATTTTTTTTAACCCTTTATGAAAAAACAAATTATTTTAGATTTTTATTTTATGTGGGGCATTAAATATTTATTAAGATATTTAAAAAAAAATTGAACATAAAAATAATATAGTCGATTTATTATAAATCTCTGACTACTGTATATTTAGAAAATTTGATTTCCTATTTAAATAAGGGAGATTATAAGAATTTTTGTGAAAATTCTAGTTTCTGACGCTTTAAAATTCATCAATTCACATTGGAAAATTATATTCAGATAACGTAGAAGTAAAATTTTTGTAATTTTGTTGAAAAAGTAGAGAACATCTGTTAGGAAAGTTTGTGATACCTCCAGAAAATTTTAATACTTTAATTAAAGAAATTCTAGACTTAAATTAGATCAATTACTTTTAGATTAAATTCATCATCAAAAACATTTATTTTAGCTTATTATTATATATAAAACTATCATCTTCTCCATCACTCAATAAATTGAAAAATTTTCTTGGCTTAAAATGTTCAAAAAGTAACTTCGATTCAGTTTAAGATAAAATTAGCATAACTACTTAGTTAAGAACTGAATATACATTGCGTTCGACCTTTTTTGTTATCATAATTACTTAAAAGTTATAGTAAACGTAAGGCTTTTTGATTAAATATTAACTAGTAGTAGGATAAAAATCAATTTCATGAAAAATTGACAAATTTTCCAAACAATTTAGCCAGGCAAAACAAAAACTAGATCTTTCTAATAAATTTTTTCTTCAAACGTATATGTTTTGTACCTTCTTTTGTTCCTGATGGGCCTACAAATACAAACTGTGAGCCTACTAAGCCTATCGCTTAGAGCTTAGACATTAACTCGACATTCTATTGGAATTGTACAAATCCAATCCCATTTCTTAATCTACCAATATTAACTTTACTTTTTTTATGGTTTGTCCCACAGGCTCCTTAACTAAATAAATTATTTTAAATAGTTGACACAACGAACTTACTAGACCAATTTAAAATTAATAAATTTTATTAATAAATTTTAATATTAATCTTCTTAAAATTAATAAATTTTAATATTAATCTTCTTTTTTTTTGTAAATCAAAATTATTACATTTTCACTTTGTAATAATTTAAATAAATTAACTTTATATTTCTTATGTATATACATATTTTACACCCCACATGATTTTCATTTAAATATAAAATAACGATTCAACTAAAATAATCATCTATATATGTATTCCATATTCTTTGCTGACTTAATTTTCAATTTTACTAAGGGAAACATATTGTAGATATATTATGCTCAACAAAAACGTACAAAAAGAGAGGAAGTGAACATATAATACAATTCATATATATACATACATAAATATACAGATTGCGTATTAGTCAATTTAAGTAATGTTTTTATTAACATAGTTTATGAAACACCCTGGAGTGTTTTTAATTGACTTAACAAATAAAATGACATTAACTACCTAAACATTTATACCCACAAATATACTTTTCCCTATTCTCAGTCTCGACGAGGAGAAATAACACTCAAAAAGAAGATTTGAAAAAAAATTGCTTTCGAACGAAAGAAAAGTATATAAAAAAGAT
Organism: Empis stercorea; assembly: GCA_949752835.1. Classification (NCBI taxonomy): domain Eukaryota; kingdom Metazoa; phylum Arthropoda; class Insecta; order Diptera; family Empididae; genus Empis; species Empis stercorea. The sequence continues at coordinate 54,944,839 of OX457089.1, forward strand.
TAAAACAACACACAAGGGCCAAGAATTACTGAGATAAAGATTATGATGAGTCTCGTTAAAATGAACTAATTTGAACTTAATCGAAATGGTTTTTTGGCGTTTTAATTTTAAAATGTGTAACAAACTTTGAGACAAATTAGAATCATTCTAAAATTTCCATTAAAGGTCACTGATATTATTATATGTACTTGTTATTGAATATTCGATCAATTCTTTATCTTTCATTGCTAACCATGATGTTCTTTGTCACAGCGACTTCACCTTTCCAAGACACACCACATACATAAATACTTAATAACATTTCCAGCATTTCTAAACTGAATTGTAGTATTGCTTGATGCTCGCAGAATGTATACTTATATCCTGGTAAATTGCTGACAAAATTCAAAGAAAATTTCTATCAAATTTATTATAAAATAATATCATAGACTAAAAACTTGAAGCATGGGTAAAGTTACATGTTTTGGGCGGTGCTATTACCACCAGAAACATTGTCATTTCAATTATCTCTTCAAATAAATCAGAGGATGTTACAATGTTACAAGTTACAATGAATTCTCACATATATCCTTTTTTCATATAAATCTTTTGCAATTCTATAGACATACTACTGTAACCTCATTCTCCATAATTTATCTATGAAGAAGAAAAAAATCACTGTTTTCATTTCCCTAAACAAACGAAACTAAAACCAATCTATATGTTATATACATGATACATCGAATGTAACAATTATTAAAGAACTCAATAGTCGCCACATATAATTATATTTCATTTTCTTTTAAGATACAAAAGTTTATTTTCTTTTTTACACCGAAGAAAACACGACGATGACGGGAGGAAACCACAAAAAAAAGAACCAAAACAATAAAAATATGTTTTGGCTACAAATAACCGACGACGTCGACGGGGCGCTTTGTGAAACTCCATTATCACAAAAACAGCAATAAAAATCAAGAGAAATATCTTTTCTTTACAAAAAAGAAAAAACGTTGCAAGCACGTGGGCATTTTTAAAAATTCGTGCTCCACGAAAAAAAAGAGAAGACACCCACTCGACTAGAACACACAAAATAACCCAGAAGAAGAACATAAAGTTCCATTAAAGATGATTGTTTAGAACGTGTTATAATCTTAATGACGATTTCATATTTAATTCCATCTTTATTATTATTAATTAATTAAAAAAATTTAAAGAGGTAAATTAATTTATTGAAATTGGCGACAATAGTTTTTATTTTTTTTAAATGACTAAAATAAGATGTATTAAAAAATTTTTTTGTAGATTAATAAAAAAATAATACGGTATAAACAAAAATAAAAATTAATATTTTTTACCATTTAAATTTTGGTAAAAAATTATGACAGTTATGTTTTTTATTATAAATACAAAATTATGCTAATTAATTTTAAAGACTTAAGTGATTGTATATATATCGATAATGGTGTTTCTTTTCTTTCTTTTTTTTTGCGAGATAATCGAAATACATGTATCGTGTATGCAATACAGTAGTGGTCTAATAATTGAACATGATTTTTATAAAGAAGAAAGCTTTTTAGTTAGTTAGGTCCAGTTAGTTAGGTCCACAGCAGATATTGTAAGAATCTAGGGTGAGGTAAATTAAAGATAATGAAAATGTAAATATTTATTATAATTCTTCTAATATCTTCCAGTCCTTTAAAAACAGTTCAGTTCTAGAATTTTGTTGTAGTATATTCCATACATATTTTTAATTTTATTAATTATGATCTTTAAATGGTTCTTCAAATAGTATAGTTGGTCTAGACTTAAATTCATTATAACCTACCAAAGCAGCGAGACAATTGTATAATATGTATTGTAGAATTGTACAATTAAAATAATAATTTTTAAATATTTTGGATATCAATTCTTGATTATAATATTTTTTTTATTAAACTTGTAATATATTTTAAAGGTTTGGCGCCACCTTTATTGCCCAGTGGCCAATTTTATATATTATTTTTTTATATACACACATGATGATAGTGGGTTCATATTCTGACTGGGTTATTAGATTTCAGCATCATTTTGCTTTTAATGTTTCATCATGAAAATATTTTAAATCCTACACAAAAATTATTTTTTTAAAGAATTTTATTTTATGCTGAATTTTGAGACAATTGTGATTACAATGTCATTTTTTTGTATTTAAGATTAAAATTTTTTTTGATACATGTAACTCTAAACTTTTTCATAACCAAAATATTTATTTATTTCAATAAATATATTGCAAAATTTTATAACTAATTTAGTTACTTTAAATTAAATACCAAACTAAAATAAAAATGCCAGAATTTTACATGATAATTTCAAAATAGAATTAAATGAAAATCATGTGTAATTTCAATTTTCACCAACAAAAAATAAAAATGCCACAAATTTTTATTAGATAAATTAGAAAAAAATTCTCTCATTTCTTTTATCATTTTTATGGCGACTAGAAAAAAGAATTATTTTAAGGAAAATAGAAATTGAATGAAAACGATAATCGAAAATTAGTGTAATTGAAAATTTTGGCATTTTACCAAAACGAAATTCAAATTGAAGACCAAACCAAACAAACGGAATTCGATCCAAAACCGATTATGGTTTTATGCTTATATGAAAAAAAGTATAATTCGAGAAATATTAATATTTATTTTTATGATACATATTATATTTTGTAATTATTGAAAATTTGTTAGAATTTTTAATAAAAAAAACCTAACGAGGAAAAATAATTTATACCTTTGGTACTTTATAAAACAAATGTCGTATTTTACAAAAATTTAATTAATAAATTTGTATATTTACAATTTAACATATATATTTAAAATGACTGACAAAATTTACCATTACTTTATGATATACTTAATACCCAATAAATCAACTATTGTTAAAACTCTGTTACCCATCATTTTAAATATAATTTTCTAGAAATAAAATATTATTTCAAATTAAAAAAACTTTTTCTATATTATATTAAATTTAATATATCAATTTCCGTCATACCCTCTTTTTTACTACGGATATTCCCACATAAATATAAAATTTTCTTCCGACTTTTAATTTAATTCATTTGAAAAAACCAATTCTTTTTTTTTATATTATTCAATTTTATTTATTATTTTCAATTTAAATGGACCGAAACGATATTTAATTGATTCTAATTAATTTATATACATAATGTATATATGTAGTACATAAATGACAGCAGATAAACTGACCATAGATAATAGTTCGCATTAATCTCCAGCATTACATTATAATGTAAATTAGTGACCTAACATGTCTGTGGTTTTGATTTCAAGAAATTAATAATTAATTTTAATTAAAAACTTAAAATTTTTGCTGAAACAAATATAGCATAGATCTAAAACATAAGATTTTCAAAGATTTATCTTTCAAAGTAAATTAACTAATAATTTATATAGTTTGTAATAAATTTTGATTACTGGACAATTTTTATCTAAAAAAAATAAAAATAAAACAATTTCTTAATAATCTTTATAATATTTCATAATGGAAAATTTGTTGTACCACATTTTGGTGTCAGCAAATAATTTTCGTTACATTAAATTTTAATGAATGGATTTTAATCTAAAAAACAATACAAATTTCTTTCAAATCAGAGTTAATCATTACTCAATACTCATTACTCATATTTTATATATTTGATTAACGTTAGTAAAAATAATTAGAGGAATAAAAAAAAATAAACTGACATCATCATTAATTGTATTGGCAAATTTTAATTGGAAATAATTAGATTTTTTTTATATAACAATAAAATTTAATTGATATTCCATATGCAAATATTAGAGATAAGAATAATTTTAATTACAAATTTTAAAAATATAATGCAACAAAACAAAGTTTGTTGAAAATAATTAATTAATTAACAAATGTTTCAATTTTAAAGAAATATTTGTTATATGTATATAATTGTATGTTAACTATCACTAATTTATAATGTTATGTAATTGTTAAAATTACTAAAAAAATTAAAAATAACACTTTACTCATATATTTGAATTATAGAAGTACTACTATAATTATTACATTTATGTGTAAAAATTAATAATTATTGAACAGCAATAGTATATTGTTAAAATGAGATACTAAAGTTTTAAAAATTCTGATAAAGTCTGAAAAATGTCAAAAATTAATAATCATTTTAATATTTATTTGCTTTGAACTTTTGAAAAACTAAAATAAATCGGGAGAGTAACATAGAACGGAAATGGATGAAGATATTTGGTTCAGAAATGGACCAGAATATTGTCCAAGTTGAAGTAGAATCTGATATGGAAGTAGAGATATAATGTATATGTAATGTTATTGTCCATAATTCAATTTAATGGTAGAGAGATAATTCAATTTAATGGTAATACCTAATATTGAATTAAATTTATTAGGAAAAATTATATTAGTACAAAGAAATGTCACAAGTAATTTTAAGAATCTATGTTGGGAAAAAATTATTTCATAGTGCCTTTCCAATTAACGAAACAAACATTTATAATTCTCAAATAGTTTTAATTAAAATTAAAAGTAATTGAAATGAAAAAATTAAATAATTACTGAAGTAATGGAAATTATTATTTAATAAATTTTTTTAAAGACGCCACTATTATTAAAATGATTTTTTTAAACACTTATTTTTGAGTACCTTAAATAAACTAATAATAATTTATAAATTTGAGATAATGATTCAATCCAAAAAATGATTCATTTAGAAATAGAAAATAATAATTATTATTTATGTAACCTTCCCCCACATTATAGAATTTATTGTTTTATCATTTTAATATGATTCTTTCAGTCTGGCCTAAAAAAAAATTATTTTTAATCCCAAATCAAATAATAATATCTCTAGTTATATAAATGATTAATTTAAAAAAAAAAAAAATAACACGTCATTTATAGCGAATATCAATAATAAAATTTCTGTAAAATTAAATAATGTTGCCCCTATTCTGTAAAATTAAATTATTTTGCACCTACCAAAAATACATTACTACTTGTTGAAAAAACAAAAATAATTTTATATAAATCAAAAATTGTGTCCTTGAAAAAAAAATTCTTTATAAAAAAAACAAAAATTTTCCAATATTTCAAAGATTATCTATAAATTTTACAATGAAATCTATTCAATTTCCCGCAACATTAATTTATTGAGTCTAGTAAATTTTTTCTTTAACATGAAAAATAGCAAATAAATAACATATGTGATTGTGTAGGGTTGGGAAGCTATTCGGGGAAAAAAATTTAGAAAACATGTTTATTAATCAAATCCTGTTTGTCCTTAGAAATGTAAATCAACTGTTAATCAATTATGATATGTTGGGTGGATTGATATAATAGAGCGAAAGTAATTATCTGACGACATCTTGGCAGGAAAACTGATCTCTTAATCTCTTAGACAGTCCCCAAATTAGAAAAATACAAAAGAGAATTGTCATAGTTCATACATCAAAATGTAATATTTGATCGATCGTAATTAATCTGACTATTTTGAATATGCTAAACATTCGTCAGTTTTGTTTTTGTTTCAAACCTTTCAGCTCTACTGTAACATGTACATACCATAGTCCATAAGATATATTTATATCCCATACTGCTTCAATAATATTTCTAATTATACATGGTTCTTTCCTATGTTATCTTAATTTATTTATGATACATGGTTCTTTATTTCTAATTATACATGGTTCTTTAATGTTATCTTAATTTATTTATGATCTTTTCATGTTTCTAATTCAAAATTACCTAAAATACCAACACCGTGATCATTTTAAAAACTATATTTGTTTGATACCATAAATTAATCTTAATTCAACTATATACTCAGAATTTGAAAATTAAAATTATGTTCTTCACTGATGAACGTCTTTAATGAAAATTGTAATTTTACCAACCTACACACATAATCTTTTCGATATTACCGACCGACCAAGTAATTATTGTTATTAATTATACAAGTAATGCTAATAATTGCTAGTTGGATAAACATGTAATAATTATAAATTGATAATTTCCTATCACTGTTGTGCGCACATTAATATGGGTAATTAAAATAATATTGAAATGATCAGTTTTGAGTTTATGATGATCGACAGCATAAGGTAATAACATATATGTACATATAATGTTCATATTACATATAAGTAAATAATGTAAATTATAACCTAAAACATATGGTGTCTTTTTTTTATTTACCGGTCAATCATAATTTTGACTTTGAATTTATACATTTTTTCTTTTTTTTTTTTTCATTATTTCATTTTTGGATTATTGCCCACAAAACTTTATTTTTTTCCAATTACATTATGTACATACATATATTGCCCAGATCAAAATTAATTAGTTGAGAAAAAATCAATGAAATTGATCGACAAATACATATGTAAGTACAAAATAATGTTTGTGGTAAGAATTAATTGTCTCTTAAAATTTATGAAAATTAGTATGGAATTTTGTTATGAAAATATGGCAATTTTATTTCTCAAAATTTTAAATATATTTTTTTTTGTTTTTGTAATGTTTTGCTTAATACAGAAATAAAAATATACTTTTATGCGGTCTTTTTGATTTACATAAAAATATATTAAAGTATATTTAAAATTCCACGCAAATGATATGGTTAATTAAAAAAATTAAAATTTAATATTTATTATATATTTAATGTGAAATGTTTTTTTACTTACAACAAAAAATTCGTGAGAATTTATTTATCTATGTATATTAAATTTATTTGATTACAAAATACATATATACATATATACCTATGTAAATCATTTTCATTAAATAAAAAACTGAATATAAATATAATTAATTTATATAATTTCACATTATAAAACATGATCATGGAATTTACTATACATAAAATTTATAGCAAAATAATATAAAAAAAATCATTTTTTAATAAAGTTGTAATCAGATAAAATATTTTTTATTTATTTAATTTATTTTTAATTGGTATTATTTTTTTTAAAAAAAATATCCTTTAATATATTTAAATTGTCTATGTCTATGGTATATAAAACACACCTAAAATTCGTGGCTAACAAATCAAATTCGAATCAGGGGCGAAACAAAAAAATTAAATTGTTAAATGCGTTGAAATAAATTTAAATATATATGTATATAATAAATATTTTTTTTTATTTCAATTATATTTTAATGATTATTATTTACGAACATATTAATTATAATTATTATTATTGTTTAATGGAAAATATGTTAATAGAGATCTTAATCGACGTAGAAATATAAATAAATAAAAAATTATTTCTTAAATAAATTTTTATGATCTCTGTGAACAAGAAAAAATAAAATTAGAAAAAATAAATAAATTGTCATTATTGTCATTATCTTTGACAGACATGACGATTTTTAAAATTTTTTTATTTATTTATATGAATGTACATATTTTGTACATTGGATATAGAGAGTGTTTTTTAGTTAATTTATGTAAATTATATAATGATAATGAGTTATTTATTGATATATAAATAGTAATTTTAATATAATATTTGTGATTTAATTAATAATGTCTGATTTACTAATTTTATTATAATTTTTTTTGAGACTTTGTTACAAAATAATTTAAAATATTGAAGATAGATCAATCAATAAATTTTCATCAAAAATGATTAATTAATAATGATAATTAATTTATTGTTGATCTCTACTTTAGATAAACCATTAATAACATACCTTTTATTTGGTATATGTAACACATTTTTGCTGTAAAATTATTCAAATTCCACACAAAGTTTATGAAACTAAATATTATTTATAACATTTTCTTTGATTCAACAGCCTGAAAGTCGACCTAAGATTTTGGAGATTTTGAAAATTCTATTAAAATTTAAGTAAAATTTACTTTAAGAATATTATAAAGATTTCCCTCAGGTGGAAGAACAACTTTAGCTTTTTAAGTAATCGAAGTTTTAAAAAAAATATCGCGTCACTAGTAGGGGACAAGCTTAAATCCAAAAATTTTAATATCTTTTCACTTTAATCTAAAAGTCTGATTGAGTTAATATAATAAAAGTCTTATTTTATTTCTAAAATGACCAAAATATTGTTTAAGTTTCTTCAGCGTCGGAAAATTCTTAATATATGAATGATGCAGAAAAAGCACTGATGCAGAAAATTATAAAAAAGATGTACCTACATATGTGTTTTGAAATTTCATCCTAAATATATCAAATTATTAAAATGACTACCTTAATATTTTAGATGTGAATCGACTTAAACAGTGGAATTTCCAATTATCAGAGAAAATCGTATAATTATTACGAGAAATAGACAATATTGGAATTTTTTTTTGTTAATTAACAAAATAATTGCAATAATTATGGTTTTTCCCCTCCTCCTAACAGGTTCAATTAAGCAATTACAGAGTGCATAAATCAAGTATTTTTTCAATATAAATTAATTTTGATTATTGCTATTTTATTAATAATTATTCAATTCATTTATTATTTACCTTGTGGCTTTTCAAATTTTTTGTTTGTTTTTTTCTATAATTTTTATGTGAAAAATATTCCTCTATTTTTTTATGCAATATTTAATTTTTATGCAAATTTCTTTTCTTATAGATTAAAGTACTATTTTCCTTTTCATTAACTTTCTCTTAACTTATTTTTATAATTTCATAATTTTTAGCACACATTTTCTCAAAATTTTAATTTCCTTTAATATTATTTATGTATTTATTTTTTCACTTTTGTTAATAAAATTGGTTAAAAATTAACAAAAAAAATTAAATTAAAAAATTAAAATAATTTATTTTAAAATTTTTTATTTTCCAAAATTTCCGAAAATTTAATTATTTTTATGTTGTTACAAATTTTCAAATTATCAAAATTTAATTAAATTTAATTTTATTTTTCTTGAAGGTATACACACACGAGAAACACGACGATGTTCACCGTTCGGACAGTGACAGATAAATGCACATGAAATTTTGTTGGTTTCAAAAGTTTTCCTCGATTTTTGTTTTGTGTTGCTTTTGCACACATAAGATTTTTTATATCCATATACATATACATATCTATATACATATTTTATTATTATTATTTTAGTTTGAATTTTTTTTTCATGTTAATGTTTTTCACAAAAGATGTTTGTGGTTGATTTTTATTTTTTTGTAATTGAGACTGCGGGATGACTTTATAAAAAAAAATCAACAATAATTGTTTGTGTGATGCTCGAATATCTTTTCAGTGCTATTATATGTATGCTAACAATGGGGTGGGTGCTCTGTTAGTGTCTCGTCAAAAATTTTGTTTTAATGTTTTTATTGTGGTGACAATATTATGATTTTTTTTTATTATTTATTATTTTAAGTTGTTACTGATTGATAATTGATATTATTATGTAGTTATTTAAATATCTACATAAAAAACTCAACAAATTAAATGTAAAAAATGAGGAATATAAATAAAAAAAAATTTACAAATTAATCTTTGACAGTAATTTTTTCAATGTTCAAAGTTAAAAAATTTATGTATGTTAACTTTTGTATATAGAATAAATTACATGAAATTTTGAAAAAAATGTGAAAATTTATTTACGCTAAAAAATTAAATATTGCTGAGCTTTAGGAATATTTGATTTTTATTATGAAGTTTGCCGAGTTAAATTAGTTCCAGTATTAATGAATCAAACAAGTCTCTAAATCTAAACCATTTCTCAACACTGAACTATAATATAATCCTATAATAGATTATATAATCCACCAACCAACAGAATGAAAAAGAAGAGCAGATCTTTTTTTCTTCTCTTGGTTCAACAATTTGATGTTGGCCACTTGGAAATGTCATTGATATTTTATTAGAAATTATATAAAATTTAAATTTAATTCTCCTCAATTTCTTTTTAACTTATTTAAATAAAATAATCAAAATTTAAGTGTATGTAGTTTTAAAATATTATTAACTAGGAAAAAATATAATGAACCATTTAATATTTATAGAAAAAGTATTGCAATTTTAATTTTTTATTTTACTAAATGGTTAACCAACTTTTTTTCGAGGATTTTTTTTATAAATTTCACTTAAAATAGATTAATAGGAAATAAAGAGATGTTATTCATGATTCCATATTTATTCACTTACAAATAAGTTCAGTAATTGATTAATAGCTTTTAGAAACGAAATTCAAAACAATTTATCAAAATTTGAAAATTGTTGAAGAACGTGTTCAATTTTGATACATATACGAAAAAAATGAAATATCATAAAAAATTCTGATCACGGATGATTTTCAACTAAAACTTTTATTTAAATTAAGCTTTTTAAATTGAAACATAACTATTTTAGTCATATTGGTGTTTTAGCGTCTATAATTTAATTAACATATATGTATATATAAATCATTTTTGACGGTGTCGTTTTCTATCAAATCGAAGTTGTCTTTTATACTAAAATAAAAATGATAGTTTTCTAAGTGAAATTTATCCTTTTACAGAAATCAAATTGGCGTGGAAAACGACAAATTTTATATGATATAACTATATAGTATGAGAGATGTAATTGCTGCAATAGTTGGACTATATTTTAAAAAAAATATTAATTATGATAAAATTTTATTACTATTTTAGAAAGTCTTTTAATACTTATAGAAATTGTTTTCATAAGTTGTTTAATTTTTTTATTGTTCCATCATTTAATCAGATCATTTATGGATGCATTTGTGAATGGTTAATATTACTATGATTCTATAAATGTACAAATATAGTCAACAGTAATCGCCCTCATTAAGTACATTTTGCGTGCATACAATCTAAATGTAATAAATTAAATTTTGTGTATATAATCAACTGCAAAAGTAATAAACATAACAATCTTTCCTACTAAAATAATAAACCTAAATTACATAAAATAAAATAATTTACTTAAACACTAAAAAAATAAGTAATTGTAAAAAAATGTAATATCTTAAAAAACTTCATTTTTTTTTGTAATAACTTTTAAGACTATTTATAGTAGTTTTAATATACAAAATTATTTTAAACACCTATTAAACATCTACGCAATTCAATTTAGTGAATATTTGTAGCACAAGTTTAATGAATTAAAATTAAACCCACGATTTTGAAAAAAAGAAAAAAAATTTAAAATCACATCCACGTAAGAAAATATTTATAATTTTTATGCTTCTTTAAATACTAAAAAAAAAAAGTAACAAAAATAAAAATTAACAATATTATTTTTCTCATTAGTTATATGAAATTAGAAAAAAAAAAACATTATTTTATGTAATGAAATTATTTTATGATTAATGAGACACATAAAATTTTTTTTAAAGAAGTTTTTTTTTATGCTTTTGTTATCTTCTGAAAAATTAATAAGAAAATGACGATAAGACTAAAAGGAGTCATGAAATATTGTATTATACATTTTGTTTTGTAAATGCACCCACAATCATAATATTCTTCAAATTCAACATTGTTATTTATATGCCATTTATTTGGCAGCATTTAACCGGAAATTGCGCTGTTCCATTTTTATGGAAATTAAAAAAAAAAAATTGAAAGTGACACTAAACAATATAAATATATATATAAAAAATTTTTGACACTTCTTATTTTTGGTATTACAAAAGAAACAAAAAGTCTAAAATTGTTCAACAAGAAAAAAAATCAAACGTGCTATTCAATGGAATATTGTAGATATTCTAAAATTTTAAAAACATGTCAAATTTGCCATTTCTATTGTGAAATAAACCGACACACAAAAATCCTTTAAACAATTTACAAAAAAAAAATCCTTTAAACAATTTACAAACAAAAACAAAGTGGTGCCTGCCTAACTAAATCGTTTATGTATATTTGTCGATTTTAGTTTCTATTAAGGGGTGAATCATTGATTCAAGATAATTTTGACAAATTGCTTAACACTTCTGGAGAAATTCATTTATTATAGTATTTTTTATATTTCCAAAAATTTTCCTTATATAAAAAGTTATAAAAAATAAAAATGAAAAGAATATTGTAATATATTTTTGACACTTTGACAGTTCCATTTATTGAACAATATCGTTCAATTTAGTTATGTACGAATTGGCATTTCTATTCAATCATTTGTTCATCGAATATTAATAATATTTATGAAATCTGCAATTGATGTGTACTTTCATTAACGTATAATTCAGGTAATTTCGAAATACATATTTTATTTTTAGGAACCTCTGCTACTTTAAAAAATGTGAACAACATCCTGGCAAGTTCAAATTGCAATAGCTATAATTAAAATTTCAAATTATTGAACTTTCCAATTGATATTGTAAAATTTGTTTAGAAATCAAATAAAATCCTGAAAATTCTTTATTTTGATAACCAATTTGGGTTCCACTTTGAAATTTTTATAATCATAAAACTGCAGCTATAAAAAAATTATTTTCAATTATTTTTAATTAAAAACCTTTTGAAAGTATAAAAAAATAATTTAATTTAAAAATATGTAAAAGAAAAATATTTCTCCCCAAAAAAATGTGCAGGGAAAAAAATTGAAAATTTATTTGTCTTTTTCAACAAATAAATATAAATTTTTCAATTATATTTATTGATTCAGTATTTTCTTTTCATCCATTTTTATAAGATCACTTTTTGGTCAATAAATTATTATAAGAAGGATAGTAAATATTTGATCTGTAATAAAATTTAAGGGGTAATTAAATTACTAATGGTTCTACTACTATACTATCGATATCAAATCGTAACAAAAAGATATTATAAGCTGGCGATGACTTAACTAATATTCTTCGTTGTAAAATATTTTACCTTACTTAGGGGTTGGGTATAAAATCCCAAAACACAAAATCCCCAAGTTTTGTTAAATAACTTAGTTATTAAACCTTAAATAATAATTGTAAGTGTAAAAATTAAAATTCAGATCTTTGCAACATGAAATTTGGTTGATATTTTATTTGGAAGATTACTTTTATAATTATACCATCAGCTATATATTTTTAATTTTAATAATTTTAAGAATAATGAATAATAATAATAATATTAATCGCACAATTAATCACATATACTATCAATTTACCATTTAATTTTTACTGATACAAACCTAAAATTATAAAACTACGTAGACAATAATTGTATTTGAAAGTAATTTATACTAATTAAATATGAATTATATTTGGTTTGAATGAAGAGGGATGACAAAAACCTGGTAGGTATACATTGCGAAATCTTTGTATTCCTCGTGTTGATGATTCGTGCTTTCCTACATCCCATGTAATCAATTTCCATTGAACTAAATCATCTTGGTCGTCTCTATGGTACCTGACTCTGAAATGTTGTTAAGAAATCAGCATTCATTAAAGTGCAGTGACAGAAAAAATGCCCAGTATAAATTAAATTTACTAAATTACAAAATTGTATGCTCCTTCCAAAAGTATAGCTACATAAATTTTAAATAATCTTCATTCTAAATATTTCATGTCCTATATAAAACATTGAAAAACACGGCATAATTTAACTATAACAATCTAACAAATAATTCACTTCTCCATAAAAATTTCTAAATAAATAATTTAATTTCTCTCTAATACTTTGATACTGATTAGCCCCTAATAAATAACCTCAACAAAAATCCTACATTTTTATATACAAAAATAATATTTCCCAAAAAAAACGTATAAAGAGAAATAATTTCATCTTAGTTTAACACCCTGGCGACTTTAATTCTGATTTATGATCAAATCAATACTTTAAACACAAGAAAAAAAATATATTTAAAAACGCCGTAGCCGACGACCCTCTTGGTTTTTTTATTATATTCTCAACAATCCACAAAATCATCTTATAAACAGAATATTTAACCTGACTTCAAACGTGCCACTTAATCTCTGTTAAAGATCAGATACGGTAAGATAAAAAAAATCCTTTTCAATAAAAAATTTTTTTTTTTAGTATTTTAATTTTATATAAACTCTGATATATAATTTTTTTTTTGTGTAGAGCCATAGAGTGCCGAACTGTTGTAACACCATTACTACCACCACCACCATCATCATCATATTCTCCATAGTATCTTAAAGCTACCATAATAACATAAAAAAAGGAAAAAAATGTCCAAAAACATTTACTGGCATGAATGGAATGTGATCGCATTGAATATCTATATATGAGAAAATTTATACATATAATATATTAAAAAAGGTGTATTAAATTAATATTGAATTATTTTCACCGGCCGGCATTATTAAAAAAAAATAACAGAAACACAAATTTCCCAAGAGATTGTAAAATGTTGTATATAGTTTATATTTTAAAATTCTATATTGGTAGCCATGGTCCAAGTTTGATTTTTTTTATATAAGGTTAACCGGCACCAGTATAGTTATTTCACTTGTAATTTAATAGTTTGTTTACACTACTATCGTATAGATACAAAACAGGAAGTTGATTATGGATACATTGTTTTCATTTTAAACCCATTTACCATTATATATTTATAAATATGTATAGCACTTATTAATAAAATCACTAGTTTGTTTGCACATAACAATATCTTTTTCTTCAACCAAAAAAATTATGCTTTGTAATCCAAGATAGCATTAGTACAATATAGTATAAAAGAATAGTATAATCTTTACTATTAAAAAGCGTAATGTAAATACGATATTAAATTTGATGAATTTCATTCATTGAGAGATTTTCTGATTAAATACGTGCCGCAATAATATTTATACATATTACATACTTATATATGTAGCAATCTTCTTCGTTTTTTTTATTCCATGGCTACATAAAGGTGTTAATTCTTTATAACTTTACCTTAATTTAATCCTTCTTTAATCCATATGTATGGTTACAAAGTTATATACATTATAAAAAAACTGGGCTTTGACATTTTTGACCGGAGAATCTAAAGAATTTCGGTTTTGCTTGACAATAAAAAAAAACTTAAATATTCCTTTTTGAACTCATGAAAAAAAAAATTCCCAGAAATAAAAAAAAATCATTTTAAATTAAATTCCTCATATCTTAAAAGAGTAATGCTATTGTTAAATTCTGGATGAGATGTTTGGTTCGTTCTTTTAAAGATATGAAGATTATGATTATATTTTGGTTGAAAATAGATTGTACAATTTCTCTGTAAATGATATTTATAAAAATTACATAAAAAATTGTCTGATAAATTATTATTTATTATTAATAACAATATTTTTATTGACATATCCTATCAAAATAAAGAAAAGAACTTATTATTATTATTATTTTCTAAATATAAAATTTAATCATTTTTTATGATATATTGAAGATTTATATAATTGAAAAAACATATAATAATAATAATTCTATCATTTCTTCTGTCTGCTACAAATCAAAACCAAAAATATTTTGCCAATAATACTTAAAAATTTTTCTTTATTTATTCTTTTTTGATTTTTTTTTATTAAATTGATTTTTGATTAATTGTACGAGTTGCATGATAAAGTAATTAGAAATAGTTAGCAACTTTCATAGTGGAATATAATTTACGCAAATATAATTGAAGCTTGTCTAATTGAGCTAATTCAATTGAAAAACTGTCTACAATCTTGAACATTGAAATCATTAGAAAAATGCAATTGATTAAATAATTTATTTCCAAATTCGACATTTGTTAAATTTAAGAAGTCACTTGCTACCAAATTAGATCTATTTCTACTGTTCATTCTATTATAACTCATGCTAAATTTAGTGAAATAATAAATTTTATAGTTTAATGAAATTACCTATTTGAAATACTGTAGCTTGTAAATACTGTAGTCATTATCTCCGATAAATTCTTAATGAATGATCAATTCCCTTTCATACTGAACTCGTATTATGAGTAAAATAATAAAAATAAATAATTTTAGTAAATGATCATAAAATAATCAATAAAAAGAATAAGCATAAATATAAAAAAAAATCTGCCTTTGAAATAAAAATTTTTTTTATTTGGTATAATAAATTAATTTAATTTTGGTAGCGCCAGTTTTATTAACTTCTCAAAACAAAATAAAAAAAAAAGATGAAAAGAAATTTTATATTATTTTTTTAAATAAATTTGTTCTACCAAAAAAATTAAATTTTTTTATTGATTTTTCATTAAATTAGTAAAATTTTAATAAAATTTTAATAAACATTTTTAATTCAATAATACATATTACATAAGTATTTAATTAACAAATGCGTTTGATTTCATTTGAACGAATAAATTATGTTAAATTTGGAAATTAATTAATTCTTAAATTATTGAAAATTAAATAAATACTTATTTTGTCTTTGATTCAATAATTTTTAAGTATAATATGATTAATTAGTACACTTTAGCAGCATCTTAAGATTTTTTCAAAATTCAGTACATTAAATGTCTCCTATTTATAGTTCTCTTGGGAATATAAACCATGAATTTGAATATATTAAAACATTACTCACCAATCTCCTAAATTATTTGCAGCTAATTAATTATATGAAAAAACAATTTTTTACATTAATTGAATATCAAAAATAATAATTATTATATATCTTTATTTAATTTTAATTAAAATACATATATAAATCGATATTTGAACCCAAAACCTCTAATCTACATAAGTATATGATGTATATTCAATCTTTCAATATTTCAACTCAATGTTAATTTTTCATTTAAAATAAAAACCACAATTTTTTAATATCAATTTTCATTTTAAATTTTAATCAGTTTTTCACACATATCACATTTTTTATGAATACTACAAACTACAATATAATTTTTTTTAACATTTTAGTATTTTTAAACATTTTCTGAAACCATACAAAAAAATTGTTTTTCTTATGTTAAACAAGGTAACATAATTTTACAAGATTTAAAAAAATAAAATAAAATATATAATAAATAAATAGAAGAAAATATCTCAATTAAAATAAAATTAAAGATATTATTTCTTTTTCTTTTTTTTTTTTATATTTAATTTAATTATTAATTTATTTTATATATATTTTTTGCCTGAAACATAAATTAAATAAATATTAATGACATACTAAAGAAAACTACTAAAAGGTAGCCTAGCTGCTGTTTAAATATACAACCCCCTTTTCAAAAAAAAAACCCCACAAGTCAACATTATAAACCACAAGAAAAAAGTATGTATATTATTTATGCTCTAATGGTCGAATGAATTTTACAATGTTTGTTTTTTTCAATGAGTAATTTATGTGACGTTATTTTGTTGTTGTAGCATAAAAATTTATGTTTCTCACTTCCAATTTCAATTATCATAAATTAAAAAATTATTCTAAATTGAAATATAAAATTTATTTAAATATATTTAATAATTATAATATTAATGTATACCTATTATATATTTTATTTTTATTATACATAAATTTTAGTTAGTTCAGTGTTTTATGATTTCACTGTTGGTGGTGGTTTGGGTATTTTTTTGTATAATTTTTCACACTAATTTTTTTATGTTTTAGTTGTTTATTGTTATATTATTAAAACTTTTAGGCGCCATAATGTTGTTATTACTTTGACACTTATACAATTTACAATAATATAACAAGAAACATATAAAATATCAATTGTTTCTTGAATATAATTGGAAAGGTACAACATAAAAGTTGTTATTTGAATTTTACGTTAAACGAAAGGTAAATTATTTTTATATACATATTTATTTTAAGGACGGCTCGCTAGACTAAATAGATCAATTGGACGCATTGGTGAGGGCATAATTGTATTGAAGGGTTTACTTCGAAATGATAATTCGGAACATTAACTTAAAGTCTTATATTTCTTGTGAAGGGTTCTATTTCGTTACTAAACCCTAAATTAACACAAACTGTATTTAATTCAAATATAATTTGGTATGGTGTTTTCAGCGCTTCAACTTCATGCTTATTTTAATGAGTATCAACTTCTTTTTATTTTTTCTGGGAAATTTAATTAATTAACAATTTTGTGTAGATTTAATTTGACTTCTTCGAAGTTTATTAAGTATATTTCTATATTTTTATTAGCTCATTATCTGCGAAAAGTGTATATCTACTTGCATAAACAAGCATATACTTACATTAGTTTCATTAAGTGTTATGTATATTTTCCTAGGGAAGCTGATACTAATAATAATAAACAATTCTTCCATGTAATTTTTTACCAATTAAATTCCAATAATAGAATATCATTTTCTTTTGTTTTGCTATTAAATTTTTTTATTTACCAAATCAAAATTTCTTTCGAAGTCGATGCTCGCAATAGTAAGCATTAACTACTATATCTAGCCATAAAAGATGTTTCAACTATTACCTGAATTTGTAGTTGTATAATCAAATATGTAGTTAATCTCGGGACGTTTTAATTAATTTATATTTTAACAATTTTTGCTGTGAATTACTAATAAATTCCTATTTTTTTAACACTTATTAAATTTATACAATTTGAAATTTATAATCTCTAATCTCTAAGAATTTTAATTTTTACAAAAGTTTGCTCCAAAAAGTGTCATACTCTTCCTTAATTTTTCTGTCCGACACTGTTTTAATTTTTTAATAATTTATCAAAATTTTAAATGTTTTTTTTTCAGATTTTCTAACAAAATAAAAAAAATAATTATATAGTTTTTTTTGTTTGATGAAATTTTGTGGTAAAGGTAAATACATTTTAGCAAAAAAAAACAATATATTCTAATACTTTTTTTCTACGAATAAGAAATATATGGAAGGAGCATAAGTAATAAAAATTGAAGCCAGCCTGGATATAGTAGTCTCTTTCTTTTCACCACCGAACTGTCAAAATTAATAAATAGCAAATAAGGGCCCGACTAGGTTTTTTTTAATTCGGGCAGCAATTTTTAAGGAGAGAAAATTTATTTTTTTTGAAAAATACATGTAAAGATCATCCTAAGGAATATTTTAGTTCGCACATTGATAATTATACAAATTTAAAGTAAAATAGAGTAATTTTGTTACCTAGTTAATATTTTTAATTTATATTGAGATTCTTAAAATTAAAAAAATAAGCCAGCCCTGTAAATCTAAAATCAGCTGTTATAATATTTTTCATATTATTAATTTGACAGTTCGGTGGTGAAAAGAAAGAGAACTATCGAAATCGTGCCTTCATAAACAAATTGTTCAATAAATTAAAATGTTAATGTGTTAAAAAGAGAGGGAACATTTATGCTCCTTCCATATATTTCTTATTCGTAGCTTTTTTTATTAATTTGTGCGCAGCGCAAACAAAACATTTTTATTACTGCGCAAACAAATTATGTTTCTATATATATGTAATCCCATAAAGCTCCCTGGTGGCGCCAAAAATTTATAAATATAAAAGATAATAAATAAAATGCAGAGATGTCAACTATATTGACTAATTTATCTAAGAATATCATTTATTTTAAAACATCAAAAAATTGATAAATATTTTCGCCTTGTCATGCTAATTTTATCATAAAATCAATTAAATAGTTGAATTCTCTTAATTAAGATTTACACTAAATTTAATGTGAAATACGGCCGTTTTCGTTAACGCAGTATGATCGCAGTACTGCAATGTTTTTATTCGTTTTTATGGTAAAAAAAATCGCATAATCAACGAGACAGCAACCAGTCGACAGAAGGAGCATTGGTTAAGCTAAATTTGTCGACTTTTCACACTGTGTCGATAGTCAACATATCAGTAAAAAGAATTAATACATTGCAGTACTGCGATCATACAGTAAGAGATAACCTTTATCTTTATTTCAATAGCTGACGCACATTTGTGTCCATGATAATGTTAATAAAGGATTTCAAAAAATTCACCAATAAAATAAATTTAAACAAAAAAAAACGAATTATTTTTACAACTCTGACTATAACTCTACTTAAAAACAATCAATCATTCATTCAATGCTTATAATTTTTTGTTGCTGTTAGTAATCAATTTCAAATGTCACATTTAATATACCTTAGGCATAGACCTTAGATAATTAGGGGATTATCGCCATAATTTACATTTAGGTAATAATTTTTAATCAGGAGTAAGAATCAAAATTTGAAAATGTTAAAACTTATATCTACAAATCAGAAGAAAATTAATTTTAAATAATGATAATTTTTGGCCAGATAATAGATATCAAATACATAAATGTTTTCGTTCTTTGAATGAGCTAATATTAATTTTCACAATTTACAAATTTTGACGTAGCTTAAAGTATTCCTTATTTTCACAGAAAAGATATTATTTAAATTATAACTATCGTTGACTTAAACTACTTAGTCATTAACCCCTTAATTTTTCTTAAGAAAATAATTAAAATATTTAAAATAAAAATCTAAATTGTTACAAATTTTTTGACGTTTTTTCATGTGACTTTTGGGTGCAAAATCATAAAAATGAATCTGTATTGTATATGATTTATAAATAAATGTTATATTATGCTTTTTTATGATCACTTCATTTTGTGGAGGTGAAAAATCAATTTAAAAACATTACAAAAATTTATAATATAAGTTTTATATTTAATTTTTGCGGTTTTTTTGTCGTTAGTAAAATAAATCTTTTCATTTTGTTAGATTTCTAAATGAATGCATTTTGCATATACATATTTACTTCATTAAATTGCATATACTACATTTTTCATTAATTTTTGATTTTGCTTTTGTGTCAAATAAAACTGTGGGCGTTTCAAAAAATTCACCAATAAAATAGAATTAATTATGTTTTCAAAATCAGTAAATAATATCATAATAATAGCATACCAACTATGAAAAACAGAATAAATATATTTTGATGTATTATATTACTAACAAAACCACAAAAATAATATTAATTTAAATTATTTTTTAATAGACTCTTTCTGTTTATTGTGGTCTATAAATTAAAATATTAATGTATAATAAAAAAACATAAATTTATAATGTAATCATAATGTTGCATTATTTACAATCTATTAAAATTATTACATAGTAAATTAATTGGATTTACAAGATAAATTTATTTTCACTTAAAAAAAGTAAAATTGTGAATAGATTTTGAATAGTGAATGTAAATTGAATTAAAGTACGAATTTTCTAGAATTAACTAAAGACTAAAGAATATTAACTTGAATTAAAGTACGACAAAAATTTATATTTCTGTGGTAATAAATGAAATTAAAATAAATTTTTGCCAGCCAACAGATTTAAATAAATAATTAATGTGTTTATAATTTAGCAAAAAAAAAAAATCTCAGGAGAGAAATTTGAATTTTAGAAATTCAAAATTTCGGTTTCTTATTTCGAATATAATTTCTGTTTTCTAAGTTTTTCCATAAAAAATACGAAGCAAGATTCTGTAAATGGTTAAATTTAATATAGAAACCAATAGTATAATATATGGAATATGGATGATATCTATATTATATCAAATATGAAACCACAACTAAGTTAAGTTAGTTTACTATTCTTCTTTTGGCACAGAAGTATAACAGTGAGCATTTTTCTACCTAAGCTCATAGTAGTTTCTTTGAAATTCCTATTTCAATTTGATAGTAGTCAAATTGAAATAGGAAATCTCTAAATAAAGTAACACCAGTTAATTAATTATTACTATATTAATATCTGAATTGGAAAAACTTATTTTACAGCAAATTATTTTCATAATAATTAACCAGAATTATAAATTTGATTAATTAATATAAATATTAATTTTAATTTATATAAATATTACTTCAATTTATTGCTATAATTAATTCAATTAAGAAATTTGTTTTAACTTAACAGAAACTAAATTAGCTGTCAGATTATGTCTAAAAAATTATATCAAAATTATTAATGGAATTATTTTGTATAGTTTTAATAATGATGATATAAAATTAAATTTGTAACAATATTGATGTTCTATAATGAAAATTTTACTATTGAATGAAGGATTGAATAACTTGAGATAAATATGTCTAATCACAGATACTAGAATATTTTTCTAGAATTATAAATAAATTATAATAATAGAATTATAATTAAACTGTCAAAATATTTTATATTAATATCAAAACTTTGTCTAATTTCTTAGTTGAATTAGTAGATATCGATCCAGTAGAACATTAATTAAGACTAAGTAGTTTCATTTTAGTATTCAAGCAAAATTTGCATTTTAAAAATATTTTGTTAATATATTTTTATTATACGATGATGCGATGATAGATGAACAATAAAATTTATTATACGATGATCAAAACTCCTACTTAATTATTGTTGACAATGTATTTTTCATATTAATATACGATTATGATATTTCTAAATTTGTCACAAAACTTAAATTATATATTATTTTTCTACTGCTTTGAATAAATAAAATTTTAAATAAAATTACAAAAAATTCTAAATATTGTTTAACTTTATTTCATTAACAAGAATTGACTATGCGACATCAGAAATTGTATTATAATCTTTGTTAAATTCATTACTGATTACTGTCATATTATAGTTCAATAATAAGAACGTAATCAGGTTAAACTAAATAAGTAGTATCAAATATTTTGTACTTTCTGAACTACATAAATTAAAAAATTTAGTACGTATATAAAAACATAAAGGGATTTTAATTTTAATCTTCTTCAAAAAAATGTAAATTTATTAGGATTTGTTATGGTTATGGTAAAATACTAAAGAAGATCAAAAATTTCTAAAATGTAATCATATTTACATTGTAATGTTGTGATTCAAAGTTTCTATAAAATTTTGTACATTTGTGTTTTCTGAACTACATAAATTAAACGGGAAATTACTGATTATACTATTACAATTTTTGTTAAACTTTCTATGATTCTTATATAATAAATGTCATAAATTTCCTTTAATTTAAATTTGATATTATACAAAATTTAAATATTAAATATATCTCAAACATTATGCATTTACAATTTTCTTTAAATCCACTAAATTATCTCGTTGATGTCATTTATTCATATATATATTTCTACTGTGTTTATATACCATGGTAGGCGAACAACAAAATTTCAAATAAAAAATTGTATCTAAAGCCAGAAAGTATCATCCAGCCAGACAAAGTTTATTTAATTTATATATGAATAGGGAGATTCAAGCTAAATTTAGCAATATTGCAAATCATGTAAGGACTTCTGTAAATTTCTACGATGATTATTTGAGATGCTGCAGCCTGCAGAAGGTCCTATCATGTTGTTAACTGACAGTGTCTTCATTACTCTTCATGTACCCAGAATCCGACATAGTGGTGTTCTGTTTTTTTCTCCTTTCCAAGATTTTAAACACCCTATCGAATATCGTTGCGTAAATATATAAGACAAAATATCCGTAGTTGAAAACTGCAACAGAACATAAAACATACAATACGCCTTTAATTTACTCTTTTAGATTAACGCACAATTTGTCAGAAGTTAAATTCAGTTTTTTTCTGCTCATTTTTTTTTAATGTAAAATTAAATAAAAATTATACTAATATGTAAAAACACAAAAACATATATATAATTTACCTGGTTAAGACTCTAATCTTGGACAATACCAACTCCCCGCTTTACTTTTTTTTGTCTTTCAAAAAAGACTAAATAGTTTCAACCTCAAAAACTTTATATTAATGTAATAATAAACAAAAACAACATTTACAATTCATTCATCCGTTTTTCATTCATTGATTATTTGTTGTTGTTTTTTTGTAGTATCTTTTATTATGTTGTGTATGCTGTTATGCATGACTTTTTGCCTCCGCAAATTGCATTTTACCAGCAATTACGTTTGATATTTTTTTTTATTATTATTTCTACTACTTTATGGTTAATATTTTATGTAAACATTTTATTTTCCACATTTTCTGTAAAAAAAACATTAAATAGAAATATTATGCGTAATTTTTTATAAAGCTTCCCAAGCATAAATATTATTACTATAAGATACGTTGTTGAACCACACAAAAAAAATATTCATTCATAAAATTATTATTATACATATTTTTTCTTTGCATAGATTTAGTTACCTTTTTTATCATAGTCAGAAATAAATTTTATTAAATAAAAACCTTCAAAAACCAATTAGTTATATTAGTCTTAGAACTACCAACCAATCGTAAAAAATGAAATTCTTCCAAATATTATATAAACATATATTGTATTAATTACTTATCGAAATTTATATACTCCTGAAAGTATGCAAATTTACATAAATAATGCAATTATTCTGCACATATTATCGATTTCAAATATAAGCTTTAAAATTAAGTAGGTATGCCAAAAGTAAGATAACAAATAGGTAATGGATAATATTGACATCTGTTTTGATAGAAATGCTGATTTCAGGATAACGTAAATTAAATATTCCATGTATTTAAGATTAATCCTTTTTCAAATTATACAAAAAATCTTTTAATAAAAATCTTAAAATTCATCAGAGAAATTTCTACTGATCAAAAGTGGAAAAGATTGATTTATAACAAAATTATAAGAAAAAAATAACTGAAAATAATTGGACAAAATTTACAAAAGATGAGGTTAATTACATGAAATACCAGAATTACTATCAAATGATGAATTCTTATTTTGCCTAATCGTTCAAAATTTCTATCTTCATATCTTCAATTTGGATCCCATTTTTCCCAATTATAACCCTTTTTCTTATTTAAAACTATAATAACATATTATTGATCAACTGGGCAATTGTAATACCTTTTTGTAACCACTTACGATGTCTTAGATAAGAAAAGTTTTGCACTTTGCGGAGGTGTTCTTTAATTTTGTGTACGACATATATAAGTCAACACTCTTATATACATATTATTGTAACATAACTTTTAGTTTACTGATTCGGATTTTTTTTATTGAACCACATTAATGTAATTTAATATATAGCCGCAAAAAAAAATTTATAGTTATGTATATGTATAGTTAAATGTATAGTTAACACAGGAAAAATTTTTTTGTTGCGGTCCAGGAAGATATAATAATAATAACTAAAAAAAAGCAACAACAAAATTTCTCTTACTTACAAAAAAAAATATTATCTTCGTGAATCGTCAAATATTATATATAATGCACCACCACTTGGGATGCCTTTTAATTTAATTTCTTGTTTTCAATTATTATTTACAGGTAATAAATAGTTCAGGTACAAAAGGAAAAATAAGTTTATAGTAAAAATGAATAACCACACAAACTTGCAATATGAAGTTTGTGTGAATCTATTAATGGTCGATGACGACAGCCTTTAACGCAGGTTACCTAGATTTAAAATATGATGGCTTATTATACTATTTTCATGTTATTTAATTTTATAATATTTACCCATAGTAAAATTATTTATTTGTCATTCACTTTTACCAACATTTCACTTTAATTTATTTCTTTACATGGTGATTTATAAGAATTATCAAACGAATGGGAGACAACCACATTGTACAAAAATATATAATTAATTTAGAATTTTCAATAAATGTTATTAATCGCCTCCCATTCGTTTGAGTCTGCATGGTGACATGATACCATAACGAATTACCAAAGCCGGACATGCAGTAATCATCGTATCCAAAAATATATTATATACGGCTTTGGAATTACCTTAATTATTATGTTGTGTATAATTGTGGTGCCATTTTATATTTAAAAGTTTTTGTGGCACAATTTTCCTCATAAGTATATTCTCGAGGTCATTTTTTGATCATAGTATGACAATCATCAGTATAAATTAACTTTTTTGGATTTATATCTATATTTTCAATTTTTAAATATCCTAAAAGGTAAGAAAGTGTTCATAAATGCTCAGAAACAAATATATAAATAAACAATGTTTAGCACTATTTTTATGCGTTAGTATTAGTATTCTATATTTGACATATATTCAAAATTAACTGCCAACAAGAGCTTCCTAAATAAATTAATAACCAAGTCTATCTAATGTTTCCTTGTACGTAGATAACCACGTCGATCTTATCACTTCATTATTTGACTTAACAACAGAGTGTACGTTATTTGACTTAACTAAAATACCAAATTAAAAATTGACAATTACATTTTGGACATGCAGTAATCATCGTATCCAAAAATATACTATCTGAAGACATTAATGTAATATTTAAAAATCAACCTAAATAATTAAATTTCTAGAATATTTTTTAAAATACACCCTGTATCCAATTTTATATGCTTCATGTAGGTGTTTAATTTACAATCAAAGATTTTTCATTATACATATTTAAAATAAAGTATTATGTGTGATTTTGGTCTTTTAATACTTTGTTTGCATACATTA
Source organism: Empis stercorea (assembly GCA_949752835.1). NCBI lineage: Eukaryota > Metazoa > Arthropoda > Insecta > Diptera > Empididae > Empis > Empis stercorea. Next base: position 54,971,063 of record OX457089.1, read on the forward strand.
TTTATTTAGATCTATGTCTATACATTTCTTTTAAACAATTCAAACGAAAAAACTTTAAAAAAGACTTAAAATTATGTATTTATTTAATTTTGCGGATTTAGTTGAGTCAAAAAAATGCGTGACAAAAAATTTAATTAAAATATGTCAACGATTATAAACATTTAAGATTAGTTTATGAATTATTTTATTAAGAATTTGTTTTATTTTAGTTAATATTTATTATTATTTTATTTAAATAAATAATTTTTTTCTATTAAAAATATATTTTTTTAATGTTTCTAAAAAAAAATTGAAAAAATAGAAAGAAGTTCTTCCGTATTTTTTTGAAATACTAAAAATACATATGTATATTAAATAGTTTTTAAGCGCCCCTCCTCGCGTTACAAAAATGTCAATCAAATTTATTAACAATATACAAAATTAAATTTTAAATTTAATATTGGACAAATCCATATTAAATGCATAAATAATGAATGAAAAATGAATAAAGAATGAATCAAGACATAAATTTATTGTTTCGTTATAATGTAAATATAATTCTCAGAAATATCAAATCAATTTTTGAAATCAGAATTATAAAAATCAATATCTGAAAATATGCTATAAAAATAGACTGATAGAGGCAAATTCATGTGGTAGAATTTTGTGTTAAATGTCATCAGGGAAGAATTTTGATTGAACCAATACCATAACTAGCTATAAAATATACCATAATTTGACAATAAAAAGTATATTTGGCTTTCGTCAGTGATAAGTATTAAAAAATTCAATTTTATATATAACAAACATCTATGATACTAGATATATGATAATGATAACTAATAATCTGAATCCCTAAAAATCTATTAAAATTATAATCCTAACTTTTAAAATAAAGTAAATAAAAATAAACTGTCATTTGAAATTTTTTATTTTTTAAACAGATACTATTTATGTACATATTTTGTATTGTAGAGATAAAAGGTTACACGATAATGATCTGTAACAACATTTATCTTTCCAAAGGAGGACGCCTAAATGTCTCGGCGGCAAAATATCTTTACCAAAGGAAAAAAAAATTAAAATTTTACGGAATCTTTCAACAAATCGAATTAGTGTTTTATTTTAATTTAACTTTTTAAATAACCTATCCTGTTTATAAAATTAACCAAATTTATAATCTTCAGCTATACATAAAGTCTTTATAGCTGAAGATTATTATTTTTATTGATTTTAATAAAATTATTATTTATAAAGCTTTTTTGTTGAACAAATTTAGATTAGATGAACAAAATTATTTAATGTAGTTGATTTAAGATATATTTTAATATTAAATTTAAGATTTAAGTAAATTGCCTCCTATAGCGAGATTCTGAAAAAAAAGATTTCAATCTTTAATTTCGTATATATAACATAAATATCGGGCAATAATTTATATATTTTTAAGCAATATGAAAAAAGAGCTATTGGGATACTTGGGAGTTCTTGGGGATTCCCCGTCAATAGTTTACACCAAAAAAATTGCAATGCGTGAACTTTGTTTTTTTTTTTTGAGTAAAACATCAATATTCTCCAATACTAATTCAAGGATGATAACTCAATAACAAATTATATATATGTATTTTACAATAGTATATTGAAATAATTCCTCAACCACAACTACATATAATAACACTATATATTTTTTGTGTTAAATAAAATAAAAGCCAGGTTGGACACAAAACCAAAATAAAAAAAAGTTGGACACAAAACCAAAATAAAAAAAAGTTATACTACATAAAACTTTATTTACTAAATACTTAGCTCACTTTGAGTACATTCTACATTATAGGATGCAAAAGTATTATATACATATACCAAAAACAAGAATCAAAATATTAAATCTGTTGATGTGTAAATACATGATATAAAAATTCCATGGAAATCTGTAAATATACCAAACAAATTTTCCCACAAAAATATAACAACAGAGAGACAAATATTCTTTTTTATATCCACAAAAAAAAATTTTTGTTTTTTGGTTTACTATCATCTAACAAGGATTTTCCTTTATTGTTATTACCAGCAGAAGAATTATATTTGATCTATGGGGAATGAGATCTCTGTCGACAATATTATATATAGTGATATTTTTCTTATCTACTATAAATAGTTTTTATGTTTTGTTTTATGTATCAATAGAATAATACTTCAAACTCAAAGATTTATGTTATAAATGTAATCTTAACAGCACACTATTATTGAATGGTTTTTTTCTGTCATTTATGTATATCCTTTTTATGGTTACTGATAGTGTTAAATGATATAAAAAGTATAAATTTAAAAAAATGTGTCTGAAGCAGAAATTTGCGCAGAAGTTAATAATAACAAACCAAATATTTACAAGTGTTTTTGTCTTATATTGTCAAAGGATAACAACGAATATAGCTTCAATTTCAATTTTGGCCACAGATTTTATTAGATTTTTATACAATCAAACTGGAATTGAAGTAATTTTATTCCAAAGCGACGTGAAACAAGAAGAAATTTTTCTAAACAAAATATTAAATAAAAAATTTAAAATAAAGAGTTTAAAATCCTTGTAATGAATATTTAAATATTTAAATAAAAATGCAATTTATTCATATATCAAATTTGCATTTATTATTTTTCAAACATTTTTGTTGTAGATTAACTAACTTTTAAGTTTTTATTAGGAAATATAAATAAATTATGCTACATAAAGTTTTATGTACTATAAGTATATGTACCCTTTATTATTTGGAGGCTTTTTAAACAACCAAGAAAAAGTAAAGTTAGTTAAGAATTAGTCAAAAGATAGATAATAATTTACATATTGATAACAGTTAACAGGATAAAAGGTAATTAAAATCTTTCCAGCAAATATTAAAAAAGGATAGCAGAGAATTAAGAGTTCTCCATCATATATTTTACAGTTAGATAAGAGTTAAGCTTTAATTCTTTAATTGTAATATCCTCCTTTTACAATTACAATTACTTATATACCAGTAGATTTATATACTAGAAGTCTTTATATATGTACCAGTAATACTTACATACATACTATGATTCTTTATATAGACGTAGCCTTTATATATATTTACAACCAACACAAAATATTATCATAAATTGGTATGATAATGTTTCCACTCTTAAACCTTTTGTAAGTAAGGACTATGAGCCATTTAAGATATTTCTTCATAAATGTTGATAGAAAAATTGCTTGAATTAATTCTGAATACCAAGTTTTTCATTCTTCATGGTTTAATAGTCCAAGTATCTCTGATACAAGCATGAATTTCATGTTTAAATGAAATATATCCTTAAGCACACAAATTGAGAACATTTAAAGTGCGAAAAAAGACAAACGTTTTTCCACTGTATATAAATTTATTTGCAATAAATTAATAGATCCTTTTTCCATATAGCCTTTTTTGAATTATATTTCTCTGAAAACTGAATCACTCAACAAATAAATACATAAAATCATTGTTACAGCATCACATAAAAGTCTTTTTGATTCACAAATTGAAGTTAACAAAGAATTTTTTTTTTCGTTGGATTACAATAATTCTCGAACTTGAGTTTTCAATAAAAAAAATATCAACATTCCTAAGAGTACCTAGAATAAAGTGTAATCCTTCAATACTCACCATTCTTTAAAAATATAATTTTCATTAAGGGAATTCTGTAAACAGCATGTTAAACCACATGCAAAATAAAAGAAATCCTTTTTAAATCCTAAAAAATGCAAAATAAAAAAATTCTATTTAAATCCTTTTTTGTTAGTTTTCAATAAAAAGTATACTTACAATATTTTATTTTACGAATGAAGGTGATTACGTGTCAATGATGTGAAATATACGAATATGAGTCATTTAAACATAATAAATAGTCATTGTGTTTGTTGGTTTGTTTGTTTGTAAATTGCATACATGGTAAAAAAAGGAAAAGAATTTCAATTATTAATTTCGATTATTTTCAAGAAATTGAGTCAAATTTATGGTAAAATTAAATGTTTTTTAGAATTATGTATAATAATTTTGTGCAATTCCATGTTAAAGTATAAACATTTTTACATAATTTGTTTTAAAATTTGATCCCTTTAACTTTCTATAATGACTTAATCTTAAAATTGTTCCTCTAGATTAGATCGATCGAAAATTAAATATTAATTGGTAGTAAATTATACTAGTACACTTTTAATTGAAAATTAATGTCATAAATTATATTTTTGCTAGAACTATAAATTATATAGTAAAGAAGCAACACTATGTTTTATAATTTAGTTAACTAAATCATTCTCAGATTTATTAAGATATTTTGTATACCAAAAAATTGATCTTAGGTTGTCTGATTTTTGTAAAAAGTACTTCAATTTATAAAATTAATAAAATCTTACTATTCCATAGTAAGTGTCTATAAATGCTTATAAATTTTTAGTACTTATTAGTGGAAAACTATATTTGACATTGATACTAATAAATTGTAATTAACCAACAAAATGAACAAATTTATCATCCCTTAATGTGGCCAAGTCAAGCTTTTACATTGTTCTTGCTAAGAACTATGATTAAATTGTCTGATTTTTGTAGATTAACTAACTAAGCTAAGAGTGCTTTAAAGGTGGTTCAAGAAGGTATATTTCGGACGACCGCGTCATTTCTAACAATTTATCTGTCAATATGAATTGTTCATTTTATACGCATTTTATATATTATCCGCCATATTGAAAATCTAACCCGACATTTTGAAAAAAAATCTATAAAAATGAAAATTAAAATATGAAATAAAACAATTTTTGTTGTTGTTTGTTTTTAGGTGTTCGCAAGAAGATTATATAATTTTTTTTATGTTTAATTGAATTTTGATTTGAAACAATTTTACATGGAGATAAACTTTTTTTTTTTGTTTTTTACTGACTTTTTTTACAATTATTTTTTTAACACAAATACATATTGATTCAAGTTTATTTTTATTGTTGTTGATTTTATATTTTCTTAGTTTTTTATTTTTAATTAATTTTTATTTATATTTTTTTATATATTTTTTGCTGATCTTCTGCGTTGATAATTTTATTAGTATTTTTCATATTTTGTTTTTGTGGGATACTCAAACACATTTTTTGTTTTTATGTTGTTATGTAATTTAATTTTTTTTTATTTGTTGCGATGTTAAAATTTTTTGTTGGTTTTGTAGACTTTTTTATAAATGTTTTTTTTTTTTAGTTTTTATTCTGCTTCATTTTTAAACTAAGAAAAAGTTTCGTTTATTTAGTTTTATTTTTAATTTTTGTAATTGTGGTTTTTTTTAAGAATAATTTTTTTAAATTAAACTTAATTTTTTTTTTTTTTAAGTTTTTTTTACAATTCCAATTCAAATTAATAATTTTTTTTTAAAATTCAAAAATTAAAATTTTTTTTTCAAGGTTAATTACTGAAAATTGATGAATTTTTTATAAGTTTAAAATTAATAAATTAATATTTTTTTAATTACAATTAAATTAATTTTTTTCTCGGATTAAAAAAAAACTTTTTAAAATATTTTCAATTTAATTTTAATTTTTTGTTTGGTTTTTTTATGATTTTGTTAAAGTTTAAATTTTTGTTTTTTATAATTAATTTTTAATGTTAATTTAAAATTAACAATAATGTTAATTCTATATATAAATTTGAATGCATTAAACTATTTTTTTTTTTAATTTTTTTTTATATTTTTTTAAGTGTGTGTATAATAATTTTTTTATATTATTTAATTTTAAATAGTAAATTCTTTTTAAATTGTTTTTATTTTTTATTAAATACATATATTTTTTAATTAATTTTTGTAATTAATTAATTTTTTGTTTTTTTTTCTGGTGTTTTTAAGAGTGTGACTTAAGATTTTTTGTTATTTATTTATGTTTTTTTACTTTTATTTTGATTAAATATAATAATGACATCGATTTTTTTTAATTGTTTAGTTTTTTTTATAGTTGTTGTTACATAATTTTTTGGTTAAATATTTAATTATTTTTTAAGTGCTTAATTAAATTTTTTAATTATTTTAATATATATTTTTAATAATTTAAATTTAGCATATATGTATATATATATATGTATATATTAATTAATTTATATTAGGTTCCATTAAATATTTGACTTATTAAAGATATCTCTTAAAAAAAGTATTTTAAAATTTATGCTATTTTATTTTCATGTGTTAAATATTTCTTTGTTTTATGCTCTACATTAACAGTGGTGGTGTATTACATAAATAAAGTTACAATAATTTTGTTTTTGTTTTTTTTTTAAATTGAAGAAAATTTAAGATTTTCATAAAAAAAAAATTAATTTTATTTTCTTTATATCAAAAATTAAATTAATTAGAAAAAAAGAATTATTTTTAAATTGGAAGAATTTTAAAATATAAAATGCCTCAATCTTTCAATAAAATCAAAAAATTTAAAATAAAATTTGTGCTAGAAAAATTAATTTTACTAACAATTTTTTTTGATTATTTTTTTGTTGTTGTTATCCAATAAAACATTAATTTTTTAATTAATGTTTTATAGATTATGTTTGACATTTTGTAATTTTTAATGTTATATTTCAAATATAAATATGTAATTTCTTCCAATTTAAAAATATTTAAATTTAATTTTAATTTAATCTAGAAAAAAAGGGAAAGTAAAAAGAATTTTTAATTTTTTTTTTTTTGCGAATATTTTTAAGTGATTTTTTGACTTGTTTTTAATTATGTTTTAAGTGAAATATTTTTAAAAGATTTTTTTGTTGTTGTTTTTTTTTATGGTACTCGTATATATTATTTTTGTCTTTCCTTTTTTGCGCATAATCACATTTTTTCTGAAATTATAGTTTTTTAAGAATTTTTTTATATTTTTTGATATGTTTTTTTTAAATACATATTGAAATATAAATATAAAAAAAAGTGTTTTTATTTTATTAATAATTTTTTAAGCAATTATTTTTTATTTTTGTGAATTATTTTTTAAATATTTGTGAATACTTTTTTGTTTATTAATCTTAAAATTACTAACAAATGAATAAAAAATTTTAATAAAAAAACAATTTTGATTTTCTATAATAAAACTTCTTCCGTTTTGTTATAACTCTCTTTTTGCATGTATGTATTTTTTTTTAATTTAATTTTATGATAAAAATAGTTTTTAATGTCTTAATTTTTTTTTTGTTGTTGTTTTTGTTGATGTTTATTATTTTCTATAATCCTTAAGACAAAATCTTTTTTTTTTTCATTATGTAGTTGTTTTACACTAAGTTTATTACAATTATAAATACTTAAAAGAATTCCTGGAAAATTTTCAATTTGTTTTTTTCTTCTTCTAGTATAGTCATAATATTAAATTTTTTGGTTGGTTAAAATTTTCTTCAGATTTTCTAAAAAATATTTTTTTTCCTTTTTGTGGAAGTTCTTAATAATTAACTAAATATTTTAATATTCAATCAATTTTATTTATAAATTAGAATTTATCAGATGAAATAATTATAAAATCTTAATACAAATTTAGAATATTTCTTATGAAAATTATCAAATTCTTATAGTAATTTATATTTCTCTGAGGAAAGTTTCGATGAATTTGAAGGAAAATTTCAATATTTTTTATGGTAAATTTGAATTTTTGATTTAAATAAAATCAAATTTAATGGAAATTTCGTATTTATAATTAATATTTTCAAATTTTTGTATGAAAATATTAAAATTTAAATGGAAATTTTCAAAAATATGTTTTCTTAATTAAATTTATGTCAAAATTATTCATAAAAAATCTAAATTAAAATCTTTCAATAACTCGATAATCAATGAATTTTTCGATGGTTAAGAAAATTTTAATTTTGGAAAAACAATATAAGTTAATTAATATACTTCTATACTGAAATAAATTAATATCCTTTTATTTAATTTTTTTAATAAAAAGAATAATATTTAAATGTTTTATGATCTTTATAATAATTTCATTTTATAAATTTATTTTTAATGAGAAAATCGAATTTTAATTAAAAAATAAAATTATGACTTTCAGAAAATGTCTCCAAGGATGTGATCTTTTTCAATTGGAAATTTAAATTATATAAACATCATGAAAATATTTCCAAGAAAAATCTACGATAAATATTTTTGTTTAAATATATGTATATGTTAATAATGATTAAATATTATGTATTTAGATTTGAGTAAATGTTTGATTAAATATATAGAATATATAATAATAATATTTAAGCGAAATATAATTTTTGATTAACCTTCTTTTTTGTTTTTGTTTTGTTAAATGTTATAATAATAGTTTTTTATAATAAATTTCAAATATATATTTGAAAATGCAGCTCTTAAAACTTAAATTTTTAAAATTTTTATTTTTGTTTTGACTTTATCGTCTATACTTTTTTTTTCTCTACTATAAATTTAATTTATGTTTTGTATTTTTGAGTAAATTTTTTATATTATGTATATAATTTTAGCATAAACGCTTACAAAGTTTATTTTTTATATTTTTTTTTTGTTATTCAATAAGTTTAATAAATTTGATTTTTATTTTTTTGTTTATATGTAATTAGCAGCATATGTTTTTTTTTGTAATTTTTGTTTTGTTTGAATATAATTTTATGTAAATTACATAAATTAGCATATATGTAATTAAGAAATGTATATAATATAATAGAGATTATTAATAATAAATATAGTTTTAAATATATTATATTATATAGTTACAGAATATTTTTTTAGAAACATTTATTTTTTTTATTTTTTGATGTTATTTTCAATAAATATTTTTTTATATGATTGGCTTGTTATTTATTTTTCTTATACTTATATATTAAATTTTCTTTTTACAATATGACGGAATTTTCAAAAAAAAAATTTTTTTTTAATGTTTCATATAAGAGAGAAACATTAAAATAATTAAAATGTTGATTAAATATACATTATGATTAAATACTATTTATTATATATAATAAATGATTAAAAGAAAAAATAAAATTTGGTTTTCTTCCTTCTAATAAATATTAATACCTTTTTTAGCAGCAATTGGTAATTTATCACCTTGTAAAAATGGATTTTTTAAATGTTCATTTAATGTTGTTGTTGTTGTGTCATCATTAAATAAACCAGATGATGGATGATATTTTTTATCAATTAAATTTTTATGTTCACCAACACCATTTTGAAATTGACTTGCTAAAAAATTTTTAATATCTGTTGCCATTTGACGATTATCATCATTTGTTTGTTGTTGTACTTGTTGTTGTTGTTGTTGTACCTGTTGTACCTGTTGTTGTTGTTGTACCTGTTGTACCTGTTGTTGTTGTTGTTTTGCTTGTTGTTGTTCTTGACCTGGACAATCAAACATATGTTCACCATCGCACATACATTCTTGTGCACTTTGATAATCCCGACTAAAACCAGCTGTATTCTCAAAATCAATAATACAACCTTGATCTTCAGTTAAACCATATGGACATGGATTTGGTGGATTACAATATGCTGGTAAACTAGCATCTGTTTTTATTTGTGGTTTTAAACGATGTGGTCCTTCACCACCACCACCAGATATATATTGATGACCCCATAATGAATTTTGTTGCATATATTCTTGATCACGTATTGATGGATTTGAATTTGTACCATCTAATATTGTATCATAATCTAATTGTTCACCAACATTACCATTACCAATACCACCACCACCACCAATAATATCATCTAAATCTTTTATTGATGATGAACGGGATGACATTAATGATAAGTGTGATTGTAAATTTGGTAATGTATCAATATATAAATCATCATTATCTAATAAATCCTTACCCATACGATCAACTAAATCACGTAATAATACATCAGAGATATAATGATCTTTATTACCATTTGTCATTTGGACATAACCAAATGTTTGGTATGGTATTGTTATTGAAACCAATGTTATTAATAGGAATTTAATTTTTGCATTCATTTTTGAAGTGTTTTAGTTTTGTTTTTGTGTGCTTTTCTTTTGATTGAAAGTTTTACTTCGTCAAATTATCTAAAATTAATTTTAAAGAAGAAATTTTTTTGGTTTAAATTATATATATTACAAAAAAAGGATATTCAAAATAATTATAGATTTTTTGGATTTTTATTCTTATTCAATATATTTAAGTCAAAATAGTCCTTTTGCAAATATATGCCATTTTTTTAATTAGAAAATAAAACTATTTCATTTGGAAAAGGGTAAATTTAATTTCTTAATCATTTTGAAATTAAATTTTAAATCATTATCTGAAATTATCAATTTGACTTGAAAATACTCTTAAGTAGTCATGAAATTCTAGACTCAGGTTCGTCATATAATAGTATAAATTTTTTACTGTTCCTTACAACAATTTTATGCAGTTGTCTATCTTCAGACCCCTGTTTGCCTGCACTGCGACATATGGACTGCTATTATCTTTAAATTTCATCTGTTATATGTAATATCCACTATTTCGTCTATAAACTTTTTTACATGATTTTAATAATTGCTTGTATCTGCTGCACATTGGCTGTATTAAAATTAAATCTCATATACCTTTTGAAACTTATAGTCCCTCGTGCAGTTTCACAGCCCTAAATGAATTATTTAATATTTAACTTTCCAATTTAGTTTTTGAAGACATTGAGATATAGTATAGAATCCTCAAACAATTATGGTAAAAAAAATACTAAATAGAATTATTTGTATTATGACATTTTTGATTCAGTCTATATCTATAGTATTAGTTAGTACTAAGCAAATCACTATTAATCAATCAGACTGTAGGTGCAGATTGTAAAGTTGATTACAATAACAAATTAAGATAAGTCTAATTTTTTTTTACATTTTCATTTATTATATCGATTTTATTGATAAAATAACGCGTAATATTAATAAATAATTTTTGTCGTGACGGAAAACATAAAAAAAATTTATGTGCGTTCAATAAGAAATATGAATAAATTTTGATTAAAAACATTTTATGTTGACGTTTTTGCTTTATGACGATATTATGTGTAATAATAAAAGATTTTATTTAACATATATGCGTATAGCAAAAGGGGATATTTTGTTTTATTGACTATACCCTTAAATATAACAAATTATGCTTATATTATAGTATTAAGATATTATGCTAATAATTATGTATAAAAATAAATACCCTATTTTTATTGAAACAAATAAAACAATAGAAATATTCTAAGAAAAATATTAGAAAAGCATTTTTACGTCAAATTTTGTTCTTTTTTACAATTCAAAATGGCATTTCCACAAATCAGATTCGTCCTTTTCCAAATCAAATTAATTCTAAATTTCCCTTTTTTATTTTTCATAAATCATTTCGAATTCAACCAAAATTAATTTGAATTATAAAAAAAAAACAATTTGAAATGAAAATATTTGAAATGAAAAAAATGGCATTTCCACAAATCAGATTCGTCCTTTTCCAAATCAAATTAATTCTAAATTTCCCTTTTTTATTTTTCATAAGATCATTTCGAATTCCAACCAAAATTAATTTGAATTAAAATGAAAATACTATAATTAAATGGTAATGGAAATTTTCAGTTACTTTTATAGAACGAAATTATTTTTTTAATTAGATTTGAAAAAATTAAAAGATTCACGTTCAAACTTCAATAACGAAATCAAAAACCATTTTAAATTATAAAAACTTTGTCTTTCAATTTTAATTTTGAGACTTATAAATATTAACAGAAACTATAAATCAAAAATGATAAAAGTTTTTCTATTTATTTAATAGACAAAAATTAAGTTTTTTAATAGCTGACATATTTTATTTAGAAGAGAATACAAGACATCAAAAATTATCGCCTTGTGAAAGTTAAAAACTTTTTTTTTGGTTGAGTGCAAAAATTATCGTGGTTATACATTTTTGTGGTGATAATAATAAAATAGAAATTTTAAAAATATAGTTAAATTTTGGTTTGATAATCGTATAATAAAGGAAAAAACCCATCGATATTGCAACAGTTTGCAAATAAAATATATATAAAAATAAAAATTCAATATTTAAATGAAACCTACAGGTCAGAAAAATTCATAAAAATAGATATTGCATTAGAAAATTCATAAAAAGAGATTAATCATGATTTACATGAGATGATGGAATCATGTAATATGAATTTGTGGAACCACATTTGATTTCTTTTTACTTTTTAGTTATGTATCTATCTATCTATGCCATCGAACTATATTTTCCAAACCAGTAATAAAAATATACTACATATATTAATAATAAACCAAATTTCAAGTATATTTATGTTATTTGCAGTATTCAAAACCAAAAGTATATTCCAAATTGATTGATTATCTTGATATAATAATTATTTTCAAAAGGAGAATTGCTTAATCTACATACTAAGAACTAAGCAGTTGAAATATATATGTAAAGGACCAAATTGATTTAAGATGAATTTGACCCTGAAAATTCATTATGTAAACTAATATTTTCCTCTGTATTCTGTTCCGCTCTCCATCTAAGAAATTAGATATTTTCTACTTTTAAAGGGTAACAAAATTTCCTTTTCAGTTTGTAATTTTTATTTATAAAAGAAATTTTCCAAATTTAATTATGTATTTAAAAAAAAATTAAAAATTTTTTTAATTATAAGTATTATTTTGAATTAAATTTATGAGAAAATTATGTGAGAAATTTTTTTTATGTACAATCGGGTAAACACCCAGAAATAAAAGGAGTATCAGAGCCACCAATTTTGTTTTTCATTAATTTTCACAACGTGGGTAGATTTTCTTGTATGTATATAATACAATTTGCATGTTCTTTTTTCTATTATATTTTATTATTGTAAATAAAGGAAAATGACTTTCAGTAACATAGAACTCAAAAAAGAAAAATATATTCTTGTTTGTTTGTTCTTCGGAAAATGGGAAAAAAACATTTTCTTTATTTAATAATATATTTTTTTTTTGCTTTTAGTTAATACAAATTCAGTTTATCAGTTTTTATCTCCAAGCCAATTTATTTATCCAATTATGAGAAAATATACAAGAGAACATAACCAAGAAAAAACTATATAAAATCCTCTGTGGAGATGATGTACATAAAACGTTGAGTGGGAAGCGATATGGTGTAACTGGTAAACGTTAAGTTCATGAGATTTAAGGCTACTCCTACTATTTGTATATGAAAATTATATTGATCCGAAAATTATTTATAAATAGTTTTTTCATTAAATTAATTATAAATTATAATTAAAAAGTTTGTAAATGATTATTATAAATTATAATTAAAAAGTTTGTAAATGATTTTCGAACTAATACTATTTTTTGAGAAGTAAAAGAAGAGTCCTCATATTTTCTGTTATCATAAATTTCGAAATAGTGTATGTAACACTTACACACTTACAACATTTCATTTCTGACAGGATGGTAATATAAATCACCGACTTACAACAGATTGAATTAAGACACCTTTTTTATATTTTTAGAATATGTAATTGATTAACCATAAGAGTTATTATGTCATATAAGTTATATTTTGTACTGACAAAACACCATATGTCACACACAAATAAAAATCAATAATATAAATGATACAAATAATAATTCTCCGAAATTCTAGGGACACTTTACTATTTAAAGAATTAATTAATCCTAATTAATAATTAATCCAAAAATTACTTTTTTGTGACTTCATGGTTTGTAAATTGACGAAATTATCAGAAACGGAAACACTATAATATATATCGGAAGGAATATATGTAATTATTCACATAGTATTTTTTTCCCCAGACATTTTCATTATGTAAACTTTTATTATTTATTTATCATCTTTTTTTAATCAAATTTTTATTATTTTCTATAATACGAATCAAAAGAAAAAAGACAAATAATATTTCATAATTTCTATTTTTCTCCATTTCTTAAAAAAAAAATGTTAACCTATTTTCATTTTGCCACAATGACAAAAAAAAAATATTTTAAAAAGGAAAATTTCCACAGAATTTTTTTCTTTTTGGATAAATAATCAAAACTTTTGTTTTTCTTTAATCCCCAAAATAATAGAAAAAAAAATTATGAATAAAAAACAAAAAGAATTTTCTTTATTAAGCATAGTTAAATAAAATTGAAAAACTTGAAATTTTCTTTACCATATTTAAAACTTTTTAATGTCGTATACAAAATCTGTTTTTTTTTTCTTTCAAATAATAAGACCAATTTTCGCTAACATATGTACTAGAATTTTATTTTCATTAAATAGGTATATAAGTGAAACTATTTAAAACATTGAAAAACACTTAAAAGACTTTTCAAAACTATATACGGAAAAAATTCTAAATACTTTTTTCCCTCGAAACTATAAAAATTTTCCACCTGTTGACATTTTGATGATTGACTATAATTTTTTTTTACTGAACAAAAAAAATTTCATCGCTAGTCACAATTTTTTTTTTTTTTAAATTTTGTGAAAAGTTTTTCCCGAAAACAGTTTTTGCGAAAAATATTTATAATGAAAAGTTTTCAGTTTACCATAAATCAAATATCTAAGAAAACTTTTATTACATTTCTTCTTTTCTGTAAGCTTTCAATTAAATAATCCGCTTTCTTTTTTCTATTTTTGTTTAATCAACACTTTTTTTATATTTAAATAGTCAGCAGAATTTTTTTTTTCACGAAAAAGAAGAAAAGGAAATTTTTTATTAACATTAACATGTAAAAAAATTTAAATTACCACAATAAAAAACGTATTGCTCCTTTGTGACGGTCGTATACTACTCGTATATACACTTTATTATATTTTGAGGGCTATTATTGTTATGATATGAAAAACACTACACAAAAACGATTTTTATTAAAAGAGGAAAAATTAAAATCTAATATTTAACAATTAATAATTTTTTTTCCTTTTATAAATTTTATAGAAAATTTATATTCTAATTCTAATATACATTGAATGGTTAAGGAGAGAGAATAAAAAATCGATTTGTAATTTATGCGCATGACAGATTTAAGTCAAAAAAAAATTATAGAGTATCAGTATGTATTATAAAAATATCATTTCCAGATTAAATTCTTCTAGATGCTTTGTGATACTTTGTTTTGTATACCAATAATTTTATTACCATAATTTAAGCAATTCGATTTATTGACGTGTGTGCCTTGAGCAATCTGGGGAAAAAAAAGTTTGACGTGTATAAGCATTTTTGTTGTTGTTGCAAATTTTTTGATAGTGCAGAGATAGTTTAAATTTAATTAGATAAATATTGTTTTTGTTGATTTTGTAAATATAAGGATCTTATGGATATATACAAAAAATGAAAATTATTTAATTTAACATTTTTGTTCTTATAATTCAATTTTCAATTGAAATATTGGTTTAAAATTTTCCTAGTTCAATTTAGGAAACTCGTTAGTTAAATTTAATTTAAACTAATTTAATTTATTTAAAAAATATAATTGCTAAATATTTTAGATATTTTTAATTACTAATCTCTGTTAAAGATAGAATTCTATGTTGTTGCATTAATATGAAAAAATTAAGTTACTTTAGTTATTTAAATTTGGTATCCAAGAAATATGCCGAACAGAAAGATGACTTCGACTTTTCCCGCGATTTTCAAATTTTATGTATAAAGAAAAATATGAAATTGCAAATCATACTCCTATATTTTTGTATTATTATATTATATTTTTTTATTACTTGAAATTTTGTTAAAATACATTTCAATGCCGCAGTCAACGGTTTTTAAATTTTTCCTTTAATTATTAAAATAATATTAGTAATATAATATATAATTAAAGTCATTTATATTAATACATATTAGGTACCTAAATAACAGTTGTATAGTTAATTTAAAGTAACTTCTCTCTTCATAAAATAAATAAAAATAAAAATTAATCATTGTAAAAATAAATCAAAATAAAAATTAATCATTGTAATTTGTAAAACCATTTTGATATGAAATAAATAATAATAATAATAATAATATTTCAAAGTCATATTACAAGGTTGTCTGAAAATTTCGATTCAGGATTTTTGTATAATATTAAGCCGTGGATTTTCCGGACAACGAAAATCCTTAAATTATAATTTTAAAGACAAAATTTTGGAATTTTTAAATGCATAATGTTAATTTTTTAATACTCTTCATTGTATGTTAAAAAAAATATCGAACATCAAAGCCGCATTTAATATGAAAATCTCTAAGTGGTGCATGGTGGTACTTGCACTCGAATCCTTTCTACATATAGACATAGTGGAACGATGTAACATATCCACTGCCCCAATTCCCACTTCATCCTTATACAAAACTGATCTACTGCAAATACCGCCAATATAAAAAGGCCACAAAAAATTCAAGTAAATGTGGAAAGAAAAAACTATTACTGTACAAACTTTTAATGGACTAGAATCATTATAAATAACTCTTTAAAATTTAATATTTAATTAATTACTAAAAAATAAACTTAATCTCTGTTAATAATTCTTTTAGATAAATTTTCATTTAATATTTCATTAAATCTTATTTGCAATTAAAATTATTTTGAAAATCTTTTTCTTTCAACACAATTCTAAAAAGTTTAAATTTCCTTTTAAAAAAGTTAAAGGAAATTATTTTTTTCTCAAATTTAATTAGTAATAAGGAAAAAATCCTTATAACACAAACACACACAAATAAATATTAATCTAATCAGAAAATAATATCTGTGTATAAATATAAATGTAATCTCTTTACTTATTATTTAGCGCCCATTTTTTGTGTACCAAAAAAAAAATTAATTCGGCGTCCATAGATACTAAAATATATTTTTCTTTTTCTTTTTTCTAATATAAATAAATTTTTTGCGTACATTTATTTAAATGTATGTGTATTATTATTTATATGTAAATGTGTTACTTATTAATATGTATGGGTGTTTTGTATTTATAATAGACGCCTTTTTCAATACACAACACCAACAAGAGAAATATTACTAAATGAAAAAGAAAATTCTAATTTCGGCTTAAAATCAATTAACCTTATTTAGCATAAATTAAGGATTTTCTGTAACCTACACACATAAAAAAACATAATTTTAGGCTTTAAAAAAAAAGAAGGAAGTATTTTTTTTATCATAACAACAACAACACGGAAAGAAAATAACAACAGAAAAAAAAGTGGAAATTAGTCATGTACGAATCTCTACCACCAAAAAAAAGAAATAATTTTCCCCCAAAATGTTTTTTCCTAATTTTTAATAATTACAAAAAAAGTTTTCCCAGACAAAAAAAATATTATTAGTTCCTTTCAAAACAAATTAAATTTTTAGACAATTTTCCAATGAAACAAATAATTTTATTTACCTTTTATTTTATTAATTTTTCTCCGAATTTCTCACTTTCAGAAAAAAATTTAAAAAAGGAAATGATTTTTTTTTGAAAAATTAAAACATTAATAAAATATAAAAAAAACTAAAAATAAAAAATAATAAAAAAAAATTAATATGAAAATTTAATTTTCAAATAAAAAAATGAAATTATTTCGAATCCTATTTAATTATATCTTTTTTTTATAATTTTTTTCCATAACTAATAAGACTTTCAAAAAACACTTCTTATTCACACAAAATTTACTTCCCAACTGATAAGACCGAATTTTGGCGACAAAAAAGAACGCTTTTCATTTTCATGCTTTTTTTTAAATTAGTTGTTTGGAAAATTCGGTATCTTTTAAAAATGAAAATGAGTTCTTTTTCTGTTTAAAAAGTGTACTAAAAATTTAATATAAAAAATTGAGAGCAAACTCTAAAAGGAAATGAAAACCTGAATTATTGGTTTTTATATTTGCTGTATGGTTTATGTCCTTGATGATGGTTTAAATATTTGAATAAAAGTTAATTTTTTTACGATATTATGAAAAGTTTATAAATTGATAATGGTAAGTAACCATAGGGTGGTAAAGAAATTTAGTAAGTATATGGTGGTAAAGAAGGTCCTTTATGCGATGGACAAGACAAATAAGAAATTCTTAAAAGTACAATAGCTTCAAAATTCCTTTTCAAAATTCCGAATAGTTGGTAATTGTAAGTATAGGGTCGTAAATATGTAACTCTCCATGAGGTTTAAGCTTTAATAGATTATACATAAATTATTTATAGCATTTTCAGGTCAATTGGTGTTTTTAGAATTTAACTTAGTCTATTTACAATTACAATTCAAATTGTTGTTTTTTTCATAATAAAGATGAATATTCGGAAAAGGACGAATTTGATTCGGCAGAACAAATAGTCGATAACAATTTTATTTAAAAATTATATATTATACTCGTAATTTTAGATTCATCTCATGTCAGTCTAATTAATGAAATGTATAAAAATTAAAACAATAAGTTTAGACAGCAATTAAAGAAAATTTAATTTAAATTATAATTTATTGTCAACATTAATTTAAAACTACTATAAATCATAACCATGAAAAAGTCCTGATTCTGTATTAATGAAATTTTCATCTAAAAACACCCGGAATTTCCAATCCTGTTGATCATATAAAATAAACTATATTATAAGTTATAATATTCCTAAAAATATTTTCCTAATTTATTTAAATTGCTATCGTCGTAGACACTACAAATAAATATTAACAAATTATTTTCGATTATATAAACGACATATTTTTGTTCCAAATATTTTCTATTTACATTTCATTATTATTAAAATATTTTAATTTCATATTTTCCAAAATAAAAAAAACAATAATGTTTATTTTTAAACCGACAGAACAAAAATCCAGTCAGACAGAAAATATTTCCATATTGTTTTTTTTTTTTTGAATTTTTAATGATCACAATTTTTGAATAATTAATTTGCTAAAATGTCCTTGATTATACATACAAAATATGAATGGTCTATAAAAGGACATTAAGTGGTTAATATTAATTTTAATATATTTAAAAAAAATTAATAATTTCATCAATATTTATTATTGAAACTTAACATTTTTTTGTTATTCTACATTCAAGGATTACAAGGATATTTCAAACAAACCACAATTATTGAGAAACAATAATTTCTATGTTCAATATGGAAAAATAATGCAATTTACATGAATATTTGACTTGTATAGGTCTTTAATATTATTTACCAATGTGGTAATATAATTATATCCAGTGTCCAGTGCTTATCATTTTAAGTGCTCTAGAAAAATGTAAATTTTAAACTAGGTCAATATTTTCTAGGGTTTTTCTGATTTTCATATAATATTATAGTACATGGCACTTATAATTTTATTTAGTTATGAACAAATAAATTGTAAATAAACAGAAGATGAAATATTTGAAAAATCATTACGATATATAATTTTTTTCCTCATTTTTCTTTGTTCCATCATACTTAGTACGTAATTACTAACGTAATTACTTGTATAGGAATTATGGTAAATGAAAATTAACAATTTTGGTAAATGGAAATAAAACATAACTTTCTACAAATTACTTAATTTAATCTGTTGAATCTTTTAAAAGTATCGTCAAATAATAAATCCAAATTTCTCTAGCTTTAATGTAACATTAATAATTTTAAAACTATAGCAAATATTCTAAAATTAATTTAGCCAAATTAGGAGCCTGCGACACAATAAAAAATCTATGATAGAATTGTAATATCTCATTAAGTTGATATTATGTTTTGCTTCATATATTGTAAATATATGAAGCTTTTTAATATAATGTCAAATGTAAGATTGATACTTAATCCAATTTTAAATATTTCATGTTGTCCGATATATTATGAATTTCTAAGATGCAGGAGTAAATAAAATTATTATTCTTTTGGCCCTTAAATTAGTCTTCAATTATAGTTTAAAATTATGGAATTTAAATTTTATTTATATTTTTTACCAAATTGAGGCTCTACTTTTTATTTATTTTTCCAGTAATTTTCCACATATATTTTCTAAATATACGTTTTTTCCAGTTATAAAAATAGAAAACAAATTATTATGAAAATTATCTATGAAAAAAAACTCTATTTTGTTTATGTTTTTTTACACACATTACCTTTCTGTAAATAAAATTTAAAGTTCTAAAATTAAAATATTTATTAAATTCTTCACTAATCAAAATTATAACAAACAAAACCCTTGAATGGAGTTTCCTAAAAAAGGAATATCTTTTTTTAATTACATTTTCAATTATTACAATCAAAACGAAATTCAAAATATTATTCTACTATTATTATTAGATAGACACTTTCTAAATTGGCATAAATATACTTTATGTTAATTTGTAAATAGAATATTTCTATTAATATCATTTTTCATATCAAATAAAATTAGACTGGTATACTGTATACATGTTGATTATAATCTTAATAGATGAAATATATAAATGTAATTGAATTTTAATATTCCGTAAATGTTCCTTATACACAGATATATTAGTATTAAATCTAAAATAAAAGAAATTCTATAATTTGGACAAGTTATTTTTAGCATTTTACAAAACAACTAAATGTAGAAAAGAAACAATAAATAATTTCGTTTTTTTCACTTTTTATTTACAGTATTAATTTCGTTTTATTAAGCACAAATTTCATAAAATTTCACATTTATATTATAATAGTATAGTCTGTTTTAAATGACTGACGAAAGAAATTTGAAATTCGTTCAAAATTTTTACTAATGATCAAATTATTTATAGACAATAAATTACATTAAGTTTGGTGTGGCGAAATATAAGCTTTGGTTTTTCGAAAAATATTCATTATACTAAACAATATATTGAAATTCGATTAATATAATAATTACTACCATCTCAAGAAGGGAAAAACATCAGTGTGGCTATTTTCCTATATGGACTTACTTTGGGAACTATATAATCTATAAATTATATTATATAATCTAATAAGCTTATCAAAATCTTCTTGTTGCTGCAGTGTTGCTGCAACGTTTTGAATCTGACAAATTGACAGTAACACTGTTAAAAAAACTTTTTATTAAAGAATACATTTTTTTAAGCATAGTATAACGTGTATTCATATATATTTTTTGGTATATAGACTTTCTATTACATCTTCAAATTAGCAAATATTATCCAACTAAACTAGGTATATGTATATTGACTGCTGGGTATACTTCGCAACAATATAAAATTTCCAAAAACTCTTAACAATACCCAAATTATTCATTAAAAACAAAAAAAATCGTAAAATAAATAAAGAATGATTATATAAATATACCTGAAAGGACTGCTAACCTGTACACAAACACACAAAAAAATCTAATAAATTACTTACAGAGCAAACGATAGAAACATACATAAATTTTTTTTTATTATTATTATTTCGAAATTTTTATATTTTATATATCTATATAGGGTCACATTCACAGTTTCATTTGCAAAATAGAAAAACTATACTGTTCAATTATTTACCACTCAAGTAAAATCCTTATTTTTGTTTTTTAATATTATACACAAAAGGAAAATTTTTTTATTTACTCTTCTCTTCCTATTTAAAAAAATCGAAATTCAAAATGTTCCTTTGGAAAAACTATAGTATGTATATAATTTTTTTTAGCCTAGTTTTTTTTCCCCCGAGTTTATAATTTCATCCTCCTTTGGTTTTTAAATTCTCTTACTCTTATACAATTTTTGTACACACCATGTTGTTCTGACGGTGTTGAGTCGTCCTTCAGTTTATATTATAATCCTTTTTTGTAATATACATATATATTTATGTCTATATGCATATACTTATAAAAGTGGGTGAGTCGAATGCAAAGCTACTCTTTTTGTTTGTTTGTTTGAACCAGAACAGAGAATAGCATATAAAAAAACATGTAAATTCATATATATATTTAGAATTTTAGATTATAGACTGTGGTATGGGCTTAAGAAGTTTCAATAATATTTTTTTGTGTTAGTATTTAATGTGTGTTCTATTTGCTTTAAGTTGATAAAGGATCCTTGTTTGAATTTACTTGCAGAAAGAATTTTTAATAGACATTTTTATAACAACAACAACCAAGAAAAATGGAAAAATAAAGAAGTCTGTAAGTTTTTTTTCTATATTTATAAAAAATTCTGTTCTATTTTTAGAAACTGCCAGGAAATTTTTATTTGGTTTTATGGTAGTTCTTATTTCTTTCAATTTGTTGGGTGTGTGTGTATGTGTTGCGTATTTATATTATTTATTTTATAAGAAACATTTTTGTTTTATGTGTTTTTCCTTTTTATAGAAAACCAACAGAACAGAACAAAAAGCAAAAATGTCCTTAATTTTTATGTATGTACAAAAATTATAAATAAAAGAAAAATACTATACATATATGTGTACTATGCCTGGGACATGTGCTCTTTATAGTTTTACATAGAATAGAACAATTTGTTTTTACCATAATTTAACCATTATTATACATATATAATTAAACCTTAAAATAAATTTAAAATTATGAATAAAATTTATTATTTCAAATTAAATTAGATAATTTCATTTTTATGATATGAAATTTAAAAAATATTTCGGTCTTGATTTCGGTTTGCAGATGATTTTTTTATTTTGAAAATTTATGACGACGGTTTGTATTATTTGTAAGGAATTTAACTTAAGAAGGAATTTAATTCACGAAATCAAGAACATATTTTTTTTTATTTTTCATTAAAAATTAACAAATACGATTTTATTGAAGGCACGATTTTGTTTATTTCTTACAAACCCCACTTGATAAGATCAAATTAATTTCAAATTATATAATTTTATTAATAAAAATTTTGCTGATTATTATAAACTTGCATACCGAACATTAAATAGGTAAAATTAAATTTTACTTAACTCCTTTTATGAATCATAATTCCCTCTCATTCTTTAAACCTGAATCGAATTCTCTAGACTAGATTTACTGAAAAATCAAATATATTCAAAATAAAAATATTTAGAAAATTAATTGCTTACAGGTCTCTGCAAATTATCATTAATTTGTATTAATATAATTTAAATAATTTGTTAACATTATCAATTTTACCATTATTTTTATTGATATTTAAAAATTCTCTTTATATTATTAATTTTCCAATATTTAACTCTTTTCTGTACATCAATATTAAAACTAAAATTTCCCGATATTTCATATATTTCAACATTACATTTACATTTCCCACAAGAATCTATTAGTAAAAAATATCTCAAAAATGCACACATAGTTTGTTTCTGAGAGGTGCGCAAATTCATAAACGTCAACGTTTTAAACAAAGTAAATTCACCCACTTCCTATTTATAGTTAATAGATATTGCATATTTGTAGGGGTATTGAAAATCAAAAACAATTAATTAAGGATCTGCAAATTGTTCTACTAGAGTGGCGGCACTAAATCATATGAATACGAGAAAATATAATTATTCATAATACTTTGTAAAAAACCAAACATTATTTTGAATTTCACCACTTTATTTAATTAATGTGTTAATTGCGGTGCGAATATTACTAAAAGTGGAATTTGTATAATTTTTGAAAGTTGTGCAGTTTTATTTTATGAGAGAGTAATTCAAAACTAGATCTTTTGTAGATTAACAAGAAAAATAATTTTTTGTAAGAAGCTGTCACATCTCATTCACTAAATATGTAATGTGCTTATTGATTTATTTTATGTAGAAATGCAACAATTGTATATGCTTTCTTCAATACCTAAAAAAAATTATAAATTACATCAAATAAATTATACAATTCAAAATTATTGTACATCACCAAATGTTGCCAACGACAATTTCGTTACTTTCCCAGCTGTAATGAATTTTTCATTTTGTGCTTCTTGCAAACATAATAAAAATATTTTCTTAAATTCTTTTGAATGTTCATTCCATTTCATATTACTCAAAATCATTCGAAATGCTTCCTTCTACGTATAGAAAATTATAAATATTGTTTTTTTAAAATGTTCCGTATTAAATATTTTCTTACCTGGTTAATAATTTGTTGGCCAAAATAACAATAAATTCCCAATTGAAATAATGATACACATAACATACATAACATTGTTATACAATTAATATTAAGTAATTTGAATCCAGTTATAAACATTATTATAAAAACTGCAAAACCAGTCGTTGTACAATTATATAAAAAATGTGATAAATTTATTGCACCAAATATCTTTGAAGTTTGGGTTATTTCACTGGAAAAATCAAAGAAAATTTTACAAAATTTATTAAAGCACAGATATTCAAATTAAACACCAAAAGTACGAAATTCATTTTATATGAAAACAAATTCTAATTTTTTCCTGAATTATTAAAAAGGATAGAAGGAAGCATTTCGAATGAATACTTATGTTAAAATTTTCTTACTTAGAAATTGCATTTAAATTTCGAATAATATTTTTAAATTTCTTAATGAATAAAGTTTCATTTAAAATATCCTCATTTTTATATAATTCCAAAAGTGCATCATTCAGACTAGCTTGTAAAGCTGACAATAAACTTAGAATTCCGCAAAGCATCTATACTAAACCAAAAAAAAAAAACAAAGCTCATTTATTTTTTAGAAAATTTGAAAATTATTCCATAATTTCACTTACCGCATCAAATGATAGATGATTATTAGCAAGAATCACTAAGTGAAAATATTCCATTATCCAAATAATTTCATAAATTGGTGTTAATTGTAGATTAATACCATTAATATAACAATGAATTGGTAATAAACGTTTTGATTTTATTGCCAATGATTCTAATGCATAAGCTGTAACTGTACTTGTTGAACTAATTAAACCAAATATAAAAATACTTTGATAAATTTTTAAACTTCTATTAATATGAAATTGATTATGAAATAATTTTGATAATTCTTCAATATTATTAATACAATTTTGAATTTTTTCAGCTGATTTATTTGTAACATATAATTTGCAATGAATGATAAAACCGCATCCAAAGAATGTGAGTGATTTAAAACCCGATATAGTTTCATCATTTTGAAAATATTCAATAACTTCAGATAGAAGAAATAATTCTAAGAAAAATCCAAATATAAAAAACTATATAAATGAAAAATTAAAATGATTATTTAGATTTAGACAAAACATAAATTATTTTTTAATTAATTTTTACCAAAAATAAATATGATCTTTTAGGTTTAGTTTCATCTTTCCAAAGAGTAAATAATTTAAAAACTTTTTTAGATAAATGCAAAAAATTATGATTTGTAAAAGTTAAAAATTTCATCTTTAATTTTATTATACTCAAAACTTAACTTAACTGATAGAGAAATGGTTTTAAAATGGCTGATAACTTGCCAATTTCTTAAAAGTATTAAGAATAAATATGAAAAATAGAAAACGATATATAAATCAAATAAAAATTATATAAAAATTACCAACTATTATGGTTTTTAATTATAAGATAGGGAAAAAAAGGATATCAAGTAAAAAAAGGACGGAACTTGCTGCAAATTGCATAGTGTTTAATAGCCTTGAGAATTTTATATGCATATACATATCAATATTAATTGTTTGAAAAAAAATTCTTCATTTTCTGTTATAGTTTTAAACCCATCATTATTATTATTATTTATTCAAAAATGGACAGTTTTCTATTCTTCTCGTCTTGAAAAAATTAGCAAAATTATTTATTTTCAATTGTAGGTATAATTAAAAACTGTTTAAAAATCGAAAATAAATATTTAAGTTTCTGTGTAATTTAGATAATTGAAAAGTAGTTTAATAATTGATAAAATCTATACGTTATCATGTTTGACTAATTATATGAGCGAAATCTAAAAAAAACTCGCTTAACAATGAACATATTTCCCCAAAAATTTGTTCACCAACCAAAACGAATTCGAACTTCCCGATTTTATTTATGAAAATTATCAAACAACACTTCTCAGTAAAATTTAAATGTATAAATATAACTCTATATAACTCTATTACAATATAGAGTTTCATATTATTACAATTACCTATTATTGAAAAAAAATCCTTAGAAATTCTGACAACAAATTGTCTGACATTAATTGATTTGTAAAAATTATACTGTTTACATTAATTGATTTGTAAAAATCATAATTGATATCAACTACTCTATAATTATAATTCTCAATTTTTCAGTTCCTATGTTAATCAATTAAATAACATTTGCAAATAAATTAACCAGCATGAATTATAAAATAACACCAAAATATTTCAAAATTAAATTTAAATTTTGACTATGTCCAAACTATTAAAATAAATTACAAATTAGTTTACTGGATAATTGAATCTAAATTTCAAATAATTTCACTTAAAAATAACAATATTTGTTAAATTAGTAAAAAAGCTTAATTTAACCATTAAATTCCATTTATTTTTATACCCTTTCTATGAAAAAATGTTTTACATACATGGAAAAAACTAATTTTAAATTCGCTTTATATTTGAAATTTTGCCAACATCATAACAAAAACAAAGATATATTTTTAATGAAACATGTCGTGAACAATTCAACAAATTTATAATGATAGAAAAGTTAAAAATATTTGTTTCCGCAAAAAAATAGAAGATGCATAAAGTATGTACAGTAGTCCCCCGATTTACGAAGGCTCGTTTTACGAAATTTCGATATTACGAACATCATTCTTAAAGTATAAAATTCCTTATACGAATGAAAAATTCGCTATTACGAACAATTTCATAATGTATAATATTGGGCTCGCTATACGAATATTCGATATACGGCCACTTTCACAGAACGTATCCTGTTAATAAATCGGGGGATTACTGTATAAGGAAACTAACAGAAATTGTGTTGACAATGTCTACATTTAAATTTTTCATATGACATTATTCATATCTTTTTAGTGAAATGTTTTGTGGTTAAGAACTTCCAGCTTTTGCCAAGAAAATACTGAAAATAATATTTCAATTTTGTGTCTTCTTCTAAAAAATACCATACTTTTTATACAATTTGATTTCTTATTTTAGAAATATAATGAAATATAGATTATACATAAATATATATGTATATAATAAAAATAGTTAAGTTCTTATAAAATGTCTCAGTAATATTTTCTTTAAATTAAAATTAATGATATCCGCTTTTGTACAAATTTATTTTTTATATTACTTTACTTATTTGACTTTTACCAAGTGGTTTTGTAACTGTAGTATATAACAAAAAAATGGTTCCATTGGTCAGAACTAAGTAGAAGAAATTTAAAAAATATACATAGCCAGTTTTAGGTTCCTTTTTTAGGTAAAAATTCAGAAAGTCCTTTTTGAAAATTGTTAGAATGATGTATACATTTATTCATATAACTAAAAAATAATTGAAGATCATAGTGAAATACAGATGAGCTTAATTAGTTTCAATTATGGTAAGACAAAGTTTGTACTCAGCACTAAAAATGTTACACGATAATAAGAAGGAAAAGTATTAACATAAAAATACATTTCTATAGTTAATATGATATACATTTACTATTAACATTAATTCGTGATTAGATCCTTTCCAAAGCTTTAGCTCATGTAATATGAAATGATTTCAGTACACATTATAGATTTTGCAGTTCTGCGATCGTTTATTTTCATTATAAACCTAATTCAATTATACAAATTAAATTAGGTTTATATAATAATTCACATATATAGTCAAATTTACATAAATATAAATATTAAAAAATATATCCTGTAACTTGTAACACTATAAAACAAAGCTTGCGACAATTAATATATAATTCATCCAATAATAAATACAAATCGATAAAATGTCTGTTAAGTTTTCATATTACAATAAAAGAAAAATATATTAAAATAGAGTATAAATAATAAAAGTTTTCTAAAAATAGAAGAAATTAATTTGATTTTAGCGTGTTTTAAGTGTTGAAAGAAAATATAAATATAAAGAATTTTCTGAAAAATATAAAAAATATGTTCTGTTTACATTAATCGACCAAAGTCAAAAACTATAATAAACAAAAATATATTAAAAAAGGATATTTATAACCTTTTTTATTTGTCAAAAATTAAATTAAATATTAGAGAAAAAAAGGTTAAAAATTTAAATAAACCTTAATTTAACTTTCATAAACTTTAAAGGTTAACTAAAAAGTTTGGAAATGATAAAAAGTTAATTTTAGTATAAATTAAAAGCATAAAAGATTTGTAAAAATGATAAATTGATTTAATGATTATATTAATAATTTATTAATTGAAATTGAATATACTAAAAAAATTGGAATATTTATTTCTTTAGTAAATATTTACTAAGTATTTGTTCCTTTATCCCAACAACTGCAGTATTGGTCGCTTTTCAATTATACTTTAGTCGCTTACTAATTATCTTATCTGTAAATGTAAAATATCAATTTTTGAATACCAATATGAAATATAGATATTCCATATTTTTCAAACAAGGACTCTATCTCTCCTTCTGCCAATTGTCTCCTAAAATTGAATATATACAAAATGAAATGAAAACAATAACATAAACTTTAACGAAATATTTCTTATATTAAATCATTGGCAACTCACATTATTTTCATATTTCCGACGGCGAGACATTAAATTTAATAGTACAAAATAAAATGTAAATTGAGCAAATTTTATTTAATTTAAATTATTTATCATTTAATTTGAACTCAAAATTAATGGATATATATTTAATATTTATTAAAAATTATATCACAAAATTAGGATTTACTTTGCAAAATCCACACATAAATTGTTAATAAACTAAATTTAATATTTCAAAAAGACTTAACTAACATTACAGCATCAAAAGTTTCACACCAAAAAAACATAAAGATATCTACCATCATTATAACATATAATATATGTATATAAAACTTTGGTCAATTAATTTCCATTACATTGGTTACCTATCCTTATCACCTTAGTTACAATATATTTTTCGTGATTAGCATATGTTTTTTCAAATATAAAACATAAAAAAAAATTTTCTCTTTAAATATATATTTTTTTCCTATATCCTCCTGACAACATCCTTAATTTATATATTATATAAACATCGAAACGCCTATTCACCTCAACAAACAACATTGACAATATCATAGACCGCCCATTTTTGCTTCTTCTATTATTTAATATGGTTTTTTTTTATCAATTAAAATAATTTTTGATGGGCGGTAGGCGGTTTTTTAACATTTAATATTGCGATCAATCATTTTTCGTATCTTTATTAATTTTTCATTATTATTATAAATATTTTGTACTTTAGAATTATAATTTAAAAGGCTAACATTTTTATTTGAAAATTTAAATAAATTACAGCACACCAACCAACATAATTTTTTAAAATTTATTCTTAACACCTACAGCATCCATCATAATAAACTTTATTTTTTGTTATTGAAACTTTTCTTTAAGATTTTCAAAAATTTTATTTGGGTTTTTCTTATTGGTAGGCAATTTAAAAAAATGATCTTTTTTTACTTTCCTTTTTATATTTAACTTGAAATTTAATTTCAAATAAACATCCAGGTTACACACTAAATAAATAAAAACAAAATAGCTTAACTTCAAAATGGCAACATAATTATTATTAACAAAAACAAAAGAAGAAAAAATAGAATTTTGGTTTTTCTTTTTTACTTGGGAATAAAAATTTTCTTCTTTCCTTTTTAAATATCAAAAAGTACAGTTCGACCCGTAATGCGCATACAAATTTTGCTATAATGTATAGATACTTTTTGCTGTTGTTATTGGGAAAAAATAATATTATTTAGGTTAGCTTCTAGCACACAGCAAAAATATATAAAAAAACATCCTACACGATTATTGAAACTTTTGCTTGCACGCATCACAATTACGTAGGCGTAGCTTGTTCTGGGGATATTTTCAAATAACAAAAAAATCTGTTGAACTTTCAACCTAAATTGGATGGTAAAATGAATAAAATAAAGAAAAAATTTAAATACAAAAACGTATTTTTTGCGATAGAAAATAATATTAAAATAATATATAAAAAAAACAACATCAAAAATAGAAAATGGATTGGGAATATTTGTTATTATAATACAAAAATAAAGAAAAATAATATAAAAATAAAATTAAATATAAAAGAGTAAAAATTATTTCATTAAAATTATTTAGTTTTTTTAAAAACTTTTATGAAAAGGTTTACAAAATATTTTGACGATTTATGTTTTAAATGTTTGTTTATTAAATATGAAAATTCTAAATTTTGATACTAATCCATGTAGAATTTATTTCGTATAACCGATATTGTTGGTTTTGGTATGTAGGCAACTCCAGATGGTATCATCGAAATGAGAGATAGTATTTTACTTGAACACATAACTAAATTAGTCCATATAAACTATAAGAGGGTGCACTGTAACATTATAAGGGGAACTTAAAAGGGAAAGTCTCAATTAATTAACGTTTCACCGAAGCCGTATTTAATGTATTATACCAGCTTTGGTTTCGGTTCATCTTTCTGGCGACAAAATAGAAAAGTAAGATTAACTACATATATACTTTCAATGAATATCTGCAATTTTCAATTTATATTAAACCATTTTTTAAATAAAATTCTTTGAAAATAGTTTAATTTATTTCGAAAATTGTTTAATTTATTTTGAAAATGGTATACCTACTTATTGAAAAGCATTTAAATACTCTGACAAACAAAACTTGTTTAGTTTATTATACGTTTTAGTAATCAAAAAAGTTAATGTGTCTTTTTCAAATAAAATTTACCCTTTTCTAAAAGTTCATCTATTATTATTTTTGCTCATACAAGATTTTACATAGAAAACTATATAAAATGTTGGTTTTTAATTACATAATGAAGTATATACAAAGGTTAATTTATTACCTCCCCCACACCCCCCAATTTTGTATTTTAAAATGTGGTATACTTATTTTTACTGATATGAGTCAAATTGACTCATTTTGCAATATGATTGCAGTACTGCAATGTATTAATTGTTTTTACTGGTATTTTGACTTCCGAGACAGTGAAAAGTCGACAAATTTAATTTAACCAATGCTCCTTCTGTCGTCTGGTTGCTGTCTCGTTGATTATACTACCATTAAAACGAATAAAACATGGCAGTACTGCGATCATACTGCGTTAACGAAAACGGCCTATGTATTAAGCCATTTATTAGTATAAGTTATGTGGCATCTGCTATTATTATTATTATTAATAAAAAATGCTATTATTATTATTAATAGAAAAATCAAAATGTCATTTTCCATCCTACGCACATAATTTAATAAATTTTTTCTTTTGTTATATAGAAAAAATATATATTTAAATATTTATATTTACATACCAAAGGATAAAGGAAACCTCTATAAAAAAATCCTTAGTAACAAAAAAAACTATTATATGTAATACAAAGAAATTTTGTATTTTTAGATTTTCAAACTTTTTCTACAGAAAAAAATGGTAATGCAATATGAATGAATCTATTTTAAATTCAGTGTCCTTGTCATTATAAATATATTTCAAAAACCTTAACATAATTCGTTTTTATTTCTATTCTTGTAGATTTTATGTACCATATAAAAGCTTATCTTTGATATTATTTATATTCAAGACATTATTTTTTCTCATTTCTTTTCTTTTCAATAAAGAAAAATGTCCTTTTTTCTTAGTTTTTTTTTAATTTTCTCAATAAGGTCAAGTAAATTTTTGTTATATCAAACCTGATAAGAGCTATCAATGTTGAAGTTTATTGAAAATGACAAACAAAAAAATATTTTAATCGATTAATTCTGTATATTTTCATCCTGAGATAAAGGTTATCTTCAATATTAAACCTAATTTAATGTTAAACCTAAGGATTTAAAATTATGAAAAACCTAGGGAATTTGTTCCTTTAACAATTTATTTTAATATATTACTTCATGGAAGCGTCAATTTCATTCAACGAGAAGTCGAAATATTGAATAAACAGATTTATGTATACATTACGCAAAAAAATAACTGACGCTATTTTGTTGACATTTTGTTTTCTAATCATTAAAAATATTAATATACATAGTTAATAAAATAAATATTATTAATTTACTGCTAAAACTCAATTAATATTGTTTGTTACAAATGATTGTACATGGGAGGAAAATTATTATAATAATTATTTTGTATAAATGAGAAGAAAATTATAACTAAATTTTTATACGCAACAAAAAAATATTTTCTATATTGACAAGAAAAACTAAAAATTATTTTAACTAAAAATTTTGGAAATTAAATATTTAATAAATAAAACTTAATATGTTATTGAAAAATTACAATTTTACTATAGCCTTCGTATATTTTTATTTATATATTATGTATTACGAAATTCAATTATAGTTTGAAAAATTAATGTTATTTTATTTAAGTAGAATCACATTTGTATAAATTAATACAATACTAACTGATGTGAAACCCTGCAGGGGGCAACACACAAGTCACAAGAAGATGTGTCACAAGAAGATTTTAATAAATAAATAAAAAAAACTGTTTCACATTATTACATTTTTGTATTTTCATTTTCTCTTATATTAACATTTTACTGATTCGTTATAGAATTTAAATAATTATAAAAAAAAAAATATTTGAACAATTTTGTTGAAATCAATTTAAGTCCTTAAATTTTTTATGTTATTTTGTAATTTTTCAAAATTATGATATAAAATGAAAATTAAATTTAACGATGAACAAAAAAATAATTAATAATTAATATTTTGTCATTAAAAAATATTTAATTAATTATTGAAAATTAATTGTTGAAAAATTAATTACTATACAAAAATTTGTCAATTTTGTTGTTGTTGTTGTTGTTTATTTATTGTGAACTATAAAAAATTATTAAAAATTTATTATATTTCATTTTTAATTAAAAATGTATATACTTCTAATAAGAAAATTGTAAAAAAAAATTGTTATACCAAATTGTTATATGATATTTTTCTTTGAGTATTTTTCTTGGACAATAAATATGCTATTTTGTTTTGCCTATTTTTATAGATCCTGGAGAAAAGGAAAGTATTTTTATCAAAAAACATTGCATAACATAATTTTGTAAAAGTTTTTTATCTTTTCGGAACCAAACATTGTTGAAAATCAAAAGAGTATGTCAATTTCTACATACAACTTAGTATTTTTTCCTCAAAGTTCTTCCCTTTCTCAAAAATTAAAAACTAATGCAATTAAATTATATATTACTAACCTAGTATACCATAAAGATAAAACGTGCCAATCTTCAAATATTCTTATAAATTATACTATTATACATTATTTTTAAAATCCAAATTGACAATAAAATTTTCAACCAATCCTTAAAAAATCATATAAAAAAAATAATCAACTTTTATATGACAATGAAAAAATCATTATTATTATTAATGATCACAGAAATTTGTTTAATTGACTCAAACTCTGCTTATTCGTTTATACATACATATGTTAGTGTAATTCAAAAAGGACATCATTTATTGAAATTATATACTTACCACACATGAATATTTTTTATTCAATTTTATAGCACTACGTCAATTTATGTCGTTCTCTACTCGTAATACTTTTATATATATGTATACATAATAATATTATGTTTTAATATAATCAAAATAATGCGACACAAGTTTATGTGGCTACACACATAAAGTACTTTAAAAAAAAAACTTTAATGATTAAGTATACAAAATAATTTTCATGATAGCATGCTAAACAATTTTCAGTAATGACGTCAATTTTTTCATTATTATAATTTTCTCTTTTTTTACGAGTAGATAATTATTTTTTTGTACATACAAAAATGCATTGCATGAAAATTACTTTATCACAAAATTAAATCCTAAAATTATATATGTATTATGTATATAGCAAAGTTAAAAATAACAAAATCTAATTTTATTTATAAAAAAAGGATAATAACATTGAGTCATTCATTTATATAAATGATAAAAGCTTATGTATGTCACCATAATTGTGATTGTGGTATAGTTAATTTTTTTCTAACCAAAATTAGTAAATAATAAATAAATATTATTAAAGGATAATGGACAGAAATTGATTATTTAGTATACAACGTCATAATATGATATTATCTTTAAAAAAATTTTTATAGTGAATTTGCATATGTATAAAACTTTGATGAATGAAATAATTTATTTAATTAATTTGATTATCTTCGAAGCAATATTGAATGTTAGGTAAATTGTACATAGCTTCAGATTGTTGAGACAAAGTCAGATTGGTCTGAGAAGAATACACGCCGGAGAACCCATCAGACAGCTGAATATAAAAACGAGATTTCAATTGATAAATTTTGGATCAAAATATACCTTCCAATTATTCTGTAAGAAATAGAAAACTTAGAAAATTGATTGTTCAAATCTATACCATAAAATAGAAAATAAATATACGTTTTCATATAAATGTAGATTATTATTTTTCTACTAAGTATAAAATAGAGATAAGTGTAATATTTACCGCCATATTTATGTAAATGACAAATTTAATATCCGGATTTGTTACCAATAACAATCATTATTAATTTTCTATTCGATGTAATTCATTATTTTCCCGAAAATCTTATTTTAACAATTCCATGAGTATACAATCTAAAAAGGACTCAGTCCGCAAAGTGAGTAGATACTAAAGAAACAGTTCGTTTACTCTCGGATCAAAGTACCTTACCTCAATAAATTGAATTATTTTAATGACACTATTAAACGAACACATTATATAAATGTCATTACACAACTTAGTTTATTTAATTCTCAAATACAATTAAATGGACTGGTTAAAATTGTAGATCAGAATTATCACTTAATCACTTAATCATTATAGCAATATTCCAATCACTAAGAATTAAATGTTTCCTAGTGTATTTGTAGAAGTATAACTTATTCAATTTTATTACCTACATATAATTTCAACAATTTTTATATTATTATTATTAATTAAAAAAAATATATAATATTATCTAGAAAAACGTCAGCAAAAACAAAATTTAATCAATATTTTTTATATTTAATCACACACAAAACAATTTTAATTTTTGATATCCACCACCACACAACAAAAATTATAATAAACAACAAGTTAGGAAAAAACATTGTATATTGATAGTTAAGATTGACGTCAATATTAGATAGATATAATTTTAATAATGAATATTCAAAATGGAAAATCAATTTTTTTTGCCTTTCAAATAATAAAATTAATTCTTTTGTATGTATAAATAATATCGATTAATCCATTTTATAGAAATTTACATAACATTTTTAATAATGGTGTCGTGACATAAGGTCATAGGATATATAGCTTAATGGATCTTATTTCCGATTTTATTCTGTCATATAACCATAGAGTGGAGAAAACACTTGGCAAACAAAGTTTTAAAGTCCGATTACGATAAAAATGTCTTCAAGTCCTACTTGTCATGGAACCGATTCATGAAACTAATTGTTTTTTGATGCAATATTTGTTTGGATAAATCGATCTAATAATTTCAACATGTTTTAAAATTAAATTACCAAAAAATCAGCAGAAAATCGACTCGTACATACAGCAATTACGACTTTATTTAAGTCATGTGGCAGTGGCATTATGTCATGGAGATGGAAAACTCTTACTTTAATTTATACATAAATATTATATCCAAAAATTAGAATTTCAATCTGTGTAAATATTTAAACTATAAAAATTTTCTTTAAATATTTAATTTCCATTTTTTTTTATATAAGTATATACTTCCAAATCAAATATATTTCATTTGAATTGGTAATTTCCGACGGAAATGTTATAAAAGTAAAACAATAATTTTTGTTTTTATCTTTATTTGTTTTTATGTTGATCCTTTTCTTTCAGTTAATAAAAAATAGTCAAAGATAATAAATTCCATATATGATAATTTTATGGAAAATTCTTCTTCCTTTTTATTTAAATTGAATTTTGTAAAATAATTTTTATATTTTTAAAATATATTTTGGTTTTTATATAAAATAAAAAGGTTTTTGTTTTTATATAAAATTAAAAGGTTTAATTTAATTTAATTTTTTTCAATGCATAAAGTTCAAGATATCTTTTTGCTTTCTAATATGTAAGAGAAATCTTTCAAGGTCTCTATTATAAATATATATATACATATGTACTTATATAAAAATGGAAAATATTGTAATATAACAAATTTACATAATTTAAACAATAATTTTCCTAAAAATGGATTTTCAAAAAAACCTTAAATTATTTGTTAAAAAATCAAATTTTAGTTAATTATCGAAGAAATCAAATTTTGGCGTAGAATTTAAATAAATGTTTTATATATCAACCTAATTTTTTTGTTTATATTAGAGAGAGTCCTTTTAGTATCATATATGAAATATATGTAACACATTGTTTAAGTAAAGCTATTTCAATACTAGGGGTACAATAATATAATTAACCAAAAAAAGTAGAAAAAAAAACGAGAGCCGACGTCTTGTGCCATAATTGGACGCCCAATTCGAAATTAAATTTCGAAAATTGGACGTCCAAAAAAATTTCTGGACGATATTGCTGTCTCTACCGCACTTATACATAAATATATCTCCATCCTTTAAAAAAATTCGCCATTGTCTAAACCAGGCATAAGTATTTTATTTTTATGAAAACGTATACAAGATATTTGTGTCTGTTGCCTAATTTATTTATCACTCCATATTGTCTGCACACTAAAATATAAATAAAATAAAAATGTACTAAACTTTAATATAAGTATATACAAATATAGAGTTATAGAAAATAGGATAATAGCTAAATAGCATGACGTCAAAATATTATCCTTGTTAAAGTACATATGGTCAAATTTTAAGATTAAAAAAAATATATATGTATATTATGTAAAATGTTAAAAGTTCAAGTGTACTCGCTCTGCTGATGACAACGAAAGCCAAAAAAAAAAATTTAAAATGATATAATACGGATATAGTTCATCATAAAATATGAAAAAACAATTAAACTTTTCAACACTTTTTAAATTAGACAAAAATATAATAAAGATTAGCAATGTTGATAGCTCGTGTTCGTGTCCCATTATGTAAAATACAATTTGATTTATAAATGTATCACACAATTCACAAACAAACCTATTAATTTATTAAATATACATATTATTAAAATAATACATAATTTGCTATCTCTATTTACAGAACTGTATGGTCTTTTATTCTATCTTAAAAAATTGAGTACATTATACCATTTAGATTTTAATAACAAAACTATGCAAACAGAAAAATCTTTTAATTTGCCAAAGTTATAGCAAAAAAACCAAGAATCAATTTTTTTATTTTCCCAAGAAGTCTTTTTTCATGTTTGTTAAAAATATAGAAATCTTTGTCTGATATTTATATTACATATACGATATTAAATATTGTTATATTTATTTTCATAAATAATAATTTTTTAAAATAAATTAAAATGTTTATTTTACATTAATTATATTTGCTTTTTATAAAAAGACATACTCCTATAATATATTAAAAATACTAAGAGATATGCCGTATTGAAAAAAAAAATGTATATACATATATACATTTTATCAAAAAAAATAAAGAATTTTATTTTTAGAATTTCAATTCTTCAATTCTAATTCTAAAAATAAAACACATAATTTATAATTATGAACTACTAATTATTTGGTAATAAATTATTTATAATCTATATTTAACTGCCGCGCAACAGCCCCAATAATTGGTCATAACGACATTACATAGAATTTTTCGTGACATTTTATTGTAATGTCATAAAATTGTAATTATAAATATAAATGAACAAAAATATTATTCTCAACATACCAAATAAAATTTATTTTAAGCCAATGACCATTTATAAAAAAAATGAAAATTCGTTACTCTTCAATCCCCGGAAAATCCAAAAATAAAAACCTTTTTAATCAAAATACATTAAAAAAAGAAAAAAATATTTTTTTTACCTCAATAAAAACATTTTTTGTCTGTGTACATATTTCTTTTCCTTATGCGTAAATATTTTATGAAGCCAATTATTTTTAATATCTTGAAAAAAAAGGACTACAAGAATAAAAAAAAAACAACCAGAAAATATTGTATTGCGAGCTGCGAGAAATATTAATTAACTCAACATATTTTTTTTGTTACTGTGTGAAATATAAGAAGTTATATATCCTTTTTTTTGTTAGATATTTTGTATTATTTATATATTTTTTAATAGGATAAGGATAAAGTAAAATTAAGATTTACTTTTGAACCCTTAAAGAGAAATAAAACTCGGTTATGACACTAATTGATTATGATTAAAATGTAAAGGAAAATAAGTAAATATTTCGTCCTTACCAGTTTTTTTTTGTATTTTCTGATTAGAATCTAAATTTTATTTTATTTGAGATGATCTATGGCATTCGTCCTTTTTATATCGGTTTTTACTTTTTATTTGTATATTTATATATGAAAGTATTTTGTTGATAAATTACCATAGTTTAATGATGTCGATTAGTTAAATTTTTATCATATATATTTAATGAATATAATTAATAATTAATTAACTATCATTAAATAAGGATTATGAAACCACTTTAATATAAAAATTCATTAAATATTAATAGTTTTAAGTGCTGTGAAGGATCAACCACTACTGATCAGTTCTTTACGCCATACATAAAAGAGATTATATTTCATTGCTACTGAACATGTTGCATGTGTCGCAAGCTAACATGTCCATTCAACATTTCCTATTCTAATTTATATAACTAAATGTTCACAATATTAACCCTTAGTAGTCTTACAAAAAATGCTTATGACGCTCAGATCGCTTACAAGGCTCAAATATTTTTGACTGTCCTCAAACTGACAAGAACTCTTCTATCAAAATGAAATGAAATCGTTTATAAAATAGTTACATAATTTACTATATGACAATGATGAATGACATAGTCACATTTTTCATCAACGAATACAAAGCAAAATAAAATTTATTGGTAATATAATTTTACTACAAATTTCCTTTTAAATTTAATATTTTTCCTATATTTTTATATCTCAATAGAAACAAAAGTAAAAGTTCATGAATTCAATTAAGGCTATAAAAAAGCAACAATAATATGCACCTATACAATTATATTACAATAAATAATCGTGTATATGTATTATAATAGTGGAACACAACACAAATTTTTAAAATCATTATTTAATTTTCATTATAAAATCAAACACACAAGTAATACAATAACATTCTATTAATGGAAAATTTTAAAAATTAAATTTTTTACAATTTTTGCCAAACTTTTTCTAACAAATTTTAAATGTTTTGCCTTTTTAATTCAATAATATTAAAGCATTATAATATAAAACTATACAAGGAAATTGTGTGGGTTTTGTTCTAATTTTTCTCTGGTTTTATTGTATACAATTTTAATTCGAGCAAATTCGGTTTTGCAACAAAAAAAAAAACAAACTTTTAAATTATTATTTATAATTTTATATATACGAAAAAAATATATATAAAAAATATTTCTGTATATTGAAACATATTAAATTATTGATACCCACTTTTTTATAACCAAATTCGAAATTTATTAGAAATATAAACGCCACCTCAAATCTTTATTTAATTTTATTCTTATTACTACATATATCCTTATATACTTTTTTTTTTAAATGTTAAGAGATGAGTTGACAATAATCAGAATCAAATAATTTTATTTCTCAAAAATTAAAAGGAAGCGTAAAAAATTTTCAAATATAATTTTGTATTTTATGGTATATAAAAGATTATTTTAATTCTATTTAAAGAACAATTTTTGTAGCCGTCAATGATTTTTTTTTAGTTATGTATTATGTATCCTTATTCATATATGTATTTGTAATTGTTAGAATATTGATATTATAAAAGATATTTTGTAAGAAATGAAAACTTTAAAAGTAAAATTTCAAGTCGCCATTTGTTATTTTAATTGAAACTATAATGACCCAATTTTAAAGATACATATATTTTTTTCTATTCTTCAATGAAAATCTTATTTTTATGTTATACATATACATAATTTTCATGTATTTTTTTATGTAACATACATATATAATTTTTCATATCTTATCATAATCTCTATAGTGGGTTATAAATTATTTAATAAGATAAAAAAAAATAATAATTTATTACATGGAAATATTAAAAATATAATAATTTTTCATTTATTTTTTTGTTTGTTATGAAAATGATTAAAGATAATTTGAATATGAATTTTTAGTTTTTCAATTAAAGTTAAAAAGTGTTTATTAATTCAATTTTTTTTTGTAATTTATTTTAAATGAATAAAATTATATAGCTAGTCAAACTTCCGCTTAAAATGGAATTTCTTGATTTAGAAGGATACAATTTGTCATTGTTAAATATTTCTTTATAATTTTGGTAATTTAAAAATTGATTTATACATGAAATTAATAATTAAAAAAAATTTGAAATTGATAAACAATTTGAGATAGATAAGAACAAAATTTATAAGTGAAATTTTTTTTCCGAAATTTCTCAAGAACTGATTCATTTATTACTCGTCGTCTACAACTATACCATTTTGGTAATCACAAAATATTAAACTAACTATAATAGAATAATTGAAATATGGTGAAAATTTCGACATATTCATACACCAAAAAATTTGTAGTACAAGTGGGTCATGATAATTTCGATTTAGAAAGCATGTCAATGGCTGTAAGATCAAAGTATGTAGAAGAATAATTTAAAATTTTTAATCAATTATTTCAATTATTAATTAATCGACTCCTTAAATTCACATCTTCTTTCAAAAAGTGATTATACATTATGCAATTTAAATTCTACATTTCCTCAAAATTAACTTACATAAATGATTACTAGTAATAAATATTTACGAATATTTTATGCCATAGCGTAAATTTATTTACTGTACATTTTTACAAGTTTTTGTAATCCAAAATTCCAAAAAACAAACACAAAGTTCTTCAAAGTTAGAAAATGTAAAAAAAAAATCCTTCAAAACAAGTAAAACATTATAGTGCGAAAAATCACTTTGGCGCCAATTCACGCAACCACAGAAAAAGCTTAGGTTATGTTCAGATATTTCTATACATATATACTTACTTATACGAGTATGTATATAAAAAAAATGAAGTAAATTATTATATCTTTATTTTAAACATAATTCAAACAAAATTAAAACTTATATTTACAATACATAAGCATTCAAGAATCATTTGTTTTCTGTTCATAAAAATTTTCCAGGATATTCCATTTTATCAAATACATATGTATTTATACTTTATTTGATTTTTTATTCTCTATATTTTAGAAATTTGTAACATAATAATTTTATTTCCGGTTATAATTTAAAACGCTAAAGACAGTAAATCTTAAAAAAAAAGCCACCACTCCTTAGTCCTTCATCTTTGTGTGCCAGATAAAGAAGGTAGTCTTTATGAACAGAGTGAGTATAAAAATTATAAATGAATAATGAGAATATAAAAATATTTAGTTTGAAGGAAAAATCATAATTTTGCCTACACATGAGAGATATTTTTTCAAATCCTTATTCTCTTACCTAATGTTTAAAATTGTTTGAGCCTCTGATCTTGCAAAAATTTTGCAAAAATTGAGCTTTATCTTTTTCAAGGAATTTTAGAGAAGTTTAATTGTTGTTGTACCAATCTGTTAAATACAAATCCATTAGTTGTATATTTAACATTAAATTTTTACTAAAATATCACAACAAAATTGGGTAATAATATTTTGGAAATTACCCTGTATATAAAAAACTTAAAATTAATAATTATTTAAATATGTAATATAAAAATGTCTTTATAATAACAAAAATCGTCCTTTTCAACAGAAAAAAAATTAATAAATGGAAATTTGTATTAATAAGAAATCCTCAAAAGAGAAAATTCCATATTTTACCGGTTTTTCGTTTTTTTTGGTTCAAAAATAGAAAAAAAACTAAAAATAAATAAATACGGTGTGTATATGTATAATAAAATAATATTTAATAGCAAAAATTTATATTTTGTTATTTGTGTTTCTCTCTATATCATTTAATAATATTTAACACCTCTTCACTTTTAGCACACACTACAAAAAAAGGATAATTTATATTAAAAATAAAATAAAAAATAATTATGGAATGCGGATTTTTTATTATAAAAAGATAACAACAAACAACACCACCATAACAAAAAAAATATAAAAATGAAAAATCATTATTTTTACCCTCTTCTAACTCCTTTTGCTACCCTCATTTATGCTGTCAATGTTGGTAATATTTTTTTTATTTAAATAACACAATACAAACAAACCGAGAAAATATAAAATTTTCTACAATATCCTGCATAATTTTCCACTAAAAACTTTTGTGAATGAAATTTTTCACTTATAGGCGAGAAGGACGAATTGAAGAAGGAAAATTTTCCCAGGAAAAAAATATATTTTTCTAAAAAAAAGCTTAAAAAACTTGTAAAGGGGAAATAATAGCGCATGCTACAAACTTACGTCATCATCAAATTTCGTTTAAAGAAATAATTTTTTGTATACGTTTTTACTTGGTTTTTCATTTTCTCTGGTAAAAAAAATGAAAAATGAAATATAGAAAATCATTTTTCATTTTTCCAAATTTTCATTCGTTTTTGTGGGTGTGTATATGTGTATAAAACAATGTGTATATGTGTATATATATAAACAATTTCTGTATTAAATGTGTCGAGATCATGTTTATTCAAATATTCAAATCTTTTCGGATATTTTTCGTGATGATATAAAATTTATTTAAAGCTTGTAATTGTAAGTATTTTATCAGGCAGTTTATTATATTTGATAGGGTAACATAAATTATAGATGACCATTTTATACATTTGTAGCACAATTGAAAATAGTTTTTCACATTCCGAATTTGTCTTTTTCCAAACTAAAAAGCAACTTTTGAAGAAGGACGAATTTAATTTCTAAAAATACAATTTAAAAGACTATTTTAAATTACAAAATGACCAAATTAAAAATTATTCGATGTAATTTTGTAATTATGCTACAAGTAAATATTGAAGTGCCTACAAGAGTTTTATTATATAAGTAATATTTCGTCCTTTAGTTATTGTAGAAATAATTGGATCATTTAACTTATTGGTGTAAAACCACTTCTCACACATAGCTCTACTGTATTCTGATGCATCACAATGGTAAATTCACTTTATACTGTGACTATACTTATAGGATACTTAAGGTTTACCATAGTTGAGATTTAAGTTCATCAAGTCTAATAAAAGATTTTAAAAATAATAAAGAATTTTTACCTCAGTAATAAATAATAATAGTGTAAATTTTAAAAATATTTTGAATAATTTGAATAATTAAATATGCAAATTAAATATGATATGCGAATTAAATATGAAAAAGGAACATAAGAATGTATTTTAAAATATATCACAAATACTTGTCAAATATTTAATTAAATTCTTTACCAAAAATCATCTAAGATTTAATTAACTATTAAAAAACTTGAGGAAATTCTTTATCTGATTTACCAAAAATTAATTAACACAAGTACTAAA
The DNA here is from genome assembly GCA_949752835.1 of Empis stercorea. NCBI lineage: Eukaryota > Metazoa > Arthropoda > Insecta > Diptera > Empididae > Empis > Empis stercorea. The sequence continues at coordinate 55,014,527 of OX457089.1, forward strand.
AGTATAATTAACAAATTTTGTAGTTGTATATTTCTTTTTTGATGACTTGAAGACGTGTAATGAATCTTTAATGTTAATAATAAGTTAACCGATTTTACAGAATTATTTCTTTGGCCGATTTTTCATAATCATAATGGAAAATAGAATGTACCAAACATAATATTATTAAGTTTTTTCAAAAATTGTCATATAAGTGATAAATATGCGATGTTAATAAACTTTCTAATATCCGGTCAAGTTTTTCGCATTGGTTTGAAAATAATTTCATGCAATTAACACCATGAAATTAATACGTAAATTTTGCAGTCGCTTTTCTAAAACTTAAATTAATGAAGTTTTACTCAATTAACCTATACTTTTCAGAGTATTTGTTTAAACCGGTTGCTCAAAAACGGATATAAGTGGCAATAAAATTTTATATCAAATTATTATCAAAATTGAAATTTGAAATTATAATTGTAATAATTTGATAAATTTTAAAGAAACGATAAAATGAAGCAACAAGAAATCATTATACCCAGCTGTTAATAAATATATTCTCATCCACGTCATAAGATTAACATATACAGAAAACAGATTAGCTACCAATCTTATAAATATGATTACTATTTTATACGTATAAGATTTTTAAATTAAAAGTTATGTTAAACAAAATTTTAAAATACGATTTGTAAATAATTTTATTGATTTCCATAACAAAAATATTTATGAATCAATTCCATATTCTCCCAATAATACAAACATAAGAATACTGAAGTTTTACCACAAAAAAAGAAATCGCTAAATTACTTTCGTATTTAAAACAAAATCGATAAAAATTGATTGTAAAATTTCGTCTTTATTATTTTTATCATTTTCCCCATTCTTCTGGGATTTATTTAGAAATTTTCTTTTGTGAATTGAAAAATTCAATAAAAAAAACAGATTATTCACCATAAATAAATAATACACAAAAATAATAAAAAACTTAAAAAAAATCAAAAAGAAATTTTTTTCTTTTTTTACAATATAAAAAAATATAAGAACATTAAAAATAGTGTCATGTATCTAATACATAGATAACGCACGTTTGTTAATATAAAAACATAATAATAAAAATATATACCAAAAAAAATATATAATAATTTTTTATACTTATACAGCGACGCCCTTAAATATATAAAAAAAAAATAACATAAAAATAACACAGTTGAAAAAGAACAACAATAAAAAACATTACTTATTTTCTTCTCATACTTTTATGCAAAAAGTTATTTTTAGAATCAAGCAAAACTTGCTAGGAAATAAAATTAAGGATTTTCTTTCTCTTGTTTCATATATATAGAAAACAGTTTTCTATATACATACTTACAAAATCGTATTTATATATAGAAGAATAACAACAATATGGTTATTATTTTTATTTGTATTTATAGTTCGTATATACATAAGTTTAAGGATAAGGATATTAAAGAAAAATCTTAGTATTGAGTTAGATACAACATGTGGGTTGCATTTTAGTATTTCTCTTATATAAAATAAAACCGAAATTTTCTTAATATAATATAGTTTATTCCTTTTTGATCATTCATAGAAAAATTGAAAAAAAGTAAAATGATAAATAATACAAGGAAAATTTTAAGCTTTTATGTTTAAAAAGGTTTTTTGCCAAGGAAAAAAATATTTCCTGATCAATTTCGTATAATTCTAAATGATTTTTTATAATTCAAATTCATTGCATAATAAATTTTATCTACATGTATTTAATTTACAATCAAAACTTTTAGTTTTTTTTTATCAAATTTACAATAATGCTATAGGATATTCAGGATCAGGACTTTGGAGTTTGCTAGTATTATTATATTATACTTTATTTTATTTGATAAAAGCTTTCAGGCAAATTCAATTTATAGGTTAGTGATTTTTTTTTCACATAATTTTTGATTGACGTAGAAATATAGAAAATTTTTCTTTCGCGTAACATATTTTCCTTTTTCAAATCCTGGGAAGTTGTCAACATAATTTATAGTTTATAGAGAAATTAATAGAAATCGTATATTAAAATTGAATTTCAAAAAATGAACTAAAAATTAAGTTGAAATAAATTAAATTATAAATCATGAAAACTTGTTATTAAAATCTTTCAAAAATTTTATTAGTTTAAATGCAAGTATGCAAGATTACTTCAAACTAATTTGTTTTTATGTTAATTACAAATTAAACCAAACTTCAAATTAAAAATATACTCACAAATCCAATTAACAACATATATTTGTTTACCATAATTTAGTTAAAAACTAATTTTCAAACATAATCTCAAGGAGTATTAGAAAAAATCATTATATTGAAATAATTTAAAAAATATGTAATTAATTTCTGTAGAAGTTGTAAAAATAATATACAATATAATAAAAATAGTAATCCTTATATTATAAATAATCTCAATGGTAAGTAAATTTTCATGGAAAATTTATAATTCTACCATATGGTAGTCCTTTTTTAATTGCAATTTATTTAATAAAAAAATTTTCTAAGAAAAACATAAAAATTCAACGGAAAAACCTTTCCATCACAATTATGGTGTTACGTAATTGGGGACTCTTTAAATTTTTCATAAATTGTCTTTTTCGAATTCTCAATAATGAGATAATAAAAATACCAAAAGGAAATATTATAATTTTTGCTTATAAAAACATTAAAAAAAATGATAAATTTTTGATTACTTTTGTTATCCATAAATTTCTCTTAAATTATAGAAAAAATTAAATATTTCAAATCTTCTTTCAAATAATTATAAAAATGTTAAGCCCTATACGGGAATTAACATCGTGTAAATCGTGTAAAGACAAAAAAAGGAAGAAAAAGGATAAAAAATTCCTCAAATTATTTGAAGCTATAACACCGGTAATTTTTGTTTAAAGTCCACGTCACATAAAACTCAACATTTTTTTTTTATTTATACATAAAAAAAACAAATATTTAACCATCAAAACAAAATTCTACATATTTTATACGTATAAGGATCAATACATAAAACATGGATAATATAAACATATTTATTTTCTCTCAATCCCACATCGATAATTACAAAAAAAAAGAAAATGAAAACCTCATTGAATTAATGAAAGTTAAAAGTTTTTTTATTTTGTTGGAAAAAAATCAAAAATATAATTTTTTTATATTTCCCCAAGTAAATACGTCACAAGGATCTCTCCGAAAACAACTAGGCATGAATCCAAAAAAAAAAATTGTTTTTAGTTTTATTAAACCCCTAGAGAGATCACAAACTAATACACTTTCATAAAAAAAATCAAAAAGTTCTTCTTAATGTCCTTGTATATAGAACGCATGTATGACGACAAATCATGCACCCACGCAATAAGTTTAATTTTTTTCTTCCTGTATTTAATTTAATGTTGAATTGTGTATGTGTTTGAAAAAAGCTCTTTCAAAAAAATTGTATTTATTTATAAATTACAAATTTTCTTATTGTATGACATCATATCATAGCTAGTTTTTCTTTATTTGCATACATACAAATTTTGAGTTCCCCTACTCACATTATATAGTTCAACTCGAAAGATAATTGAGATGTATACAGCGGAGGATAACAAGAAATATTTCTTCTCCTGTACCTCAGTTCTATCTACAATTTCAATATTTGAAAGAGCGCACAAACCGCCGAAACGTATACGAATATTTTTTTTTGTTATAAATAGAAATTATGTTGTGGTGATGATACTATTATATATAATATTATTATGATGGTGTAAAGTTTTTACGGAATCGGTGCAAGACAACAGAGGGTGATTCATTCAAAACGTGTGGGCGATAATATATTATTTTTGATATTTATACTGCAGCTACAATTATTATTATACCAACCCCTTAAAGTTCAAACCCAACCATAGACAAAAATTTGTGTTTTTGTTTTTGGTTTGAGGTTTATTTTTTTAAAGCTTATTTAGGTGAAAAATATTTGAATGGGGTATAATAACATAATGTATTTAAATATATATGTATATAAAAGTTTAAATGTATTTGAAACCCAGCCAGTAATGAATGAAAACTATTTTTTTTTTCGTATTTCAAACAAAAAAAAAACTTTTATATTATATTTTGTATCTACAATATATATATATTGTGTATATAGAGATACACACATGTATGTTACCAAAAAATTTCTGTTCATCGGAACGCAAAGAAAATCTATATAAGGATGTGACTTTTAAATTTGAACGCTATTCTGTTCGTGATAATCAAACCAGAACGATTTCAAGTTATAGCATAAAAGTAAAAATAAATAACAAAAAAATCATTATTTAAAAAAAAGCTTTTTTTAAGAATTAAAAAATATCAAGAAATTAATTTATAAAATTAATTAATAAGAAAATTTTGAAACAAAAAATTTATAATTAATCCCAAAAAAAGGATACACAATTATTTATATGTCAAATTTAATTCTAAAAAAAATCAAATTTTGTTGTTATGCGTAATCAAAACTAAAAGAAAAGTGAAATTAAGATTTAAACATTTTTTTCATCAAATTTCAAAAATTTAGAAGAAAAAGTGAGAAAAGTTTATTGAAAAAAAATGAATAATTAAAATTTGAAAAATTGATTGAAAGTTTTTTTGTAAAGGATTCAATTTTAAAAAGGACTATTATTTTTTACTTAATTTCTAATTTGATTATTAATATTTTTGTTTTTTTAAATTTTGATGATAAATTTTTACCAGCTGGTTTACAAATTTTCCACAGAGTGGTAAGTTTTCTCCAAAAAAAATTTATTTATTAAAAACTAAAATCGAGAATTTAGGCCAAGTTTAAATATAAAATTTGTGTACCTTAATTTTTAAAACATATTTTATGTGTGTATGTATAAAGATATCGGCATTGAAACTTGTAAAGAAATCCTGTTGAAAAAAAGGACCTGTTGAAAATTAGGTCGACTAAAATATATATACGGAAATATGTAATATAAAAAATATGTGAAATTAAGTTAGGATATGCAATAACGACATTTTTTTCAGGACTATAGTACAAAGAATATTTTACAGTTTTTAGTATACATAGTATATTAAAAGGTTAATAATACAAGAAAATATTTAGAAGATTATCTAAAAATACTAAGGATATTTTTATTACATGAAGTTAATTTTTTTACACAACTTCATTTATTCAGAAAATAAATTATCGAAATATTCTGCCAAATTTATCATCACTTTTTTATTCCTGATTTTTTCAAAAGAAAAGTTTTTTAAGGTACATTATTAAAATATATTATTAAAATTTTCTTAAATCAAAATTTTTGAGACAAAAAAATTCAAATAAATTATCAAAATTTTCTTAAACCAAAAATTGTTATATTATATTTTTATTTAACAATAAATTTACAATCTTTATTTTTGGATAAATTAAAATATTGTAAAATATATTTTGCTTGCTAACAACATAATTTTTATATATCCAAAAATTATGTGGATTCATTCAAAAATTTCCTGAAAAAGTATTTCACTGTTCAAAAACTTTTCGAAAATTAAATGGCAAATAAATATTTAAATTTATGAATAATTTATATAAATCTTATAATTCTTATTTCTAAAATTTCAAATGATCTTAAATTATCTTAACAACAAAATTTATATCCTTAAATAATTTACGATATTAATTCAAATGTTCATACTTATTATCCTTATTTCTAATAGTTATAAGAATATTAATCAAATATACAAAAAAATATTTTTTATAAATTTATTTTTTTATGTATAATGTTTTTTTTTCTCCATTTGCGATTTTTGTAATTTTCCAAATTAAAATTTTTCCAAAATCTTCTAAATTTATTATTATTTCATTTCATTCCGACAAAAAAAAAGTTAATAAAACTTTTAGTAAAAATCCCTAAGCTTTTTGTATATATAGTTATTACATTATATACATAATAAAAATTATTATAGTAACCAAAATATAAAATCCCAAACAAATTTATAACATAAAAAACTTTTTTTCATAAAATGATTTAAATTAACAAAATTATACAATAAAATAAACCAAAAAAAAATAATTCACTTCTAAATTTGAACATTTTTTTTTATTATAATTTTCATTTACAGAAAAACCTTTTTAAACAAAACTCCCATCATCATCAGTTGAATTACTTTTTACATCCTAAATACGCAACGTAAAAAAAAAGAAAATGTATAAATTATTTTTATCATTAATAACAATATTATGTATAATAACTGGTGGTCATCTAATGTCAATACCAGTATTTGGTACAAAAAGATATCATCGTACACCATCAATAAGTAGTGGTACAGAATTAGGTACATCATCATCAAATATACCATATTATAATCAATTATCAACATATTATGATAATCAACCATCACAATATAATAGTGGTAGTCAAATACCAATAAATTCAATAAATAATAATTATCAAAATGGTTATTTAAGTGAAAATGGTTATTATTATTATCCACGTCATGAATATCATTCATATGGTATGCCAACATATCATGGTGAATATAAACCAACACCATATTATTATGCACCAGCACCACATTATAGTTATTATGATGATCGTGATATTATATCAAATCCAATGGATGATTTACATGAAGAAATATTACATGAAGATGAACGTGAAAGACAACGTGAATTACAACCAATGCAACAATCATATGGTCAAGAAAATTGGTATCAAACACAACAACATATTAATAATAATAATAATCAGCAACAACAACAGCAACAAGATGAATTAACAAATAATTTTTTAAAAAATTTAATTGAATATAATCGACAAATTGATGCACAACAAAAATTACAACAACAACAGCAAGATGAATTAATGCAACGTGATCAAGAGCATAAATTACAATTACAATATCAACAACAATTACAACAACAGCAATTACAGCAACAGCACCAACAACAGCAACCATTTAATGATGAATATGATGAATATGTTGAATTAGGTGATTATGAATATGAACCACAACCATTATCTGATAATATTTATGATATGAAAAAATATGAAAGATTAGATAATTCACAGCCAAATTATGAAAGAGCAACAACACAATCAAAAACTATTTATAATCCATTGCAACAGCAACAGCAACAAATGAAATTAGTATCTAAACATTTTGATAATAATAATAATGATGATGAAGATGTTAGACAATTAAAATCATTAGCACATCATTTATCAAATGGGCAAAAAAATTTACAATTATCTAAAACAAATAATAATAATAATAAAATTAAATCAACAACAAAATCAAATGATCATAAATTATTAAAAATGAAAAATTATAATAGTCAAGAAGATGATATTTCAGATGATTATAATAATTTTAATTGGAATCCATCATCACAAATACAAAAAGAACAACCAATAATACAACCATCTGTTAAATCATATGCACAATATGATAATGAACCAGAAGAATATGATGATGATGCATGGATTAGTTGGGATCGTAAACGTAGTCCACCAACAACAACAGATTTAAAAACAGAAAAAATTAATATGAATAAATGGAAACAATCATTAAATAAAATTGAATCAATAAAAGCATTTAATAATCGTAAACCATTAATTGTTAAAGTTAAAGATTTTAAAGAAATACCAACAGAAAAATCAGTAAAAATTGAAACCACAACAACATCATCATCAAGAGCGACTGCAAGTTCAACAATTAAAAATAATATTACAACATATTTACCAACCAAAATTAATGAAAAATTATTAAAATCTGGTCAAAAAGAAATTGTTATACCACGGCCAGCTAATAATCCACAATCAAATTTATTTACAGGATTTAATATGTTTGTAAAACAAAATGATGATGATAGTAGTATTGATAATTTAAAAGATGATCAGAAACGAAATAATAAAGATAAAAATGTTTATGATACTATTAAAAAATTATTGACAATGGAACATAAATTAGAAAGAGTGAGTTTTAATATTTTTTTACTTTAAATTTTTATAGCAGTTTTAAACTTTTTCCAAATTAAAATAATCCATTTTCCAGATCAAAATTTACACTTTCTAAAATCAAATATTTATCCTTTTATAAATCATACATTCATCCTTTTCCAAAATATTATTTTATGTATTATGGATAAAAACTATATTTACTACTTCAATACATCTAAATTTTTATAGCAACTACTATATCAATGTTCTAATAATATTTATAGGAACTATCAATAATCAATTTTTCGCTTTCATTTCTTTTTCTTTGTACAGACTCCAATATCATCGAAAGTCCAAAAACGATTTGTAACGAATGAAGAAAGTTTGGTAAATGAATTGAATAATTTAAAACGAAGTGCGACATAAACGAAAACAATTTATAGCATAAATTGATGAGGTTATTGAGAAATCAAATTTTTAAAATTGACTGAAAAGTATAGCATTCATTTCGCTCATGATGATAGAAAAATCACAAGTAAATATATAAATAAATTATAATACATATATATATAAATTTAAATCATAATTTACATCAATTTATCAGAAAATTATAAGTTATAAAAATATATATATATTTAAAAAAAATCGAATTATTTTGACCTAACTACAAAGAAAAAAAAAGATTTTCTTTGAAAAACTTATAAATACAAATTATAAACATATATAATAAAATAATCAAAAAAAACTCATATTTTAATCATTATAATATAAAAATATACCAAAAAATAAATAAAAAGGATGAAATGATAAATTTAATTATACAAAATGAAGGATAATTTAAATTATATATTAAATACAGTAAATATAAAAAATATTCGATTTGCTCAACAGCAAATATATATATATATAAATATATATATATATATATATATATATATATATATATATATATATATATATATATAAATTTAACATTAAAATTAAATAAAAAAAACTTTTCTTTGAGCTTTTACAAAAATATTTTCAAACAAAAATATATAAAATTAAAATTATATTATAAAAATTTAAAAATATATGAGATTTATTTATATAAATGCTTTTTAAAAAAAAAAAAAATTGCGTTATGACAAACTCAAAACATGAAATGAAATCATTGAGAATTACACTAAGAATATAAAATAGTGTATAATTTTTTTTTGAATAGTGCAAAATTGAATTAACTCGAAAAATTGTTTAAAAAAGGATGTAGATTCTAATCTAACTAGATTTATTTAAAATAGAGGAAAATATCACTGCATAATGATAAGCTCTTGAAAGGGTTATCTATTTCGTTCAGGAATTCCTACAAAATTACCTATAGTAATATCATAAATATAGTTTTGAGTTATATTGCACTATTTTTACTATGTATGCTCATATCATTTAATTGCAATATTATACGTTTCGAAAATTACTTTGCAAATAGTAACAAAACTGCTCTAAAGGTTGTTATAAAAGACCACATTGCACATATATATAACGCTTTTTGTGTTCATTAACTTTAAAATATTTAACTTTCATTTATACAACCAGTACTTAAATATCAAATTTTAAAGATATATACGTAAAATGGTGTGCCATTTCGTACAAGTGGTCTTTACTGATGACACTTTTGATACAATGTATAATATTTTATTTAATAAACAGACATAAAATATCCTAAGATCAAAAATGTGTTATTTCACGTCAATTTCTTTCTAACTATTATATTTAAAAGAAATTAAACAGGGTGTCTTTAATAATTTTGTGGCAATAATTTAACAAATCAAATTTTTTATAGTTAAAATATTTTTGAGTTAAATCAATTTTGCCTTTAATTGTTTAATTATAATATTTTTTTCAAAATATATATATACGATATTTTCCTTTAACACAAAAATCAATTTATTATATGTATTTCAAAATAATTTGATTTCATATTATAAATAAATCTTGAATTATAAAATAATTTTTTACATTAAATTTTATATACATATAAAAATATTATATTGGAGACTGATAAATTTTTTCTTGCAAATTATTAATTATATAAATAAATAAAAAATGAAAATTTGTTCAATTATTTATATATAGACATATATTTAATTAACCTTAATATATTTAAATTAAAAACTATTAGATTTTTTAAATTAAAACATTTTTAATTTTAATTATAATTTCTTGAATATATACTTTTATATAAAAACATTCCTATATACTAGTTAAAATTTTCAAATAATTTATTAACAATTATTATAGTAAATTTATAATAGTGATGACGAATTTTTTTTTCTTAAATGGCCTATTTTAGAACATTTTCCATTTTAATTAATTTTTAATAATTGATATTTAAAAAAATAATATATTTAATAAATTATTTCATTTATAACAATTTCAATTCGAATTCGTTGTTTTACTATTTAAATTGGTATGTTTTCAAAGTAGATATGAATTTTTTTGTAAAAAAAAATTTAATTTGACAAATTATCAATTGGAAATGATAAAAGATCAATTTGTTTTAAAATTTCTATACATATAACTATTAATAGACTGATTTCAATTTAGTACAATTTTATTTCAAAAATTCTAACTCTTGCTTAATGCAAAAATTGCTTAATGATAAACAGATTATAGTTAAATTGTGTAAAAATGCAAATTTAACAAAACAAAAATTATCTATTTTTATACACAAAAATTTCAATGCTAATTAAACATAAACTTAACAATTTACACATTTGCAAAAAAAAATTTAAAAAATTTCTCTGGCCGAGAAGATTTCCTTCTTTAAAACAAATTTTTTATCGCTAATTTTAAGATTTTAATTTTTTTTTTCACATATTTATATATACATAATTTAATTAGTAAATAAATTATAAATAAATTGCCTAACCAGAAAAGCATAACATTTTTAATAACAATTTTCTATATAACAAAATAACAATCTTATTAGCTTTAAAGCTTCAACACGAAAAGTTAATAAAATTTAAAAAATAGACATAAATAGTGAATAACCTATAAAACTTGTAAATACGAAAAATGAAAAAAAAGTATTTTTGATTAAAATAAAGTTTTTAAACAAAATAAAAAAAAACTAAGCTATGACCTTTTAATAAAATATATAATTATATATTAAATAAATAAGAAAATATTTTTTTGAAATTTATGGGTAATAAAAACAATAAATATAAATTAATTAAAAAAAATTTAAATATATAATAAAATGATAATAAGAATTAATGGCATTTTTTCATAATAAAATTTTCAGATTTTAATTAGTATAAAATATGTTTTTGCTTTAATTAAAATAATTTTTACTGCAGTGTACCTAAAATGTATATAATCTGACTCAGAGTTGTATTTAACAAATTCTTTTCGTATCCCAGCCTCTGAAGCTTTTTTTACGCTCCAGACAAGTTTTCCTATAGTAAAATGTAAAATCATCCCATTGCATCTTTTATTACGGCAGATATTAACTTGGTAAATATTAGTTTAGTCCTGTCCTTTACTGCTGCCAATAAGTCATTAAATAAATGTCTAAAATAATATATGTGCTCTGTACTAAATGGCATTAACTGTAAATGGTGGTTTGTGCCATTCCTAGTCTTGCGGTGTATTATTTCAATACAATGTAACTTGTACCGATTCCCGTGAACAATCTGATTCATAATTAATTTAATAATTTAAATAATAGGTTCACGATCACGAAATAAATTCATATTAAGTCACATAATTTTACAAAAAAAAATTAATTATACATTTTTCTATTCCTTACGCAGTTAAAAGTTCGTTTTGATTGGTCAATCTTTCCTTTATCAAAATTCACTCTACAATTTTTTAGAAAATTATTAAAAAAATTATTTTTAAAAATAATTGCTCGAATTTATTGATCACTAAAAGAAAGGATTTCTTAATCCCTTTAAAAATTTAAAATTTAAGTTAATTTAATCGACAAAACTAAATGAATCTGAAAAATTTATTATAAATAAATTATAATCATAAAAATATAATTTTTATATAATTTTAATTTTTTTTTATTTTAAAATTATAATTATAAAATTATTATTAAAAATTAAAAAATTTTAAAACAAAAAAATTATAGAGACCCTTGATAACGGCAGCTAGAGGCTCGATGTTGCATAATTTATATTAATTATAAATTTTAAATATAAATACTTTAAAAAAAAACTTATTGTATACATAGTTATTAATTATATCAAATATATATTTTTCAAATTGTACATAAACATTGAGTAATATAATACATACAAAAACAAAAAGGCATAAATTAATAATATTTTAAAGTGATATTATAAAATATTTGTAAATAAAAATACACTTTAAATAAAATAAGTAAATAAAATATATTTAAATAAAATTATATAACAATTTATAATTCAAATCTATTAAAAATATATTTTTTAATCTGTTATCTTTATTCTTTATCTTATATATAGATAATATATAGATAAATATTTTTGACAGACAAGAAGAGCTTTTAAATAAATGTAATAGTAAATATCGTAAATGTTTAATGTAAAAGAGAAAATAAAGATATATGTATAGAAAATTATTATTGTCGCACTATATGGAATGGACTGCTTAATATCGGAAATAATGGTTAATATCGTAAATGTTAAAAACGAAAAAATAAATGCCTAAATAAATGTGAAATATTTTGCTGATTTTTTTTTTAAAATTACATATTAATGTTTAAAGGAATATAAAAATAAATACAAATTAAATAAAAATAAATATGCCAATAAAAATAAATTAACCTAAATATATATATATATATATATATATATATATATATATATATATATATATATATATATATATATAAAATATTGTCAAATTTTTCCAAAAACCTTTTTAATTACATATACATAATATAATAATAAACAAATGTACTTTTTTTGATCATAATATGATAGCAACTGTGCGGAAAACATATTTTAAAACATACAAAAATTTTAAATGTAACTTCTTATTTTTTTTTTTTTGTTATTTATAATTAAATAACAAAAATGAAACATACTATATTTCCTATAATATATATAAATGTACAAAGTTATGTAATTACTAAACTATATTTTATGTAAAATATAAATATTTTGTAAATAATAAAAAATATATTTAAATATAAAATTATACGAAAATATTTTATTTAAAAGTCATGTAAATAAAAAAAAAATATACAAAAAAAAATTATAAAAAAAAAAAGAAAGTTAAACAAATTGTAAATAATTTAAATAAAAATTTTGTTTAGTTTTTAAGTCAAATTTCTTAAAAACTAAATAAAATATATAAAAACAAAACCAAAAAAATATTATTATTAAAAAATAATATAAAAGCGTAAACACAATGTGTCTGTTGACATTCACTTAAATCTACATCGAGTTTCAGTTGAAATGCGATAAATTTGTTTAGTTCTCATCTGACGATCATTGATTTAATAAGACATTTAATTCTGTACTGTCTGTTAATTCTGTAGATTGTGGTTATACAAAAACATTGATAGTCAGAATTACTATTTATCCATCGCTAAAGATAAAATATAAGAATTTGACTGTGACATTGTGTTTTTGCTTTTATGTTGTACATATATCTCTAAAATTTAAATTTATTAATTTCATCTTATTTTTTTTTTATATATATATATATAATTTTTTATAATTAAAAAAAAATTATGAAAACTAAAACTAAAAAAAAACTAGATTTTTCTATCAACTATCATTAATTACATAATAATCTAATATATAAATATTAATTTAAACCCAAATTCCTTTTTATATTTTAAATTATATTTTTAAATACATTAAATATATTATAAAAAAATTCCAAATTAATTTTTCTCTCCATTTTACTCTAATTTTTATAAAAAAGGAATGAGAAGAAATAGAACACAATTTTTTTTAATTAATTAATGATTTATTTTAAATATAAACAAAACCAAAAATTATATACATATAATTATATATTTTCAATAAAAAACTTAAAAAAATATATTTACAAAAAAACACAAATTTATTTAAAAGTTTTCTATTTTATATCTTAATAATTTTCATATTTATTTAAATATTTTATTTTTCACCTTTTTTGAATTTATAATTTGAAAATTTGGATTTAAAAGATTTGAGACGGAAATGAATTTATTCAAACAACTAATACATTAAAATTCCAGATAAAGTAACTAAAAATTGTTGTAATATTCAAATCTTTTCAATTTTTGAAACCTTAATTAATATATTAGTCTTCTAATATAATAACTACACCACAGAATATCATATAAAAAGGATCACTATATGAAAGTATTTTAAATATATTTCGTTTCGGTAATCTTTTTGTATTGAAGTGTAAGGGAAATTCTCATTTGAATTTAACAAAATAGTCGAAACTACCCAACAGTTCAAACATTTATTAAGGCCTTCTATTCTGATTAGTAAATTCCTTTAATTTTCTTAGTTTGTTTCTCCTCGAACCGAAAATTTTATGTATCAAAAATTATGATCCCTTAAGATTTGGTCTTGTTTTCAAATGATTAATTAAACCAATTAAATTAAATAAAGTTACAATGAATATTTAAGCTTATAATTCGTATTGTTTATTAGTAATTTATGGTAATCTCTCAGTCGTAGTATGGTTTAAATGAAAATTATTACACCTGTCATTTGAAAACTCTTAATATTAAATGGATACTTCAAGCAACAATTAAGGCTTTAAATATTCAAAATTTATAATTAAAATTACTGAGCAGGTGAGTACGAATTTATATGTAGATGCAACTACATCGACATGGTCCTTTAATCTCAGTTCGGATTTGTGTTACAAATTGACACATCTACATGCCAAACAATATTTTTCCATAAAAGTAATATTAGATAATCCGATTTTACAATTTACACTATTAAGTATTTTGTCACTCCTAATTTATACCGTATCTTGGAAATTTAAATATGAAGTGGTATTAAAAAGAGTATAGCTATTTAAAACCGTATAGCTATATAGAGTATAGCTATTTATTTGTAAATATTAATTTTGTTAATATTTTGCACGAGCTAAAACCCACATACTTTAATTAAATTTCATTAAATTTCTGACATTATTTTATTACAGATATTCAAAATTTTCATTTTTTTATAAAAGGATTAAATTATTTAAATATATTAAAATTTATGAAATTTATTTACATTAGGAAAATATTTTAAAAAATAAAAAGTTTTTAAATTAAACACTTAGACTAAATCAAGATTTCGATATCAAATCTAATGTAGTAATTTCTTTGGATATAAATAGAATTGAAATTTGGCCAAAATAAAAATAAAAAAGGATCTACCATCTTCTTTGTAACAAAATAATATTAGCACAAAATATTGAATATAAAACTACTTTATATAGAAAATTGTGTCATTGTCTAACTAAACTATTATATTTTGTAGAGAAAAGTTGACCATATGTATATCTCTTAAAACTTGCGAATGAAATTTTTGTGTCCAGTTCGACCCTGTGAGTAATAGCTAATAAATATCCTTCCTTTTTTACATAATAATGATTTTTCTGTATAAATTTAAGATATGTAAATCATTCACAGAAGCTTTAATTTTTCTTATTCTTTAAATTAATTCGGATTAACCCATAAAATTATTAAAATATACTCTGGGTTTTCTTTTAATCTCTATACTAAAAAAATTTATTAAGTATATTTAAATATCGTATAACCAATTCTTATAGGAATTTAAAATTGTCCTAAATCTTTTCATTCCACTCTCTTGTCTATATAAATTTCTGTATAGTATATTAAAAATTTAAAAATTTCATAATTGATTTTATTATTATATAAGTAATACTTAATATAATAAAATAAAAACAAAATCAATATTTTTATTGAAAGTATGTATTTTCAATATTCATTAGATTCTATTTCACATTATTCATTTCTTATAATTTTAATTGGAAAAAAAAATTGTTAAAAATTTGATTATTTACTTTCAAAATTTCCTAAAGCAAAAAATTGTTATATAGTCACCTTTTTTATCAGTAATCAGTAAGTATATAATTCAAGCATTCAAGGTAGTTTTTTGACCGGATTGCCAGGATTTAGGTCAATACAAAACATAAATATAAACATATATAAATTAATATTCCATAGTATTATTGAATTTAGAAAATTAGGACATTGGATTTGAAAATTTTTATAATACTCGTATACTATATTATATAATACTCATATACTTATACGATATTATATTATTATATTAAATGAATATGCAATGTTTATTCGTTTATTGTATGATAATTAATATCATTATGTGTATAACTTTTAGATTATGATTATTTTATGGTATGTTTAGAATATAATTTGAATGAGCATGTAGTTAATTCGATTTGATAATTTAATAATCCTACCATAAAATATAATATTATATATAGAAAAGTTACTTTCTTGCAAGTAAGCCTAAAGAAATTTGTAATGGTTAATTTATTTAAAGTATTTTTATACGATTTTATTAAAAGTACATACATAAAATATATAATTTCCTGACAAAAAAAAATTTGGAGTGGAAGAATTTTAAAAATGCACATCTCTAGTCACTTAGCAGATTATTAAACAAATTTTTGGTATATAAATTTTTAAATCCTTCCTAAATTTTAAATATCTATAATAAAACAATATTTAATACCATTCAATTTAAATTTAAACAGAATTTTTAATAAACCTTAATTCAAAAATTCGCAGTAATGTAATTAAACTTTTTAGGTTATTAAATTAAATATTACAAAATTTATGTTCTAAAAATAAACCTCGTAACTATAATTAAATTATATATTGAAAATTTCAACAAAATTTACCTATAAATAAATTAACTGAATTATTTTTATACTGCACCAGTCAATATAGCAAAATACTATTTATAATCCATCCATAAAAATTATATATAATTTCAATTTAAGTGTGAAAATTCGATCTACCTTATATACACAATTTTTTAAAATAAATCTATATACACATATATATATTCAATTCCGTTCTAGTTTATATAAATTTAGCACTAGGATAAACCAAACATGAAATATCCTAGAAAACCTAGAATAGATTTAACCCCCAGCAAATATAAATTAAAACAACTATAAATTTTTTTTTCAAAATTGTATATTCAACACTATAAGTACTGACTCCCTTTAACGGTAAGTGAAATCCTTGTAATATATGGTAGGTCACGGTATAGTATGGTACAAAATATTTATAGAAAAACTAGGCTAAGTATGGAATATAAATTAAAAAAAAATATTCATTGTTATTTAGGCCAATGAACTTCTAGGTAAAATTGCAATGAGGGATTATATAATGTGTTCTAACATTTTGTAAACAGCATTTCTATATGTCTGTCCACTGTATATATTTATATGCAATATCAATTGTACATATATAACTCAAAAGTTAGTTTGCATTGGACAAATATCAAAACTTACATGTCTGGTAGAAAATGCAATTACATGATCAAACAAAATTATATGTATATGTATATATTTTTCATATCAACGATGAGTAGGATAGGAATCATTAGTGGGTGCACTTCTCTATTTTTTGTATAGATAGTGGAGAGTGGATATAAATTATATATACATAGGAAGAAAAAAATTTTTCGGAGTACATTTTTTTCTGTGTAAATCGATTATTCCAAATAGTATACTAGTTTTGTTTTTAAGTTTTGTTAGTTTGTCTACAAACTATACTAATATAGAACATGATGATGGTACTTTACTTTGAAATTTTACATAAATATATTTTTAAATCTGAAATGGTAAAATATTTTTTTTTATATAAATGCAATTTCAGCATAACAAAAATTTTTTATAGGTCTGGCTGGAAACTAATTTTGAACAAACATTTTTAAAACAAAAATATAATTATGATATAATAAATAAATTTATATAAAATTTTTGCTATAAAAGAAATTGTATAAATGTCGATTTGGTGCACTGATTTTATGGGCGCCACTATAGTTAAAATGTCTACAAAACTTTTGAAAAACTATTTTTTATTAATATGGTTTATTGCTTTTTAAAAATAATAATAATCCTTTTTTTTTTATTTATAAAAATGAATTATTTAAATTATTACTTTTTTATTGATATATATTATAATTAAAATGATGAAAAATCAATCATTTTTGATGTTATATTGATTGCAAAATATTTTTCATCATTCTCTCTTACAAATTCGTTTTCCTAGTTTCATTTCATCGTTCTGACTTAAATCTTTTATATGTGTATATTTATTATATAATAGTTAAAATATTTTATAACCTGAAATTTTTTAAATAATGTTAAACACTATTTAAGGACGTCTGAACTAAATAAAAGCACATAATATACTTACAAAATCTTTGTTCTAACAATTTGACAAATATTTTTATTTGCTTTGACATTAATTGAGTGAGAGTATAATATGTTCCCAACTGTTGATGACAAAGATATAATTTATTTAAAGGATTTCAAGATGAATCATCCTTAATTTTCATTCATAGTTTTGTTGGGTAAATAAACTCGAAATATAATTTGTTGAATTTTTATAAATTTCCAAATTTAATTTATGAATCATGTGAAATGTAGACATTTTTTTTTATTGTTTGATTTACTTTGATTTCTTTTTTGAATTTAAAAAAATATACATAAGTACGTAAATAATATACATAATTGTTCCAACATCACGTACAAACAGACATGCAACAGGATTTATTCCAAGCTCAATTAAATTTTACAACTCACTTCCAGAAAGTATTAGAACGATAACAAATTATGAAAAATTTAAGAAAAAGGTAAAACACTATATTTTAACAGATTTCCAGAGTCCATTAACATAACAAAAGGAGGTAAGAAAGAAATTATAAATAAATAAATAAATAGCATACAGGAACACAATTGAAAGTACATAATTTCCTTACACCAGTATCCAACTGATTGGATATGTACTTAGTCTTATTTTTCTATTATAATAATATATTTCTTTTTTAAATATAATTTTTTTAAATATAATTTTACAGGCATCATAGCCTAACTCATTTAGTATTTATACTAGGTGGGTAGGTGAATGTTCCACAGCTTTAGCTGCGGAGTGTGTAACAGTTTTGTTATTAATTCAATTAATAATAATTAAAATTAATAATAATTAAGTGGAAAAAAGAAAATTCGATATGAAATAACACTTATTATGGTTAACAGATGATAAAGATTTGATTAAAAAGTATATTGATTATCCTTAAAATTACATAATTCTTATAATAAAATTAAATTAAAGTTATAAATTGTAAAATTTTGAATATTTCAATAAAGATAAAAAATTGTTTTTTTTTCTATCAAATTATTTGGTTTGAGGGACCTACTTTAGTTAAAGACATTTCTAAATTATAAGAAAATATTTTGAAATCATGATCATTATGTGAAATATACCATTATCTATTCGAAATAAGAGCCTAAAAATTTGAAATTTGATATGGTATTTCACAGTAAATTCAAATATTTTTTAAAATCAACACAGGAAAGTTATTTTTCGAAAAATTCAATTAAAACTTTGATTTGAATCATTGCATTTTATCATATTTTAAGAATTTTTTCAAATTTTAACAAATATTTTTCTATGAAATTTTCTAATTTAAAATGTGTAACTTTTTACATTTATTAATATTATAAAGAAATTAAAAATTTAAAAAGTCCTGAGAGCTTTCACGTGTTAAAACAAAAACTTAATAGTATGAGTGTCACCAGAAAAAAAACCTAAAATTGCTTTTAATATTTTTCTATAATAGAATTTTTGTTCATCAAAAAATTTCATTACATTAAAATGAAAACTCTTAGGCACTAAAAAAACCTACGCAAAGATATTCTACGTAATTTTATATTTTATTTAAAAGGTATAAACATATTTATTATCTTTTAGTCATTTTTCATATTAATTTTTTTTCTTACCTGGTGTAGGTGAATTAAAAAAATTTTTATTATTTAAAATGTTCACATAATTTTTATTGTAAATTCCAGACATTATTGTAGTAAATAGAAATAAAACTTATACAATTCATAAGAAGTCCTTTCGGTTATAAATGAATTTTTCACGTATGTATACATGATATATGTATATATATATATATATATACATATATCATGTATACATATAAATGTATATTCACTGATGTTAAAGTCATGATACCAGAAGTCATGTTACCAGAAATGCATTATATATTACACTGTAAAACAAACATATAGTAGTAGAAAATCATAACAGGGAATTGTTTAAGGAAAATGCAAAAATAATGTATAATGTTAAACACGAACTGTTTAAGGATATAAGTGCAACTTAATTCTTTTTATCAAATCCTTTAGAAATACAAAAATTAAAAATATTCAAAGAATTCAATCCTTTTCTTGCTGTTCCTTTTTGAAGTACATTATATAGTCCTTAGACCTTACTTAGACAATACTGCACATACAGTTGCTCACAAAAGTATCCGGCCACCCTACTTGGTTCAAAAAATTTAATGTTTTTCAGTTCATTTTCAATTAAGTATTTTTTTTAATATTTGCTATAATAAGCCTTTACTAATGCACTTTATAATACTAGAAAAACATATGAGAAAAAATGAATTAATTATCAGAAAAACTTACACAGCTGTCCGAACTCATAAAAAATTCACACTAAAGTATCCGGCCACTAAGTGTGTATGCATACGGGGGACTTCCCCAAAATAAGTTTAGTTACCAAATAGTTTCCAAATAGTGCGTCATTCGATAAAAATTGCATTTCCGAATTATGTACTTAATTGTTTGGTTGTCGATTTTTTCTGAAGTATATTTAATTTTGATATTTCTATGATTGGATTATAAATTACAAGACTAAATAATGTTAAAAAAATTAATTATTTGTTTTCTGATATTTAAAACTTAATGTCTAAGATTAATTTTATACTGAATAAAAAAAGTGGCCGGATACTTATGTGAGTAACTGTATACATTTACAAATTAATATAACCTCCAGCATTATTAAATTTCTTCTTTTTTTTAAATTAATATTTTTTTTTATTGTACGCTTTACGAATAGATTGAATAGATTATTTATTCCTTTTTTTCTAATACGTTTTTTTGGGTATGAAAAAAATGTAACATGTAAAGTTTAATAATTTAAAAATTAAAGTTCATATAATCAGCTCTTGAAAATAGTTAAATTATTATAATAATAATATATGACATGAGGTAAATTTTTGTATGAAAATTTAATAGGATAAAAACTTAATGTCAAATTGGTAATAAATTTATAAAAGTAAACACGCAAAGATTGTTTTTTTATATGAAAAAGCGTAAAAATTTAATTTAATTTTAAATTAAATATTCTCCAATTTTCGATTGCTTCATGATGAACATTTCGACTTTAATAAAAATATGTACGAGAATATTTTAAAATTTTCTCAATATTTTTTTTTATTATAAAAACCATCTTACAACAATTTAAATCCTATTAAAATTTGATAAAGGCAGCGGCGGCTCGTCATATTGGGCAGGGTGGGCTAAGCCCAACCTGAATTTACAGGATATTTATTTTTTCACAATTTAATTATTTCTAAATTTCTACTTTTTTTATGTCATATAATATAGTGTATATAATTTTTTCCATCAAAATTCGTACACCACCGCTGCGAAATATAATATGTATGTATATAAAAATATAATCTAAATCTAAATATGAATATGAACGCTAAAATACAAATATATTATACTAACACTACATAACTTTTTCATTATAAAACTACAACTACTCTTTTCTCTTTACTTCAGGGGCTAATTGAAATTTGCCCACCTTATTATACTAATTTTATACAAAACAATTTTGCGTATGTGTTGAATTTTGTATGGATCAGGCTGTGCTAATTTAAACTAGCCCACGAAGACCACGTGTTCCTCATAGAAATGCGAAATATGTATTTGTAATTGCTATATGATTTTCACAATTTAATTATTTCTATGGAAGAAAATTATTAGCAAATTTCCATTATATGAGGAAGCAAATTTCTGTCCATAAGAAGAAAATAATAATTTTTATACCAATTTTTAAATTATTTAAACCAAAATACCACGCGCGCATATTTTATAATGAACACTATTGAGTTGAGTTGAGTTATTTATTTCCTTCTCTTATATGAAATTACTTTTCTATTAAAAAATATATATTAAGTAGGTATACGAATAAAAATATATCATGGGATAGAAAATCTCTCTCCATAGAAGAAATATTCCTATTCCTATACTGAAAATTTGCATGAAATATTTATTTCGTTATATAAATATTTTTCATTTAAAAAAAGAGAAATATATCATCGTGGGCAAGAAAATCGCAGCCCCTAGAACGAATAATTCTTATTACTAAAAATTTGCATGAAATATTTATTTTGTAATAAATATATATCTTTAAAAAAAAGAAGAAATATATCATCATGGGCTAGAAAATCGCTGCCCACAGCAATAATTTTATAGCTCAGCTTAAATTTCCACAAAAATTATTTAATTATAGCACACATTCGAACAAACATTTCAAATTTAATACCAGGGGATCATAAATTTCAGAAAGTAAGAATAATTTTCTTCTAACTTGATAAAACTTAAGACAATTGCATACAAATATAACTATTCAAATATGTACGCAGTGTGCCATGATTTTCGTTTATTTCGCTCGATTTTTTTGCATGTGTCTAATTTTTTTTGTGTATAATATGTGATTTATTTTTCTTGTGTGCATATGCATAATGATTTTTTTTTATTGTAAAGAAAATGAAAAGCATTTAGATGCCAATAGCCAATGTGATTAACTCACTAATGATTAGCTTAGATGCCAATGTGATTAACTCACTAAAATGAAAAATTCAAAAGGTTGTATATTTAATAACCTCAAATCTTTGCTTTTCATAAAAAAAAATTTTTCCTTTAGCCCACCCAGAATTTTTGATCACGGTCCGCCACTGGATAAAGGACATCAATTTAAAATTATTACCTATATATTTATATGACATAAAATATAAATTTAATTAGAATTTTATATTTTGTCTATATTCAACAATAAAAAATTTAACAAATTAAAAAATATAGAGTATTTACATAAACATACATATTTAAAATCGTTTAAACAAAATATTTATCAATATCCTTTAAACATTATTTTTTATATCAATTTAATATTTTAATGTTATTTCTGTTTCTGGTATGAGTATAATAATAATTCTAAGTAATTTGTATTGCGACAATTATATTACATATATTTTATGGTTTTACATCACATTAACAACAACAAAAAAGGTCTTTATCATAATAATTTACGCCTTTTCCTGGAAAAAATAATGTGACCATAATTAATTTTTATTTTATTATAATTAAAAAATGATACTATTTATTGTGATATAGTTTTTCTTTGAACCAAAATAATAGTTAAATAATATTATATCTATATGTATAATTTAAAAAAATTTAAAATATAAAAATTGAATTAAAATTAAAGTATTTATTTTTAATAATAAATTTAAAAAAAATTAAATCATTTTGATGGTTAATTTTTTTTATTATACAAATATTTAGATTAACAATATTATTAAAGCACCGATAAACATAAATAATTATTTTTTTATCTAGCTACATAAAAGTAAAATGTGTTCTTTTGAAAATATAAAAAACATTTTCAAAAAAAAATCTTGCATCTTGAAAATTTTTTAAGTATAAACATATATGTACACAATTGGAAAAAAATTTACTTATTTCTTTTAATTTTGTCAATTTGTCTGACGATTTTGGTAAATTCAAATTTGAAATCAAATATAGTTTGAATGTCCTTATTAGTATGAACAGATTTTACACCATTACTCCTGTAAATATGCAATCTTTGCATCATTTGATTTCTCATATAAAATTAAGAGGTTATTATATATTTTTCATATTTACATTATATGTAATTGAGAAGTAAAATTAGTCTCATAACAACTTTAATTACAACTTTAAAATTGAAAATTTTAACATAAATTACGACATTTAATACGTGCAATAGTAAAAAGACTGAATTATCCAGCAAACTAGAATTTATTGTTCGATTAATTCAAACTTTTCCGTTTTTTTAGTAACATACATATATACTTGAAGATAAGTCCTTTTAACTAACCCTTAAATTTAAATTATAGAAAATTACTTATTTAAATGCAAAAATTTATATATATCAAAAAAATAAAATTATTTATTTCTTTTCAAGGAAAAAATGTAGGAGTTTTAAAAAGGCAAATCCTGAAAATTACAATTTTTGTTCATATTCAAATTTAAATATCTTTTCATCTAAATTTAATCATTTAAAATTCTTCTTTTTTTTAATTTTTCACATTATGTATTATGTTTATGTATATAATTATAATTAATTCCTCACCAAAAAAATTAAGAAAATATAAAATATATTAAAAAAATTATTAAGGATATATTGGTTTTAATTGAATACCAGAGATATAAAATGGGTAAAAAAACATTCTTTCTGACATTTATTTAAGACAATGAACTCATTCAATCAATCAAATATCGCCCACACTTGTAATATGGAAAATTTTAAGACATTTTTTTTTTATAACAGCAGAACTTTTTTACAACGAAAAAAATGTGTATATATGTAATTTTTTTCTCTCTTGATAATTTTTCTCCTGGTTAACAAAAAAAAATTACTGGTAAATAAAAAAAAAAAAAATTTTTGTATATCTTGAAGGTTTTAACTCCTACAATATTTTTTTTTCTGTTAATATTAAGGATAACAATGAAAACAGGAATGATTAATATCAATATATACATATATATATTATTTCAGTCCCAGGTAACAATATGCCTACATACTTTTATTATGTATATACGAATTTAATTTTGATATAAATATTAAATAAGAATTATATAAGACAGAGTTACTTTGAAGCGTGTAATTGATAAAGGAACCATTAAATTTTAATCGAAAAAAAGATATTGAATTGAATTTTTAAATGAAGAAAAATAAATATTATCAACAAATATTTATTTTGTAAAAGTTTGTTTGTTTAAAAACACCTGTGGTCTGTGGACTACAAGAATTTTAAATGTCGTCAGGGGGTATAGAGAAAAAAGTAACTTCAATGATAATTTTTGTAATCTGTTATTGACAAAATAATAGAAAAACAGACAAATATGACAACATTTAATTCACTTCTTGTATAGATTATGTAATAGTTTGCATACATTATTTTAAATCAATTCATATTTCACTGTTTGAAACTACTATCATTAAACTTCTTCCGAAATATATGGCCAAAATGAAATAAGTCCTCAAACGCTGATTTAGAATCTTTTTTTAAATGATCTTTAATTTTATTTAGTTAATGAAATTATAATTATAAAATTTGAAAATTTAGTTACATAAATTAATAAATTTTCTAAAATTAATTTACATCAAATATTAAGTAGAAATTTATAGGATTTTGAAGTCAAATTAAGCCTTTTTCCCAAAATTTTCATTTTCGGTATATAAAATATGATGAGTTTTATTAAGAAAATTACAAATTTGACTTTGAAGAAACAGTCAAATTAACATTGGTTTCAAGAATCTTTAAAAAAAAAGAAAATTTATTTGCTACCAAAATTCCAAATTTAAGAATTTCATTCTTTCCAAAAATGAAGATGAATAAAAAATGGCTCCCTGAATTTAGGCCGCGTGACTTTAGACCGCGATAAAAACTGACTTTAGACCGCGCGGCCTAAAGTCATTTTGAAAAATGACTTTAGGCCGCGCTTAGAAAAGGGAACATTTTTTTGAGAAACGAATACACCATTGATTAAGAATGACTTTAGACCGCGCGGCCTAAAGTCATTTTAGAAAATTTTAGAAAATGACTTTAGACCGCCTTCATTTTGTTCTACGCGGCCAAAAGTCACGCGGCCTAAAGTCTATGCCCCATAAAAAATTACGTTATGTTATATTATTTTATATGTAAATAATAATTAATTATTAATAATTAGTAAAAATATATAATTAGTATTACTTAACATCAACGAAATATTCTACAAAAATAAAGTAATAAAAAAATATATTAAAAATTAAAGTCATCCTGTCGACAACAACAATAAAATTGTATAAGAAAATAATAGAAATTTATGTTCAATGGAATAGCATAGCACCCACACAAAATTATGCTGAATAAATCCTGGGAGAAATTTAATTTTTTTTCTGTATTATTTTTTATATTCTATTCTATTGGATCACTAAACTTGGACAAATAAAATAAACTAACGATTTTACCATTAATGATATTTATCTTCTGCAACGACCTTAGAAAAAATTATTTGTGTAATTTTACACCTAAACGAAATAAATATTTATTTAAGTAAATAAATGAAAATTTCATAAAAAAAGTGGTGTTAACTTTTTCTAAATCAAGTGAAATAAATAAATAAAAAAATTAAAAATCTAAAATTTAAAGAAAAAAAAATAATTTCTAAAAGTTTATATATAAGATTTTTTAACAAAACAAAAAGGGTCTAAAGAAGTGTAACTATTTTTTTAGCTAGAACATCTAAACGGGGCTGGGAAAACCAGTCAAAAACAAAAAGGCATTTCAGTCAAAAATAATTTCATACAAATTTTATGACTGAAATGCCTTTTCAAGATGGAACTTCAGTAAAAAAACAAGGCATTCCGGTCAAAAAAAGTTTGACTGAGTTGCCTTTTCTTTATTAACCAATTTTTTTATAAAAAATTATAAACAAATGAAGATATTTTCCCTTTTCCAGACGGTTTTGAGGTTTTGACTGGAATTCCTTTTCAGTTTTTTTATTGAATATCCTTCTTAAAAGGCAATTCAGTCAAAAATTATTTTGACACAGATGCCTTCTTATTTTTGACTGAAATTCCTTTTTTTTTTTTACTGAAATGTTTTTGACTGGTTTTCCCGGAGCCCATCTAAACTTGTAGGAAATGAATAAGCACTTATGTGTATATATAGATTTTCGGCAAGAGGATTAAATTAGTAATGCTTACACCACACGTTATGTACATTTATAATAATTTTTGATAGTGGGTGATTTTCCTATTTACCTATAGATATAGCGAAGTAATTATGTAAAGATACTGGGAACATTTAAATGAGAATACATACTATGTATATATAAAACAAATTAATGAAAATATTTTCTGGTAATTTATACCTAAATTCGAAATATTTAAAGTAACAACCATTTGACTTTTGACCTATCTATCAACCCACTATGAAATGGTTCTGCTTAGGAATAGTAAAAAATAATTATCGGTAAGAATAATTGAAGAACCGTTTACATTAGTTATACATAATATATTTCGGATATAGTTAACCGATCGATCGTTAACAGCAGAATATTAATTAATTTTTGTTTTATAGCAATTTTAAAATTTTGTGATAACAAATACAACCATGAAATCTAAAGTATAACGTCTTTGGAAAGATTCCAATTAATATTAAATCAAAAAATTTATATAAAAAAGTTTTTTAACAATTTTTAACACAATTTACTCTCATAATCCTAAGATCCTGTGGCTATTTTCTTAATCCTAAACTTTTGTAACATATTCCCTCTGATATATCATTAAATTTTCATATATTCTGGTAAACTAATTAATCTTACATATAAATTCATATTTTCCTACCTTAAAAACTAGTAAATTTTGCCAGAAAATAAAACATTTAAAATCAATTATTGAATCTACATAAAAAAAATTATCTTAAAACAGCAGCAACTGCAACAAACAAAACAAAAATTTAGTTGATAAACGTTATTTAAGGAATTTTGCCAAAATACGAAACTTTCCAAACCGTGCAAAACTATAAAAACGTTGATATTAAACTTTACTTGAAAATGCAACAAATTTTTATAGTTGTTTTTTATTTCGTTTTTCAGTTTATATTTTGAAATTATTCTTTTCCAAAAAAAAAAAGAAAAATGTTAAAAAAAAAATTATATATAACTTTTTTTTGCAGACTTATAGGCACCTAGAAAATAAAAGGAGGATTGGTAAAATGGTATTAAAAATGTCTGGCGAAGAAAGATTTTTTTACACCGACGCGACTGTAAATGAAATATTTTTTTATAAAAGATTTTTTTTTTTTAATTTTAATCATGGTTTTACTGCTACAACACCAAAAATAAGTTCAGCAATTTATATTTAATAATAAATATTTATAAATGTTTTAATTCTTTCGAAATTTCAGGCCAAAAATTTGGTAAAATATAATTTTTTTACTAAATTGTATAATTTCTATAAAAGGATATCAGGATATCAAATATATTTTTTTTATTCCAGAAATATTGTTTTATGGTATGCGTATAAAATGGAGAAACGAAAAAAAGGAATTAATATAAATTTAAGGAAGAAATTTTCCAATAACAAAAAAAAATCAAATTTTGCTATATAATTCCCAAAAATCATAAAAATAGTATTATATGAGTATAAGAAGGGTGGGTGTTTGTTTAACGAAAATCAATTCATATAAGAACGACTCATATTATATATGTATACACACAGATTTTAATGGATATTTTATTTTTATCCTTTAGCCAAAAAAAAAATGTATTTATGCAGCAATTGAATGCATTTTGTGGGACAAGACAAAAAACAACGTTTTTTTCACTTAGGATGATGAAATAATATCCTTAAAAATATATATATCCTTAAAAATATAACTATTTTCAAGTTAAATTCATTATTTATCTATCATGCAGTAATGAAATTTGTCATTTTTCAAAACAAATTCGTATCGTAACTGAATACGAATTAATAGCACGGGATCTAAGAGAGTTCTTAGATCGCGTACTATGATTAAAAATGCTTAAACCAATGCTCAGAATAGTTAGAAAGGTTAAAAAACTAAATTTTCTGACTGTAAGCTGTGCTTACTTAACTATGCTCCGCTGCAAAAGATCCTGTGTTCAATTTGAGAACAAGGAATCGATGTAATTTTCAGTTGAATGAGTACCTAATGTAGAGATTACTGTAATGTTAGGAGTGGCACAATATTGGTAATTGGCACAATATTGGTAATTATAAATGGTTGACATATCAAAAGCAATTCCTTTTTTCCAATTAATATTATCTACACCGCCGAGGAACTTATATTAGGAGCATATATGTACATATTTTATTTGTAACGTGTTTTATTTGAAGAATGACGAATTTTATTTGAAAATTGTTACATTTAGATATAATAATAGTTTTCATAGATTTTCTAACTCAAAAAGTTTATTTTTAGTTTATAAAGGAAATTGATAATTGTGTGCATTTTTAAAAAATAACAAAAACAAAAAAAGGAAATTTAAAACTTCTTCGTCTACTCTGTAGGAGGAAAAGAAAAACTATAAATATTTTCTTTTATTGGATATTTATACGTACAGACTATAAGCATGTTATTTTTTTTTGTGAACAATATTAAATTGTATATCATAAATTATTATGTTTTTGGAAAAAAACAAGTTTTTCTTACGAAATTTTGTTATGTAGGATAATAGTTCAACGAACTGATATTTCAATTTTAGTGAAAAAATAAAATTTTCTATAAGAAAAATCAAAAATGTAATTTATATATACAAGAAATATAATGTACGGTATTTATAAAATAAATTTAATTATATGTATAAAAAAATTTCATATTTTATAGGAGTAATTTTTTTTCTATTAAATTTTGTTTCTAAAAGTAAATAATATTAAAATTATTTTTTAAAGTTTTCAAACAGAAAAATAAATTACTTTTTCTTAGAAAGGTACTTATTTCAAAGATGTTAATCATGTTCTCTTGGTTTACTTTCCTAAAACAATATGGAGCTTACGTTTACCTAATATTCTCTTCAAAATTGGGACGAAATAATTTTATATAAATTCAGTACCATATAAGTTCATATTTAATATGGGGACATTTTTGATTATTACTAAATGTAATTTAATAAACATTTGTCTACAATTGAACTATTGAATTTTCCTCTTCGTTTACTATATCTTAAAATTATATTGATACACATGTAAGGCTATGATTAATCAATTCATAAATTGGCAATATAATTAGGTAATCATAATCATATTTTAATTATTTGTAATAAATTGGTCATCTCATCATTAATTAATTTAATGAAATAGTAGAAATATCAACCATTTTATAAATAACTAGGTAATAATGATATGCCACTTAATTTTGATGAACATAAATCTTATAGAAAATTTAAATCTTAAAATAGAAAGTAATAATCGGATTGAAAATATTAATTAATTTTTTTATCATTTAATATAAAAAAAAGGTTGTTAGCTTTTATCTAATATTTTATACTAACAGAAAATTTCATATTAAACTTTATTAATCTTGAAATCAACATTGAAGCTTTTACTATATTAAATATTTAAAAAAAAGAGAGGTTAAATCTAAATTTTACGAAAAAACAATGTTTGCTTTTTTCGAATATTGCATAATAATTGAATTCAATGATTAATTAGCTTTTTAAAGCAGGAGCAAGCAAAATACTTTTAATTAATATGAAATTTAAGAAATAGTATGCGCTACTAAGTATTTACAATTTTGGAATAATTAAATATTACAATACAACCCAAACCCAGCTTAAAGAAGTACACTACCGAACCGAAAGATTGAAGTCAATTGATGTAACCCTCTCTATGGGAGCTACTATCATATTCGAAATTCATATTTTCTAATATTTAAAATATAATTAAATAAATTTGAAAAAAAATATAATTAAATAAATTTTTTATTTCAAAGACAATTTAACATTTATTAAATTTTATTTAAAAAAAAATATTATTCATTTTCCACAATTTAATAAACGTATGTTATTATATATTAGCAATTAACATAAATTAAAATTAAATTTCAAGTAAAAACAAAATAAATAATAACAAATTTTTAAATACATAATAATAAGTTTTAATAATCTAAAACTTTCATAGTTATACAACGTCCTGATCGTGACGTAATTGTTTGCTTTTGATTTTTTTCAATTAATTCATAAATTTGTTGTTGATTATTATTATTATTTTTCATATCTTTACGTGGTCTACCAACTTTTCTAGCTGGTATTATTTGTCCACAATTATTATTATTTAATAATTGTTCATTTATATATGATTCAGTTAATATACAATTTTGATAATTTTTTGTTGTTGAATTTTCATATTTAATTCTTTCACAACGAATAAATTTTTGATGTAAACTTTTCATATGTGTAAACTATAAAATATGTTAAATTACCATTTTAAGTATATTTTTATTTTGTTACGAAAATTTATTTTTAATATTAATTTACCATTTCTTTATCTGTCGTATAATATTTACCACATAATATACATAATGGTTTTCGGTGAATTTTTGAATGTGTTATAAAACTTAAACGTGTATTAAATATTTCATGACATTCATTACATTTATATTTAGGTCCTCTTGGTTCATTAATGTTTTGTGTATTACCAAAATAATTCTAAAAATAAAGATTAAACTAAAAATTAATATAAAAGTTATGTAGTTGTCGCATTTTTAAATGAAATATGTTTTAAAGTGATGTGATTAGTCTAATCTAGAACATTTATTATAGAGAAAGCAGATAATTTAAATCTCTCTTTATTACTTGTATTTAAAATTTGAATTTCATATGAGTAAAATATCCTTTTTAATTTTAATTTTAATTCAAAATTATTGTAATTTTGTGTTTATATAAAATAATAAAAACTTTCATCAAACTTTGAACACGGCATTCAATTAAAATAAATAATAAAGTTTATTTAAAAGTTTTATTTTTTTCTTTTATTCTGTTGATTTTTTGTTTTTGTTTTGCTTAGTTCAACGATTGGCTTTTAACAGGACAATAATTATTATAATAATACAAATATGTTTTTACCTCTTTCCAAATAACAATCTCTTCATAATTTGGTTCTTCTTTACAATATTCACCTTTTGCTTGTCGATTTTCTAATGATTTATTATGAAAAGCGCTCTACAAAATTAAGATCAAATAAATATAATAAATTCATAAAATATTCGAATTTTAATATATTACATTTTGACTAAAAGGATTAAATCCAATATTTAAATTAACTTTATTATATTCCATTTCTAGAATATTTTTTAATAATAAAAAAAAGTTAAATTCCCACCAAAAAACACAAAAATTATTATTTTTAACACAATTTTCTATTATTATTAAATTATTGTTGACTCAATGAATAAATTTTGACAGAAATGCAAAAATTGTATACGTTTTTTTATATTATTAAGTGGCTAACTAGACAATGAATTAACGGTTAAATTTTTAATATTAGTAATTTATACAGTGAGAGTAATAATAATATTATTTTTAAGAAAAAATATTTCTCATTTAAATAATAACATAATAGTACTTAATATTGTCCTAATTGATGTGATAAAAAAATTTGATTATTCAACCAAATAATCATCAACTTTTTTCGTTTTGTATTTACACAGCTGATCCTTTTTGCTTCTGTTAAAATAATGCTAATCCTTTAGTTACAAATTAATATTTTGAACGTTATAGTAAACTACAAAGCTCATAGTTTTAATTATATTTTTTGTCTAATTAAATCGTTATATAGAAAAATTTAAAAAAACATTCCAAACCATTTGAAACTAAATCATAAGCTGATAATCATCTGACTCATTGATGCAGAAATTCATTGATTGACAAATTTTCTGAAACTTTAATTTATTACACAAATAAATGTTTTTATTTCAGAACAAAATTAATTTAACTTAATTTTTATTATATAAAATTTAACAATGTCGGCCGTCATAAGTTACAAAAAAAAATAATTCATTTATGTGGTACAACATTTAAATTCTAATTTTATCATTTTGGTTATTTAAACATGATTGATTGGAAAATCGGTTAATTATACTTTTTGTAGAAGTCAGATATAAGTTGTATAACTGCCACCCTTGCATACTTCTCTGCAAGAATAAAATTGATATAATCACTTTTCCCAAACTTATCTAAATTAAATATCGAAATTGATAACATTGTACCTCATTTAAATATAACTAAATACTATAAATAATAATTGTACACATTACAAAAAATTCTTAATTTATAAGAAATTTAAATAAAAATTATTAATAAATAAATTTTTTTTTTAATTTTTTCGAAAACTTTGTAATATTGGATATATTGTTTCTAAACATTCTACAATATCTTTTCTTGATTTTGCACCAGTAAATACAATTTTACCATTTACAAATATTAATAAAACCATTCTTGGTTTAACCATTCTATATATTAAACCAGGAAATAATTCTGGTTCATATGAACTAAATTGTCCATGTACTTGATTTAAATTTTCTAATCTTATTGGAAATCGTAAATCAACTGTAGCAACAATATTTTGTATTTTAAAATCAAGAAATTTAATTGGATAACCAAGTTTTTGTAAAATTCTAGCAAATTTTCTAGTACCTAAATTTGCTTCAGTTTCATTACGGGCACCAGTACATATTATTTTACCAGTACGAAATATTAATGCTGTACAACGTGGTTCACGCATTCTCATAACAACACCATGAAAACGTGATGGACTATATTCTGAATTTCTAGTACGATAATTAATATTTTGTAGATTTAATTCACATCCAACTGATACAGTTGACACAACATTTCTACGAAAGAAAAAAATATTAAAATTGTTCTACATAGGTTGGAATTTCCAGTATCATGTTTTCACTTAAGAAAAATACTTGTTTTAAATTACTTACTGCATTTTAACTTCATGTAATGCATCTTTTGGGCCAACTGGAGCTACCGGAGTAGATGGTACCATAGATGTATGAGGATTCTTTAAAGAAATTATTTTAAAAATATTTTTAATACCTAACAGCTAACAGCATTCATAATACTTTTGTTGGAAATGTAAAATTTGTGGTCAATGGTCTTGGTGATGGACTGCTAAGTAATGCCTTTAATGGCGAATCAGTAGTTGTTAATGGTTTATCCATTTTTTTAAGTCTAAGTTTAATTCAGAAAATTAAAAATTGTAATTGTAAATGCTAAATGCAATTACCACTGGAAAACGTGGTGAAAGTTGTTATTATTCTTTCTATAATAACATATGATTTTGTTTTCATGTTTTTTTTTGATATTTTGAACTGTCAAAATTTTATATTAAACCCAATAAGCAGTTATACGGCAAATGGAATATATAAATTGGAACATGTTTCAATTTTTAAATATATTTCATTATTTTTTGCATACTGTTGGGCGTATGGTAAAATATATGCAACAAAATATAATGGATTTTTGGCAACAAAATATAATGGACGATTCGACAAGCTGCATAATTTTGAATTGTTACTTAACACTTGCATTCCATTTAACTAAAATTTTTACTCGGGACAGGAGTACCTGTACATTTATATGAATAGGCGTAAAAATTTTAAGTATGAAGAGTAGATAAGAAAAATTGTTCAGTAAGAAACCGCAGGAATAGGTTTTCTGACATTTACACAATTGCATATTTTTAGGCACTATTTTTTAGATTTTACGTTAACTACTGATCAATTGGGGGATTTATATAAATATCTTATGAGCCTTCTTTTTTTTAATGTTTTATCTTTAGCTAAACTACTTTTATTAAAATAATATTAATAGGGAATATCATAATTATGATTAATATTTCATGGCCTCATCAACTTATGGTTCATTGCTACTAATAAATCGCAGATTTGAGAGAATTCCTCTGACGTTCGAGCAGATTTGAGGGCAGGAAACTTGCAACTATCCGGTTTCTTAATCTTGAAAATAGAAAACTATGTACAATGAAACTACATAATAAAAGTCTTGAATGTTTCTTTTAATTTTTAGTTATTAAAGTTTCGCAAATGCAATAAATATTTATTTAATAATTTAAATATTTAAACTTGTTTTTAACTACCCGATTTTATTTAAAAATTATCTTCACCAATAATATATTCATCACGAATTTTATTTAATTTGATGATTAAATCGGTAATTGAACATTCGCCATGTACTTTATTGTCACGAGTACGTACATTAACTGTATTTGATGAACGTTCTTTTTCACCAACAACTAATATAAAATTAAATTGCGCCAATTGTGCATTACGTATTTTTTTATTCATAGTATCACCAGCATCTAAATCAGCTTCAACCATAAAACCAGCTTTATGTAATTCACAACGAACATGCTCAGCATATTCATCAAAATTTGGTCCAACTGGTACAATCATAACCTGACGCGGTGATATCCAAAATGGCCATTTACCAGCATAACTTTCAGTTAAAATAGCAATCATACGTTCAACAGAACCAAGAATAGCACGATGGATAATAACTGGTCGTTTTTTATCGCCCGATTCAGAAATGTAATTCAAATTAAATCTAAATAGATTTGATAAATGAAATATAATAAAATAACAATTTTTTTAGATTATTTACCTAATTGGCAATTGGAAATCCAATTGAATAGTAGCACATTGATGAGATCGTTTAAGAGCATCCATAATGGTAATATCAATTTTTGGGCCATAAAATGCACCATCTCCTGGATTTTCTTCCCATGGTAAACCAAATTCATCCAAAGATTCAGCTAATGCTTTTTCAGCATCATTCCATTGAGATATTTCACCCAAGAATTTTTCTGGTCGCGTTGAAAGTACCAAATTAAATGAAAAACCAAAAATTGTATAAACATGTCTTAAGAAATCCAAAGCACCAGACATTTCATGTTTAATTTGTTCGGGTGCACAGAATATATGAGCATCATCTTGTTGGAATCGACGTACTCTTGTCAAACCAGTTAAAGCTCCAGATAATTCATTACGATGCAACACACCAAAATCTGCCATCCGTAATGGAAGTTCACGCCATGACCGATTACGTGTATCAAAAATTAAACTAAATTTAAAAATATTTTTAAATTAATAAACTGATTACCACACTAAAAAGAAAAAAAAAGAGAAATCTTACCAATGACCTGGACAATTCATTGGCTTTAATGCAAATGTCTCTTTTTCAACATCAAATTGAAACATATTTTCAGCATAATGTTGCCAATGTCCAGATGTTTGCCATAATTTTGCATTATAAACATTTGGTGAAATAACTTCTTGGAAACCACGTTTACGATATTCACCTTTAATAAAATTCATTAAAACATTATAGATATGTGCACCGCGTGGCTGAAAGAAACATGATCCTGGTGATAATTCATGGAAAAAAAATAATTCTTGTTCGCGACCAATTTTACGATGATCACGTTTAGCTGCTTCTTCTTGTATTTTTTCCCATTCTTTTAATTGTTTTGGATCAGGAAATGATATACCATAAACACGTTGTAATGTTTCAGCATCAGCTTTACCTTCCCAATAAGTTGATGAATTTTTTGTTATTTTCATTGCTTTTATTTTACCAGTATGTCTAACATGCGGACCACGACATAAATCAATTAATGGCCCACATTTATAAACTGTTGTGGTATCTGTATTAACTTTTTCATTTAAAATACGGCATTTAAATTCATTATATTTAAACATTTCCAATAAATCTGATTTTTTCATTTCTAAACGTTCAAATGGTTGTTTCTCTTTAACAATTTGTTTAACAAGATTATCCATTACAGAATAATCATTTGTTGAAATCTATAATATAAATTTAAATTTTAAAATGAAAAATTTCGTTTGTAAAAAAAAATTAGTTTATAAGAAAACTTACACCATCGCCTTCCAAATACATATCATAAAAAAAACCATTTTCAATAGGCGGTCCATAACATAAATGTCCACCATAAATACGTTCCATTGCTTCACCCATAATATGGGCTGAACTATGCCAAAAAACAGCCTGGGCATCCGGATCATCAAATTTCAATAATTGTAATGTACAATCAACTTCTAATACACGATCTAAATCCCATACTTCACCATTTACTTTTGATATTATAGTATTATCAGCTAAACCTTGACTAATACCTTTAGCAATATCATATGGTGTTGTTTCCCATGACATACCATCAATTTGCTTACCATCTGGTAATGTTACTTTAATAGGTTGTCTTGGTTTCGATGCAATCAATTCAGCATATTCAATTTTACATTTTTCCCATAATTTATTTCTTTCTTCAATGTATTCTGGCCATGGATTCAATTCTTTAACTATCAAATAAAAACAGTTTGAAATTTCGATAACAAAAAATAGTTACTAACCTTTTTTGACATTATCACCTCCTTCAGCAGGTGAATCTTTCTTTTGTTTCTCTTTCTTCATTTTAGAAGCCTGAAATAATAGAAAAATATTTAAATTTTATTGGAATTTTAATTTCAATATTTTTGTAGGGCAACCACACAAAAACAAAAATCCTAAGTACAATTTTTTTAACCTATAAAAATTTTAATTGATTAGGTGTTTTTCTTGGGAATTTATATCTATATGATGTCACAATTATGATGCAATTAATAGTAAATATTACAGCATTAATTATGTTTTTTGTAAATATTTGTTAGAAATAATAAAAACATAGAAAAATTGTAAAAACTTAAAAAGTGAAATTAAAGTGAAAAACCGACCAATGTAGCGTAATAATATTTGTTGTGTTTTTGTGTGGTGCCCGTTTTTTGTAGGCTTTGAAATGTTGAATAACTGCTGCTACTGGTATGATTAATTGCACTAGTTTTTTGTATTAATAATTTTATATTTCCACTACGAAACACTTGCACAATAAAATTCATAACTTTTTATACAACAATTTTATATGTAAAATTATTAAATTAATTAAGATAAAAAAATTTGTATAATTCATGCCTTTTTATCATCTAATTTAAGATATTTTAATTCCGGCACCACCACGTTGTCACTCATTATCGAAAGAACAAAAAATGAAAATGAAATATTTTAAAAAAATGTAGACGTCAAAAATATCAATTATGTACATATTTATTTAATTTGTATTTTACTGCATATTTTGAGGCGTTACCATTTATTTACCTTTTTATTCTTCTGTGGCATATTTTTTTTTTACTTAGTTTATTTATTTTATTTATTAAATTGTAATTAAATTTAGGAATGTTCTCATTAAAGATGATACATTTATGACACTGCAGTTTTTTTAAATGCCGCAGTTATGATTATGAAAGATATTTTCTATTGGCATTTTGTAGTTTGGGTACTGTGTCGTAAAAACTCCTAAAGATATGTAATGCAATTTTCTGAGCAATGGGAAATTTTATATACGTGTTTCCTGTTTTATATTGCTGTTGGTATTATAATAATGGTATAATTTTAAAATAATCATAATTTGAATATGCAATTGATCTGAAAAATACCGAAAAGCTTATATTTCAACAACAGATTTCAACAATTATAATAATTATCAAATATTTTCATCATTTTTACCATAATTATTTAATTTCCAAATTTCGCGGTATTTTATATAAAATATATATTAAATAAAGCGCAAACTCAAAAGAAAAAGAAATATTTCGAGTCATCGATTATTTTATTTGTAGATTAAACGTCACCTTGGGTTAGTGAAAAACAAAGATTTTCACAGTATTTTTCAAAGTGTAATTTTTATTTTCTTTTAACAATAAAATAATTTAAAAAAATAATCTTATATTAATTTTTATTATTCACAACAGAATTCGCCACATTGATTACATAATAACTAAAAATTAAAGACAACTAGAAAAAATTAAAAGAAATTTCTTTAATAATTCCAAAATTTAATAATAAAGAAAACTGCTTTTTCGATATCGTGGCGACAGAAAACGGCACCAGAACGCAGAACAAGGTACATCCAAGTCCAGGGGCGGCCCGTACTGTGTGGGCCCTCCCTCATGGCACTGCCTCATGTAATATGGTCGAAGAGGAAGGTGGTGATGGACATACAGATCAAGAAGTAGACCGTTCACCTATTGATGATCAACGTGATAGTAATTTATTAGCAGAAGGTGTTGATGCATCAGCAATGGCTAATTTAGAGGATATATTTGATGTTATAAAAAATGGTGAAGTATCAGATATGGAAAATTTAGTAGAGAAATTTGGTTTAGAATGTTTATCAGCACGTGATAGACATGGTTATACACCAGCACATTGGGTTGCCTTAGATGGTAATGTTGAAATGATGAGGTATTTGGTAGAACGCAATGCACCAATTGATTTACCATGTTTGGGTACTCAAGGACCACGACCAATACATTGGGCATGCCGTAAAGGTCATGCAGCTGTAGTACAGGTATTGTTACAAGCTGGTGTTGCTGTAAATGCAGCTGATTTTAAAGGTTTGACACCATTAATGACCGCTTGTATGTATGGTCGTGGTGCTACTGCTGCATATTTATTGGGTATGGGAGCTTTGAATCATTTAACCGATATTAACGGTGATACAGCTTTACATTGGGCTGCATATAAAGGACATGCTGATTTAATGCGTTTGCTAATGTATAGCGGTGTTGAATTACAGAAAACCGATAATTTTGGATCAACACCATTACATTTGGCAAGTTTATCTGGTAATTTAACATGTGTACGGATTTTATGTGAAAAAAGTAATATGGACTTGGAACCGAGAGATAAAAATGGTAAAACCCCAATGATGTTAGCACAAAGTCATCGACATCAGGATGTTGTTAAAGTGTTGTACAATGAAGTAAAGAAAAAAACACGATGGATACCATCTATATCAGAAATTTGGGGATTACTGTTTGGCGGAGCTGGTGACACAAAAGGTCCACTATTTTTGTTCTTATTCTCGGTACTTCTATGGGGATATCCAATGTATATGATACGGGTAAGATTTATATTATGAAAGACAAAAACATTCATTTAATTTTTTTATTTTTTATATATATTTTTTAAAGTGCATTCCTATTACTTGGAGTATTTTGCGTCGTTCTCATTACTGTTTCATTTATTGGAATGTTGTTATGTGGGTCAGTTGGATAATTGCAAATCGTCGTGATCCTGGTTATATTGCCTTAAATTCCGATGCTTATTATCGAGCAATTAAACAAATACCATATTTTGATAAATGGAAAAAACGTAATGTTATTTTAACACGACTATGTCATAGTTGTCGATGTCTTCGACCATTAAGAGCTAAACATTGTCGTGTTTGTAATCGGTGTGTATGTTATTTTGATCATCATTGTCCATTTATATATAATTGTGTTGGTCTACGGA
This sequence comes from Empis stercorea, assembly GCA_949752835.1. Taxonomy (NCBI): domain Eukaryota; kingdom Metazoa; phylum Arthropoda; class Insecta; order Diptera; family Empididae; genus Empis; species Empis stercorea. Next base: position 55,054,705 of record OX457089.1, read on the forward strand.
ATCGTATGTGGTTCTTCTTATTCGTTTTATCAATTGCAATAAATTGTTCATTTTCAATTTATTTTGCTTGTTATTGTGTTATGATTGAAGGATTTACATTACTTTATGTCTTAGGACTATTAGAAGCAATTATATTTTGTGGTCTAGGATGGATATTAACTTGTACTTCGGTTAGTTATATACACAATTAATATTATATTCTCTTTTAATTAATTCATTAATAATTTACAGATTCTTCATGCTTGTATGAATTTAACAACAAATGAAATGTTCAATTACAAACGATATCCATATTTACGTGATAAACGTGGACGTTATCAAAATCCATTTTCACGCGGACCAATATTAAATTTATTTGAATTTTTTGTATGTCTACCAGATCGTGGTGATGATAATGATTTATTATTGGATGATAATCTCTGAAAAAAGTGGAAAATTAGGCATAATTAAAGAAAAAACATTTTGCTTTTCATTTCATTTTTAGATTTTGATAATAATCAATTATTTTTTTTGAAAAAATCGCACAAGCTTTAAATATTTAATAATGCTTCAAAATTTAAATTATATTTATAAAAATAAACAATTAATTATTTTCATAGAAATTATTATAAAAAAATACTTTATTAAAGATCAAAAGTTTATACATCTTCTTTTTCTTATTGTTAATCAAATATTTTAAATGGTATATAATTATTGTTCACTGATTCTATATATTATTGTATTAATTTTCGACAATATTGTTTAGTATAGTTATTTTGTTTTATTTTTTAGGAAACGATAAAATATATATATATATATATATATATATATTAATAAAGAAACATTATTAAAAATAAATGTAATTTTATATTTAAGGATAATATTATATAAAACACAGACACTAATATATAAAAATAATTTCGTTTTACATAATTAGATATATTACCAAAATACATATAATATAAAATTCAGATAAAAATTATTGTTCATAATCATATATAAAAAAAAAATGTAGTTTGTTTTTAGTGTAATTGAAAATTTAAATACGAATTTTTATAATTGATTTTTTATGAAATTTATTTTAAATAATCAATTTTTGTTTTATATTTTTATTATTCAAATTTCTAAAAGAAAATTAAAACAATATTGATTTATCGTATTTAAAGAAATTAGTTATGGAGAAATTTGTTGTTTATAATTGTTTTATATTACTGAAATTAATTAAAGATAATATTTTTGGTTCAATGAACATAATTTCACTAAATATAAATCATTCTAATTAACAAGGCTGTAACTTTCAGCATTTTAAAATACAATTTATAGGAATTATCAGTTTATAAATTTAATAAAACAAACAAATTAAATAAAATATAAATTTACAATTATTTTACAAAAATTAATATATTAAAAATTATTTTCATCAATTATTATTCCATCAATTATTATTTTAAAATTATATTTTGTTTTTTTGGCACTTGCAGAAAAATTAATTAAAAAATAAAATTAACAATATTAAAAAAAAAATTATAAATAATAATATTTTCAATTTAAAAATCACAACTTACAACAACACAATTTTAGTTACAAGTAAATATTTATAACCCAAAAAATAGGGTCTAGAAGAAAATATATACATATAAAAATTGTGTTCCTTTTGTTATTTTGAAAATTTATACTACACTCGAAAAATTAAAAAACAAAACTTATATAAAAAAAAAATACTTTGGCATGCAATTTTGTAATTAAATTTTAGATATAATATAATGCTATATGTAAAAAATAATATATTTATAAAAAAAATGTAATTAATTCTGTTAAATAAAATATATAACTTTTTTTTTAGCTTATTTATAAAAATTGGCTAGTTCATAAATGGAAAACTTTTGTAATATTGCAATTGCACATTTTGTAATTGAAAATATAAAAAAAAAACTATTAATTAATTCTTCGATCATTTAAAAATATATTTTATATATTTAAAATTTTGCAATGGATCAAATTTTTTTTCATTTATGATCTAACTTTATTGTAAAAAAAATAATTATTTATACTTTTTTTTACTTAGCCAGTTTTCTAATTATTGATTTAACTTTCAAAACAAAAATCGTAATCATTTGGTTCTTCGGGAACTGGTGGTGGTTCAGCACTAATATCAATACCTTCAGTATCAAGTAAACGTAATTTTATTTCCATTGATAATAGCATTTCAAAATCTTCATCTTTTTGTTTACTAACCATATCTTGATTTAATAATGAATTAATACCATCTGTCCAATAATTAAATGTTTCTTCATCTGGTGATACAAAATCTAATGTTGAATGATTCATGCTATCAAATGTTATTGAAAATGCTAAATTAATGGCCGATTTACGACCTTTCATATGTGGACATTCTTTACCAACTAACAACTGTTTTATATCAATAACCATTAATTTATTTGGTAAATCATCAACAGTTGGTGGTTCAGTTTTTTCATCACAATCACCATAATGTATTGCCTTTAAATTTTGTGTTAAACGTGCATACCAAAATTTATCTTTACTTCGTGTACCACGAGAATATTTTGAAAATCTGGTGCCTACAATAAAATTTTTATTTTTATAAAATGTAATTATTTAATTTTGAGATTCTTCTCAAATAAATTGAGATTCTTGTCTTCATTTAATATATAGTGTTAAAAAAAATGTACAAAACAATAAAAAGAAAATTTATTTGTATAAAAAAAATTACCTTCAATTAAAAAATGCATTCTCTGTTGTCTAATCAAATCAATTATTTCTGGTGTAATTTTTTCTTTTAATGCAATTATTGCTGACGCCGTTGATTCACATTCCTCTCTTGAAGTTCTTTCTTGTTGTCTTAATGCTGTTATTGTTTGATAATTCAATGTACCTATTTTAATTCGAAAATCTTCTAAACTAGGTGGACGATTTCTTAAAGAACGTATTATTTGTTCCCTAACAACACTTAATACTTTATTAAAATCCTCAGACGTTGCACGCATATCTTTCCATGTTCGATTCAATATTACAATACAAATACAAAAGAATTCTTCAAATGGATGATCATGTGTAAAAAACATTGGATGAAATTCAGTTGATTGTTCAGCTGGTATATCACCAATATGAACAATATCGCATAATAATTTTACTAATTCAATTGATGTTCTACCAAATGGACATTCATGTTCATCTGTCCGACATGAATTCTCATGTACAATTTTTGTATATTGTTGTGTATAATTTCGGGCAAAATAAATCATACAATCTAATGCCAATACACCCGGTGGTGTTTCAATAAAATCCTGTGCTGGATTTATGTCACATTTAAAACCTAATTTTTTATAATATTGTGAAAAATTAGCATTAACACCACCGCCACGCCTAATTGAAGAAGATTGCTGTTGTTCATCAGTATTACTTGTTGTATTTGTTGCTGTCGTTGCATTAAAATCTTCAAATGCAATTCGACGTAATTCTTTAATTTTCTCATGAGCATCTTGATCAGATGCATTCATTTTCATACGCATTCTTTTTTCTAATAATCCTAATGTCAATGTTTGTAGCATATATAATTGATGTGCCATTTCTGTACCCATATTAATAGTAACAACATTATTTAATATTACCGAACGATATTTTTTTGTGCTAAATGCATTTGCAATTTTACGTTTTCTAATTTCATCACCTTTAATAAATAATGCATTTATAACAGCAATTGCATTTTGTTGCATTACAGTTGAATCAGATTCTTCAATTATTTTTAATAAGTCCTCTAATGTTACATCTTTATCAATTTGTAAATATTTTGAACTATTTTGTATAATACTTTCTAAGTTTGATAATGCACATTCCACACATTCCTTTGGATATTTTTTAAAATTACATATAATTTGTACATTTCTACTAATAAATGCATTTTCTAATATTTCCCATGATACTGTACCATGTTCCATTAATTCAACAAAACTTTTTAAACTAAATTTTAATATTTCTGAATCACATTTTGGATCTTCAATCATATTAATTATAATGCCTAAACCTTGTTCTTTAATAAATTCCAATGCAAATGTTATATCTAAACTTAATTGTGATAAACTATCTAAACATTTACTTTTTTCATTTATTGTACCATTTCGTATTATATCTAATATATCTGATGCAGTTTTTGATGGTGATAATCGTAATCGTAATACAGAACCATTTTTAATTTCATTACGATTCTTTTCGGTAACATATTTAAATTTTGTAAATTCACCAAATTGTAGGGCATAATTTTCTGAATCTGATATTTTCCAATTATTGCATAATTCTTGTATTTTACCTGAAAAAAATATATATAATTTAATTTAGCTGATTAAAATAAAATAATGACGAAAATTTAGGATGTAACACATTACGAGGGCGTTTCCCTTATAAAATTAAATTGGAATTATTGTACTATCTCGTTCTTAAAATACTATTAAAAATCATTTATAAATTTACCTGATAATGGCTGACGTTGATCTAATTCTATTAATTGGGGATTTTGTGTTGGATTTTTATTTTCTAATTCAACAGCAATTTTTACAATATGTAAATCTTTTTGGGCTGGTATCTTTTTTGGTATCATTGTTTTGATTCTAAATTGTTTTTTTTATTTCGTCTAATAATTTTACATTCACAATTTTTTTCACAATATTAATTTAATACTTTAATTATACTGGAAAAAATATCCTGTCTTAACTTTTGTCACAAATATTTATAATACATATAAGATTTTTTAATAACAAAATTATTCGTTGCTCAATTTAAAGTTTCATCTTTGATTTGAGAAAAAAAAGTTTGGTAGCTGTCAATGTCAATTGTCTATTGTCAAAATACAATTTTCAATATCAGATGATCTAATTTACACGAGTATGCATATGCATGCACTACATACTACATCACAAAACGACAAAAAGTTATCGGCAAGATGGTATGAAACGAAGAGGGGCTTAGGCAAGAGGGTATGATACGAAGAGAGAAAAATGCTGCCTGCATATGCATACTCGTGTAAACAGGCAGGATGGATTTCCAATATGCCGGTATTTCCATGTAGGATTTTTATTTGGACTATCTCAAGAAGTAAAATTAATCTGTTTACCCCCAGATAATAATGTAATTTTGTTGGGATTATTATACAGTGAAAAGGATCGAATTTGTGCAAGAATTTTTAATGTTCGAATTACGAGTGATTGTCCAAAATTTCGACAACCTCTACTTAATTCGAACATTTCGAATGTTAGAGAATTCGGAATTCGGACTATAAAACTATAGGTTTTGTAGCTGTTTTTGTTATCATATAGGGTGACCAGATCAAGCATTACAAAAAAGAGGACAAATTTTTTTTGGGAGGAGGTGCGTCCAATATTTTTTAAAGTCAACAGAAAAGATCACTTATTTTCAAGCTCAGAAAAAATATTAAATTTTGATACATAATATAGAAAAAGTAACTCTACAAACACCGCAGAATACGAAAGGAGGGGTGTTATTTTCTTTTTCTGTTAACATAGGATATTTTAATTCGTCGTTGAATATACATTTTCGCTTCGGCATATTTGATGTAAAGGCTACAATTTTTTTAAGCAATTAACATAAATAATACAGAATAATTTTTGTGTTTTTAAATTATTATTTATCACTCAGTTTTTTGTCAGTTAAATTTAAAATTATAAAATTTTTCATCTGCGCTGCAAATCGAAGTCAACATGTAAAATAAATTGTGAAATTGAAATGTCAAAACCAACAAATTCCCCTAAAACCTAATATCGATTACTACAGATTACTACATAGATTTCTAATATCGCTTACTACAAATTAAGAGAAATCTTCTTTTAACTAGTTTAAACTTAAACCAATTGTGGAAGAAAAATTTATATTCCATTTAATAGGGACTTGAAGAATTTCTAAAAAAGAGGACAAAAGCCTTAATTTAAAAAAAAGATACCGGACATATTTTTTTGCATTGAAAAGAGGACATGTCCTCTTAAAAGAGGACGTCTGGTCACACTATTATCATATGATGTTATATGTAGTCAAAGGATAAAGTAGTACAATACAAAGAAAATTTTGTACACACACGTCATAGGAAAACGTCATGCATGTGTTGACATATAAAAATTGATACGAATTTTGTCTTTCTATTTAACATAAATCGTTTATAAAATTCTCAAGAACATAAAAAACGTTCAATATATTTATTAATTAATTTAATGTGTAAAAATATTAATATTGAATTAGAATGAATTTACCTCTTTTAATAAATATATGTATATCATTTGGCGCATACTTAATGACGTTACGAATAATACCAAAATTTACTGATATATTTATAAATGCAAATTTATATGGTAACGATTTATGTAAGAAAAATAAAACAAAAGTGTAAGTATAATTATTTATAAATTCAATTAAAAACTAAAATAATCGATCATAATTAAATAATAATTATGTAATTTATTTTTAGCCCTGAATCATTAGGTGTAATTACCGGTTGCATTTTTCTAGTTGGTCTATTCCTATTTATACCAATTCCTTATGGTTATCAACATTTAATCATAGAAAATCGATTTCCACATGAAGAAGTACAAATTATTTAAAATATAGATTATTCATTTATTGTATTTAATAACTTTATTATTGTTTTATTAGTTTGTAGAATTAATTGCTGCTCTACTATCGATTTGTTGTATGATTTTATTAGGTTTTGCTGATGATGTTTTAAATTTAAAATGGAGACATAAATTACTTTTACCAACTATAGCAACATTACCAATTTTAATGGTTTATTATGTTAATTTTAATTCAACCACAATAATTATGCCAACATTTATCAGATCTTTTATTGGAACATCATTAGATATTGGTAAAATATTTTTTTTTAACTAAATTTATATTTAATTTTTATTGTCCAATTCTCTTAATTTTTTTAAAGGTGTTTTCTATTATGTGTATATGGGAATGCTTGCTGTATTTTGTACAAATGCTATAAATATTTTAGCAGGAATAAATGGACTTGAAGTTGGACAATCAATTATTATTGCCTTGTCAATATTAATATTTAATTGTATTGAATTATTATTACATCATCAGATAAAGGCTCATCAATTTTCTTTGTATTTAATTATACCATTTTTGGCATGTTCTTTAGGCTTATGGCAATATAACAGGTAAGAAATGTTTTTACCGATAAATCTCAATATTAAAAAAATATTCTTTTAAATGAGTTTAGACTTATATGAAATCATTATTATAGTCTTCCCTTGAGGGGAAATGAACCAAAATATTTCTTATAAATCTATCGATTAATAACATATTTTATATTTTTCGGGATCGGTATATCCCTTCGGCAGGAAATGTATTTTCTAAAATCGAAATTTAAGCACTTAACAGGATTTAACTTATCTCTCAAATGTATAAACCAAAATTATGTAAATTAACATAAAAATGTTTTATTAATTTGAATAATAATTCATTCACATTATTTATTAAGACTTCAAAATATATTGTTAATTTCTGTTCATTTTTTTTCGTCCATTTACACATAAAAACCGCTGAAATACGAGCTAAAAACTAACGATAATAAAAACTGCATTTAATCAATAATTTTAACACTATTAGATTTTCTTACAATTTATTTATTTTCATATTAAACTTAGAAGCAAAAATATTCTTGTGTATGTATCATTTTTATTTTTTTAATTTTATAATATTTTGCGCAAAAAAAAAAACTCTTTCTTTTATTATTCTATCTAATGCTTTTTCTCAAATAATTTTTTTCAATTTCATCACAGTGTTTGTCAGTAAATGAATTTTATAAATACCAATTTTAAAAAAAATATATTTTATATAATTATAATTTTTGAAAATTAAAATTTTGAAAATATTCTATTTTTATAAAAAAAAACATAGATTTTAATTAAATTACAAATTATTTGATGTAAATATTTTAATTTAATAATAATTTTAGTGAAAATTCAGCATTTCCACGACAGTCTTACAATTTTTTTCTCTTACTTGCAAACTATTATATTTTTGATATGTCTCTTAAATAAGAAATTATTACATAATTTAAAATTTAATTTTTTTAAGTTAACAAATATTAAATTAAATGTTAACTGTATTATAAGCTCAAATTTTATTTGAATTAAAAGAAATTATTTCAACTTCAAATCCAATATTAAATTACGGTATATTACGTCTGAAAATATACTAAATTTTCATTATAAATTAAACATTTTCTATTATTCTCGACCAAAAAATTATTTAATTTAGTAATTAGCTGTATTTAAATTAGTAATTACTGTATTAACAAATTAAATACTTAATCATAAGTTACAATTACAAACAAATGTATAACAATTATAAAAAAATTCAATGTTGGTACAAATAATTATTTGATGTAAAATAAACTTTATATTTTGTCGAGATTATAAAATATATTATAAGTTATGATTATTTAAATTTCTAATTCCCATATTCATCATTATCATCATCTGGATTAAATGATAAAAATAAGTTAATTAATATGTTATCAAATTTCCAACTATTTTGTTCAACAAAATCTGGTGCATAATATTTATCACTAAAACGATGTAATTTATTTAAACCTAATTTACCATCAACAAATAAACCACTTGCTATTAAATTTTGTATATAACTAATATCCATTTTGCCATTTTGTATTGCTATTTGAAAATTATTATTATTATTTAATAATGATTCAATTGTTAATTTATCAATAATTTGATTTGGTTGATAACAATAACGACAATACCATCCACCAATATGATTTAAATCACCAATTATCATTATTGGTTTTTTAATATTATACATACGTTCAGGATCTGATTTAAAATTATCTTCTAATTGTTGTATTGTACATAATGCACTACCTAAACGTGTACTTTCTGGATGCTGCCAATAAAAACCATATACATTATATTTTAAACGAAATTTAATAATACCACGTTTTGGTATGTCATTATAATATTTAAAATATTTTACAGCACGTTTATTTAATATTTCATCATCTAAACTATATATAAAAATATCATTTGAATTTAATATTATATTTGAATTATATAATTGTAATTTAAATTCTTTATAAATTAATTTTGGTATACATTTATTATTATTAATATTAGTTTGATTATTTAATAATAATAAATTATTATTATTTACTATTAGTATACGATCAAATAAATATTTTGGTAATTTCATTTTTAATTGTCTTTTAAATAAATTATATTTTTTTTGATGATTATTACAACAACATAATATAAAAAAATCAACAGAATTATTTAATTCAAATAATTGTATTTCTAATAATTCTAAATTAAAAAAAATTCCTGTAATCATTATAATAATTTTATGTGGTAATAATAATGATTGTCGATTTTCTTTAACAATTGGTACTTTAGATGTCATTAATGCACGCCAAATAATTTCTGGTTGTCCACAATCTTTACCATGCCATTCTAATTGACATTGACATTCATCTTCTTTTATAATTTTTTCATTATTATTATTATTATTTTCTACTATAGTATTTGATAAATTAATGATTGTACCTTGACGAAAACATATAAAATTTTTATTATTATTGTTAGTAAATGTTATAAAATCTATTGTAAAATTACTTGCTGATTTTAATATAATTTTATCATTATGAGATTTTTTATTATTAAAAATTTTATTACTTGCAAATGATAAATTTAATTTATTATTATCATTATTATCTACTACTATATACTTTTGTATTTGATTTTTTTGTATAAAATTAACACTTTGTGATTGTGATTTATCATTTTTAATTATTATATTTGTATTATCAAAATTTAATCCTTGTTGGAATAACCAATAAATACCAATTATAAATAATTGTAATACAAATAATGTTGATAATATTAATTTTGTACCAGTACGAAATTTATTCCACAGCATGTCACCACATATTTAAATAAATTTTTCAATTATATATAAAATTATATTTGAAATAATTAATTTTGTTTCATATAATATTAAATTCCAATTAATTTATATTTATATTTTTTTCGCTAGTCCTACATAAGTCTACACAATAAACACACCCAAAAAAAATTGTGAAATTATTAAAGTAGAATTTCTATATTTATGATGATTCCTTATAATAAAGAATGTAAGAATTTTGATATTACTTATAGGTATTTAGGATTCTGTAGAGTGAATATCCTATTTTAGTCTTAGCACTTCTTTAATCGTTATTAAAATGTAAAATAATATTCATCAATTTATCAAGTCTCTGTACTAGGGACTTGGATAATGAAATAATGTTTGTATAGTATACTTAACTTTAATTTTATAATATAATAAAAATGTGATGATAAAAATCTTGATTCTAACTTTTAATAAAAAAAGAAAAAGTAAAAATGACGTCTTAAAGTCAAAATCCTCCAGCTGTTGTTGAAATATTTTGACGTACAAATATTGTTAAGTCATACAGCTGATTCTACATAAATAAAAAACGGCTGCTACAGTGCTACATTGGATAAACATAATAATGACGTCATATCCATTTAAATTAAATTTTTTGATTAGCAGTTAAATTCGATTTTAATACATATATAAGCAAATAATATTATTAATTATCGTTAGATTATGTGTAATTAATTTGATTATAACAATTTATATTACTAAATATGTAATTAAATTGAATAATTTTATATTTTATTTAAATTTTTCAGATATCCATCTCAAGTATTTGTTGGTGATACATTTTGTTATTTTGCTGGTATGACATTTGCTGTAGTTGGAATTTTAGGACATTTTAGTAAAACATTATTATTATTTTTTATTCCACAAATTATCAATTTTTTATATTCAATACCACAATTATTTCATTTTGTACCATGTCCTAGACATCGGTTACCAAAATATGATCCAATTACAGATTTATTAGATATAAGTACAACGAAATTTCATAAAAATCAATTAAATATATTAGGTAAATTATGTGTAATAATATTTCGTACATTTAAATTAATTAAATGGAATGAACATACAGATGGTACAATAACAACAAATAATTTTACATTAATTAATTTTTTAATTGTTATATTTGGTCCAGTACATGAAAAAATATTAACACAAATGTTACTTGGTTTTCAGATATTTTGTACATTAATAGCATTTATTATTAGATATCCATTAGCTAGTTTATTTTATGATACATAAAATAATTATATCAAAAAAAAAAATTTAAGAAAAAAATGATTTTAAACCAAAAATTTAAAAAAATGTTTAAATAAATAAATTATAAATTATTATAATAGAATTAATTTAATAAATGTTTTTTTTATTAATATAAATTTTTAAGGTACATATTCAATTATTTTTTTGAGGAACATTAAATACATATTTACTTCATAATTAAATGATTTCGTGACAATTTAAATTGATTTCATAATAGAAAATATGTGAAATATATTGTCTTTAGTAATAATCTTTATATAAATTAATTTGCAAAATTCCATCTTATTTGATTCTATCTAACTAAATTTAGTAATTTCTTTTTGGGAAAAACCTTAGTCCCGTGTTTAGGTAAATTAACTGGGATAAAAGTTTCAATGGAAATAAATTACTACAAATCCAAAGTGGTATAGAAAATAACAAAAGGAGAAAATAATTTCAAAAAATATCCTTTTAAACAAAGTACAGGAATTTTTTCTTCATACGTAGGCATTTATTTAATTGTATTAAAATTTTATTATAATTAAAATTATTAAAAATACTTAAAACAAATAGTCTATTAAAATGAGTGATGATGATTTTGAAGAAGGTGAGGAGGAAGATATTGAAGAAGACTTAATAGGGGTAAGAAAAAATATATATTAATATTATTTTTAAATACTCTTAAATATAATATTTTTTTTAGAAATATATTGGTGAACGAAATTCATGTAATGAGAGACATGGAAAAGGTTGGGCAATTTTACCAAATCTTGACCAGTATGATGGTGAATATAAACGTGGAATACGTCACGGTACTGGTTTATATGTTTTTCGCAATGGTGCCCGTTATTATGGACGATATCGTTGTGGTATAGTAAATGTTTCCCTTTTCTTACCTTTGTTATTTAATTTTTATATTTTATTGCTAAAAAAAAGGGTTGAAATCCGGTACTGGTAAATTTATATATCCAGATGGTAGTGTTTATGATGGTAATTGGCGTAAAAATCTTAAACATGGTTATGGTATATATACATACAAAAATGGTGATATTTATCGTGGTATGTGGTACAAAGGACAACGTCACGGCTTAGGTGTATATATATATAAAGGTGATGTTTGTTTTAAAGGAACATGGAATCAAGGTATACAAGTTGGACCAGCTGAAGTACATTTCAAAAATCATAAATTTCATGGTAATTGGGATTATCAATATCCACAAGGACCTGGTGTATATACATTTAATTGTCAATATATGTTATTTGGTTATTATAAATCGGATCCAAAACCAAAAATTCAAAATATTGGTGAAGAAGGTATTGAAGAAGAAGAATTAAGTTTTGATGGTGAAGGAGGTGAAGAAGGTATTGAAGAAGATGAAATTGATGGTAAAAGAAAACTTATACGTGTATTACCATCGAAATGGTATTCAAGAGATATTGCTAAATATGATTATTCAAAATTACCACAACAACCAGTACCATTACCAATATCAGATTCCGAAGAATCAATATGCGACTTATCATCACATGAAAGTGAAGTTGAAGCTGGTGAACAGGAATATGCTGAAACAGAAGGTGATGAACAAATACCATGTGAAGATGATAAAGATAAATCAACTGATCCGTGTGCTGATATAGATGATAAATCTTTAATTTAAAATTATAATATAGAAATAAAACACAAATATGATTTTTTTTCTGCTTTGTTCAGATTTTATACATTCATTATACATAAATATAATATATAATATATATATATATATTAATATTATATATATATTCGAATTATAATTACATGTAATTTGAATTTGTGAAAAAATGAATAATACAAATAAAATAAATTAAGTTTTTGCAAAATTACAATTTCATTTTTTTTTATTATTTGTTTTTAATAAATATTCTTCATTTTAAATTTTAAAATTATCATTTTTTTAAATAAAAAAAAAATGTTTCAGTAAAAAAATATATATCCAAAAATTTTCTCTTTTATGTGTATAAAACAAAGCTTAATTTTTTAATATGGTTTTTTATATTTTAAAATAAATTAATTATAGCCTAAAAAGGGTTAAATTTTGTCCAATTGTAAAAAACAAAACATAAAATAAATTTTCGAATTATGTTTAATAGTTTTTAACATTTATAATTTAAATATTTTGTAATTTTATCTTTTTGTTTATTATTATTATTTATCATTGCATCACAGATTTCTAAATTCTAAGTTTAAATATATTTTTAATACTTTTTTTTTTATAATTTTAAAGTTTAAACTTTTATTTAATTATTATTACTGAATAATATGAATTAAAGTAATTATTTAGTAAGATTATATTATAGTTTTGTTGGTTTTTTATTTTGTTCTGTATTTTGTAAACTAATAAGTGCTGAGATTTTTTATGGCTAGGCAAAACTAATATTTATACTCGTATAAAGAGATTCTATAAATTAGTTTATTGTTTTTCCTTTTTCCAGAATGACATTATTATTATTTTTATTATTAATTTTTTAGGATTTAAAAATTTTGCATATTCTGAGCTTACTGACTAAAAAAAATGATTGAAAACTTTACAAAGGTAATTTGTAAATATTTTGAAGTAATAATTAAAAATTGTAATTATTAGAATTTGTTTGTTTTTACTGTATTCTGTTTAATAATTTGTTTAAAAACAATAAACACACAATAATTGTTAAACCAATTCGAATTTCCCCAAAAATCGTTAAAACATTCAACGAAATTATTAATTAGATATAATTTTAAAATACATGGAAATTCTAGCATATATGAATTTTTTTTATGTTATTATAAATTTGAATTTACAAATTTTATTTTATATATTTAAAGTGGCTCACTAATCAGATTTAATTATATGGAGGAACCTCTTTGGTAAGGTTTTTCCCCAGACCTCGGGTTGACTTAAGTCTAGGTCCTAACTAGGCTACTAAGACTTATAAATTTTATTTTTTAAATAACCACATCATTATATTTTAAAAATAGGTTTAAGAAAGAACAAAGTTTTTAAGCATATAAATTTTAATTTTACATAGTTAGTAAAATTTATATTATTTTTTTGAGAATATGCAAAAATTATTATTATAAATTTTTTCATTCCTTTTAATTTTCAACAGATAATTGATGTACAAAAAAAAATTATAAAAATTAATTAAAAAAAGAAATAAAAATATTGTTTAAAAAAAACATAAAAAATTTAACAAAATGTTTTTATATATTGCAAACAAATAATTAACACTAAAAAAAGTAGATATAAAACATAAACAAGATTGGAAAATAAAACAAAAATCGATGTATAAAAAAAACAGTAATCGATTAAGTATAAATAAAAAAATAGATTTTAAACAAAATATTTAAATATTTAATAATTAAAAAATAAATTTATATATAAAATATAGAGCACCCGATAGAAATATAGAATAAATTAAGCATTTTTGTTTGTTTAAGATAAGACCCTTTTTTCCATGAGCCTTTTTGCTAGACTTTTTCAAATCTCTTTCATGATTTTGACATCTTTATGGCACTAAAGTCCTGAAAATTTGAAAAATCATAAATTTTCAGGACTTTTAGTGTCAGAAGAGGGTTGTCAAAATCACGAAAGAGGCTTGCAAAAAGGCTCATGTATAAAGGGTCTTAACTTAAAACAAAAATTTTAGAAATGTTTTACATATATTTTTGTTGTGTAACATTCTTATTTTGTATAAGATTTTTAAAAGATTCTTAAAACAAATTATTTATTATTAATATTTTATTTTGTTCATATTATTCCTTTTATTATTTTGTGATTATAAGCGTCAAGAGTTAATAATTATATTTGTTTTTATTATGTGCCATAAATCTTCGTCATATTAAATAGGATTTATAATATATAAACTATAAAGTTTAATTCTTATTTTTGATTATTAATAATATTAAATAGTTTTTTATGTCAATAAATTGAAGTATTAATGTATAAGAAATTTTCGATTTACAAATGAATTTCATATAAAAAAAAATTTCTTTAAATGTCTTATTTATATATTCAAATCTCTTATTTGGATTAGTTTATGATTCCATTTAATTGCAATATATATATATATAAAATATATAAATATATACATATGAATATATATTAAATATTGCTTGTAAAATATTGAATATTTGTAAATCGCAAATTATTTTGTATATGTATACTTTATATTAAAATTGCTAATGAATTTCTAATAGAATATAATTTATTAGACAACTACACATTTTATGTTTAGACATTAACAAATGCACTTTATCTGTGCAAATATGTGTAATAATTTAAAAAAATAGTTGCTTTTAAATTTATAAATATTCTTGGTATGATTTATATATAAAGCTTATTTATTACGAAAATTGAATTTTAGTTATTTATATATTTTTGTAATTATTTAAATGCAAAAACAAAAATTTATCTGAATATTTTTTTTTACCAACTTTTATATTATATTTCTAAGTATACTAGTTTTTTGTTAAGAACCGAATAAAATAATTTGTGCTCTTTTTGTTTTTTTTGTGTTTAAATTTTGTACTCGAAAGGCGATGTATTTAAGTCTAATTTATTTTGCTTTTTTCTTTGTTGAGAAAAATTTCAGTTTTTTTTTAACACTGAACTGATTGTTTTTAATTATCAGGCAAATTTAGAAGCATTATAACTTGTTAAATTTTTTTTTTAGAATTTATGAATTTCTTTACAAGAAAAATAATTTTCAAGCTTCTAGATTTTTAGATTTTCAATTTTTTTTTATGAACCATTCCTTTTTTTTCTCAAAATAACCCGAGTTACTATACACACATTCTATATAAAAAAAAATAATTTGCAAGAATTTGATATGATTAAATAATTTTTTTTCAAAAACTTGCTAATATGCCAATAATTCGAAATTTTGTAAAAAAAAATATATTATTAAAAACATCTAAATACAATTTTTTTTTGTAACAATTTAACAATTTTATATAAAAAAAATTAGTTTGTGAATAATTAAAAAAAAATTCTCAACAATTTTTTTTGTATCTTTTATTTTATTATTTTTGTGGGGCAATATTTAAATATCCCCAGTATAACATTTAAATAACTTCATTTTATGCACGAGAAACGAAAAATGATAAACATTAACAAGTTTTAATGCATAAATTACATTAATTTTAAAATATAAATTCATATTTAGACACGAAAAAACTACAAATATATAATAATAATAATAAATAATTTTGATTACTTCTATTACTGTTGGTTTTTGTTTTGTTTAAATTGCTTTTTAAATGCAAAATACTTATATAATAGTCTCTAAAAGCGATTATAATTTTGCTTAAAATTATTGAAAAACTGTATTTTTTATCATTTCTATCCTTTGTCATATAACATATACCAACAAAATTAATTAGTGACTTTTTTGTTTGGTTTTCAAATCAACCTATTGATAAAAAATACCAAAAATATGTTTCACTTTGTCAAACCCTCAATTGAAAATTGTAATTTTTAATTTTCTTTACTCTCTACGTGTCCTTTTTGGACGAGAACTAGTTGTTGTTTGTTCAAAATGATCTGAATGGGTATTTTGAGATGATAATAAATTTGATTTATCATTAATATTACCAGTATTAGTAGTACCACCACTACCAATACCACCACTACTACTATTACTACCACGTACCTTTTTACCAGCTACTTGTGATTGTGCTGTTACCTGTAATGATATTGCATGTGTATTTAATTTTTCTGATATTAATAAATCCTTTAATCCTTTCATTTTTTGACTATATAATGTTATAATTGGATTTTTTCGTACATAAATATAATCATCAATATTACTTTCATTTTGAATTGCAGCTGATGGTAATAAAGTATCAATTTTTTTTATAATATCTGAAGATGATATTTCATTTGATAATTTATTATTACTATTTATTGATGATGTTGTTATAGGGTTTTTAGTATCTAAATCATCTGTTGGACTTGGTTGATCTAATGATTCAGATGGTGATGTTTTTGAACTTGAACCATTACTATCAGATGGTGTTAAAATACCTTTTGCATAAAGTGATTTTCTTTGTTTATGTTCAGCAAATAATTGTCCACCACCTTGTAAAAGAAAATCTGGATTTAATATTTTCTCACCACATGCAGCTGTTAAATCAGCTAATGTTGGTATATCGGTTTTCTTATTTGTTTGACCATCTGGTAATTTAATCTTTGAAATAATTTAAAAATAAAAAAAAAATCATTATATATTTTATTGGAAAAATAATATTTAAATATATTTATTACCTCATCTTTTTTAATACAATTATTATTTCCTTCAACCATTTGTTGTATTGTTGCCTCAATTAAAGCCTCTTTAATAATAGTCTCTTCTTTTTCACGTTCTTTTTTATTAGCCTCCTCTATTTTAATTTCTTTTTGTTTTGTACTACCTGTTACTTCTTCATCATCTTTACCACAATTTATAATTACTTGTGATCTAATATCATAATCAAATTTTGATATTGTATTTACTAATGGTTTTGCCCAACCAATATGTAATATTGGTGTTAAACTACCTTCTTCCCATTGACAAATACCATCATAAAAACGTAATAAATTTGCAAAACATTCTGAATCACGTAATATACTACGTGCTGAATGACCAGAACTTTCTGTTTTCATAATATATGGTATCATTTCATTAGCAATATCCATAAATTCTTTATAAATTTCTTCATCATCACGTGAATAATTATATAAACGTATAACATCACCAGCATTTGCCCATGATGCAAATGCCTCACGATAATTATTATGACGATAATAATATGCACCTTGATAAGTATATGGATATACATGATGATTATCATAATATTTACGTGATGATTTTATTGCTTCACGATATAAATCTTCACATGTTGGTCGATTTAATTTTGGTGATACTTCTTCTAATTCACCTAAATTACCTAAACTCATTGGATATTTTTCTAAATGTTTCATATCATATAACATCCATAATAAATTTTGTTGTAAATCAGCTAATTCTAAACAATCGCTATTTGGTGTTAAATTAATATTTATAGCTGATACAATTGCAGCAACTTCCATATAACGATCGCATATTACAGGATTACCAGATAAATATAACCATGTACGTGAATCAATTGATATTTCTTGACCACGTTTATCTTCATGTCCTTTACCATGCCATGTTACTTCAATTGTTTCTTTATGCTGTTGATGATGATGATTATGTTGTGATCCAACACCAAATACAATCCATGCATGATCTTCTGATATTGCTAAATGTACATCTTTATATCCAATTAATTGACAACCAGCAACAACAGACATTGCAACACCAAAACAATCTAATTTATTATCAGATAAATAACTATATAAATGTTGTAAATGTGCACGATCCTTATATGAGCTACGTGATAATGAATGCCAAATAATATCAGATATTTTTTTAATAACATTACGATTAGCATAACGTACTGATTTTGGTTTATCAACAATAGATAAAATTGTTTGAAATTTTGTATATAATGTGTCAACAATATCAAATGTGACAGCTGGGAATGTTGTAAGATTCTCAATTGCAGAACCTGTTTCATTATTAGCAGCTGCTGTTCCTGGCGTTGTTGTTGATCCACCAATTGCAATTGATGTAGATAATGTTGTAGTTGCTGCTGCTGTTCTAGTTAATTTTATTTCAATAAAACCAGCTATAATTGATAAAAGTGCTAAATCTGGATCTGAACTTTCTAATTGATAACGAAAAAATTTCACAACATCTGAAATACTTTTAAGCGGAAACCACGATTTAATTCTTAATCGATCTTTTATATCTGTTGATACACCACTATTAGAATTACTTCCATTATTGGGTGTATTATTTTGTGTACTTCCAGAAGACGCCATGGCATTATGTTGTTTTTACACAAAACTAAACTCTTTAATTATTATTTTATTTACTTATCACAATATAAAACCACTTTTCGACGACCACTCATTTACATACAATACAAACTTTTATTACAAATAAGAAAATATAGAAGCCAGAATGCTACGCATTTACATAGTTGTCAAAAAAAAAAATTGTTGTACGCAAAAAAAATGAAATGTTCAAATTCCATTACATTTCATTACCATTAGTGTTGCCCATTAATATTCATAAAGGTGGATAGCCACTCGAATTTGTTGTACACCTTTATTAAAACTATTTTAATAATATTGATTTTTAGATAGAAGTGTTGCAATTTCCTGTTCTTATGCCAATGCGATGGAAACGAAAAATTATATTTCAAACGATATTCACCACTCCTAATTCCTAATGGTGAGTCAATTGTTGTCACGATAGAAAATTGTGTTAATATTACTAAAAGCTGCGTTTTCTTTATTCTTAAACCCCGAGCAGAATCAACGCAGAATACATTACGCAGTCTACATAAGATATGTCAATAAAGTTAAAATGTATGAAAACATATGAAACCGATTATAACAAACGCAGCCTACGCAGCCTCGTCGCAGAATCGAAAAAAAAGTTAACCAACTTTTAACTTTTTTCGCAGGCAACGCCGGTGAATGTCATAAATATTATCCTTTCAAATTTATTTTTGATGATTGCGGGTTAGAAATTTATTAAGCGTGTAAATTAAAAAAAAAATAATGAGTTTTCAAAAATTTTTCAAAAATTTCATTAAAAAAAAGCAAAACAAATATCTGTGAAATTTACATAACGCAGCAACACTACTTTTCATTGTGGTCGACAATTTTTTTTCTTATGTAGGCTGCGTTTTCTTATGTTGGCTGCGTATGTATTCTGCGTTGATTCTGCTCGAGACATTACGCTGCTCTACTCTACATAGAATGAAGAAAAAAACTATGTTTAAGTTTAGATAGCAAAGGGAAAATATGATTTTCTTTATATTGATAAAAAATTGGTAGCACTAAAATGTCAGCTGGTTGTGTTTCAATATTCCATATCATTTCGTGTAATGTTTTGTAAACAAAATCGACCGGCAAAATAATTTGCAGTTGCACTTGCAGTATTGTGAAATAGTGAAATGTGAAATGTGCTGTACACTGTGTGTTGTATATTAAAATAAATAATTATGAGTACTATACTTGAATGTCGTAAAACTATTGATTGCAATCAAGGTTCTGTAAGAGCTGTTCGGTATAATGGTAAATAATTAATTAACTAAATAAAATAGAAAGATTTAATTTTAATTTTTTTGCAGTAGATGGAAATTATTGTCTAACTAGTGGTTCAGATAGAAAAATCAAATTATGGAATCCACATAGTGGTTTATTATTAAAAACATATGCAGGCCATGGTAATGAAGTAACAGATACTGCTAGCAGTTGTGATAGTTGTCATATAATATCTTCTAGTTTAGATAAAAGTATTATTTATTGGGATGTTACAACTGGTCAATCATTAAGACGATTACGTGTACACGCTGGTGGTGTTAACTGTGTACGATTTAATGATGATTCTAGAATTGTTATATCAGGATCTAAAGATAATTCTGTTATGTGTTGGGATGTTAGAACTAGAAAATATGAACCAATACAAACAATGAAAGATGCTAAAGATTGTATAACATCATTAGTTGTAAATGAATCAAAAATTATAGCAGCATCATTAGATGGTTGTATACGACATTATGATATACGAATGGGTGAACAGATTTGTGATGAAATTGGGGAACCAATTACATATATTGTTGAAACAAAAGATGGGCAATGTATTTTAGCTGCATGTGTAGATGGTATTGTACGATTAATTGATAATGATACTGGTAAAATATTAGCTGAATATAAACGGGAACAAGCAGGTGATTATCATATTGAATGTGGTATTATGTCAAATGATTCAGAAATTATATCTGGTTCTTCAGAAGGTTGCGTTTATATATGGGGTTTGATGAAACAAGATGTTTTAAAACGATTTCAACTTGGTAAGAATATATTTTTTAAGAAAAATTTAAATTAATTTAGAATATTAATAATATTAACAAAATTTATTTTAGCTGAATCTGGTGTTGTACATTCATTAGCAACACATCCATCAACAAGTGAAGTTATTTTTGCAAAACGAAGAGAAATTTGTATTTGTAGTCCGGAACCATTTGCTGATGAAGCTTAGAATTAAATCATTTAAAATATTTATAGTTTCAACTGTATTATGAAAAAAAAAATTCTTAAATCTATTATCAATTATAATTTTAGACATTCTGAATTCAATTTTATTACACAGTTATCAATATTATTATAAAATTAATATTAAATAATATATAATTAAATAATAAAATGAGTGCTAAAAAAAATAAAAAAATTATAGAAGAATCACCAACAGAATTAAATCCAGCTGAAATACATATTCATATAAATGAAATTGGGAATATTGAACAATTTAAAACTAATAATGATTACGAAGAACAATATTTTTTTTTAATTGCTGAATTTGATGGTCAAACAATTCCAACAACAACAAATAATATTTTTGATATGTGTCGTTGTGCACCTAATGATACTGTCAATGCAATATGGTTATTAAATTTTTTAAATATTACTGATGAAGAAATTTATAAATTTTCAACTTGTCCTATTATAATAACATTACAAACATTTCCAATACCAGATGAAGGGGTTAAAAAATTACCATCTAATACTAGTAATATTAAAACAATTGGATATTTCCCAATTTATTTATCTAAAATGTTATCAGTGAAAGATATTAATTTAACTGGTACACAATCAATTGGATTATCAGAACAACCATCATATACAGAACTGATAACATGGCCAAATACACCATATATTTGTTATAATATTAAATCCATAAATCCTATTTTTAAAGCACCACCATCATTATATCCATTAGAAGAAAATATATCTGAACCAATAATTGATATACCATTAATAAATTTATCATTAACATTTGAATGTATTATAAATATGAAAAAAGAATTTTTAAATAATTATACATTTGAAATGGCTATTAATTTTCCCTTAGAAAAATCAATAAAAACAATTAAATTACAAAATGGTAAAGTTTGTAGTATAAATAAAATAGATTATTATAAAATAGATACAAATTTAATTAATTTTCCGGGTGATTTAAAATATTCAACAATACCAACAAATTCAAAATTTGATAATATAAATAATTTTGAAATACCAACAGAAAATTGTAACTTAAATGAAAATTCATTAATAAATGATAAAATAATTAGTTTTCAACAATTTATTGAATTTAAAATAACAAAAGATATGTTTACAAAATTTCTTGATACAAATAAGTTAACAATTGAAGTTCTATTAACACCAACAGTTCCAAAAGATAGTAATGGTAACCAATTAAATCAACAGCATCTAATTGGTATTATTGAAATATTAAAATTTAAATTTGTTGGTATAGAAAATATGAGATATATTGTACCATTAATGATATTTCATCCAAGTATTATAACATCAAATCCACCAAATGAACAAATATTTAATGCTGGAACTACAAAACCTGGATCACCATCAAAAGGAAAAGATCCTAAAGGTAGAAAAAGTGCAAATACTGTAACATCAGATAATGGTGAATATTTTTTTAATGAGAAAAACTTTAGTACTTGTGTTATAATAAATATTGAAGTTGATCAGCCATATATAAAAAGATTAAAAGAAACTTTTATGGGTAATGAATGTCGAACATTAGAATTAAAACCACAATATGATGAAAAAATAATGAATTTATATATGAAAAAAACAATTAATGATTTTATTGATGAATGTTATTGTAAACCATTTGATGAAACAGTAGAATGCAAAGAATATGAAACTAAAATATATTCAATGTTTAATAAAGTAACTACGAATTATTCTTGGAATATGAATTCACATGCTAGAGGAAAGGTATAATATTGACGAAATATTCGTTATATGATTTTTGTTTATTATAATTAATATTTCAAAAAAAAACTAGGATTTGTTAGAAGATATTTATATATTTTTAACAAATAAAATACATGAATCTTTTAATGATGGAATGCCAGATTTAATGAGTCATCCAAAATATCGTTTACAATGTGCAATAGAATGTTTAGAGCTTGGATTTAATGATGAAGCACAAGATTTATATCTTATGGTAAGAATAATTCCAATCATTTGGGAATTTAAAATTATAACTATATATGTATACATCCTTTTTCATTTACATTATCAGAATATCTATGATACCAATGAACAAGCTGATTATTATGTTGATTATGCTATACATAATTTATTTATATGCGATATGGTAATGGCAAAAGTTTGTTGTGATGAAGCAATTAAATGTAATCCTAAGACTTATTCAGCATATTTAATACTATCATATATAAAATTCTTTGCAAAAGAATATAGTGAAGTTGAAGTAATTTTATTACGTTTAACAGTAATGTGTAATAATTTTGCTGAAGCATGGATGGCATTACTTGTATTATATTTATCAGAAGATCGTAAATCACAAATTAATTCTATATTAATACAATTAAATAAATTTATACCGGTTCCGGTTGGCAATACAAAAATTTTAGATAATTATGTATGTCATTTACATAATAGAAAAGAATTATTGTGGCAACCAAATTGTATTAATAATTTAACAGATCCAAAATTAATTGCAATTAGATATTTTATACAATGGGGTTTTTTACAGTATGCTGAAATTGGTTTAGGTTTAATAATACATCGTTATAGTTATGATAGCTATGAATATTTATATCATATGGCGTTAATTGATTATTATCGTAAAGACTATTCAAGTGCATTGCAACGTTGTACTGGTATACGATGTGCTAATCCAAATATAATGTTTGATAAAAAAACATTAATAATACAATGTTTACTTGAAATGCAAAGTTTAAATGCAATTTATGAATTAAAACGTATTAAAAGTCCATCAAAACGACATAAATTACAACATAATTATTTAATTTATATGAAAATTGGACGAATGTATATGAATACAAAAAAATATCGAACTGCTATATATTTTTGGAAGCAATGCTGTTATAGTGAAGGAACATATTGTAGTTTTAAATTACTTGGTTTAGCTAGTTTAAAAGTACAAAAAATAGATTGTTCAGAAATATGTTTTCAAATGGCATACAAAATTAATCCATTTAATTGTGTATCTTGGGGTAATTTAGCTATAATAAATTTTCGTAAGAAACGTATAGAACAATTTAAAATTTATGCAGAAAATGCTAAAAAAGTAAGTTGAAACATTAAAAAATTTAATTATTGGGGTTTTTTTTATTTTATCTGTTTTATTCAATTTAATAGTTTTTAATATTGAAGTAATAACAGTTTCAAAAATATCATTAATTAATAATTTCATTTGCATATAAAATAACAAAATAATGATAATTATAATTACTAGAAAAAGACAAAAGAATATAATGTATATTATTTTTATCATGTCATTTAATTATAATTCTAAGTAAACAAATATTAAAATTCACAAATCTAATTATCCAAAACTAATTTTATCTGAACACACTCAATTGGCATATTATTTACTCTTCCATTAAAAAAAAATATTACTTTAAGTTAATATTTTATTAATTTTTTTCTTTTTGCTAATTTTTTAGCTTTTGGATATTAAATGTGTTTTTTTTTTTGCTTCTCTTATAGCAACCATTACTGGATAAAAAAATATTAGAATCTATTCTAAATATTGAAGATATATTAGAGCAACAATCAGATAAACAAATATTAGATTTGTAAATTTAATTTAAAAATAATAAATAAATATATTTTTGTTCCAATATTATGTGTTATTATTATTATTATTAATTATATATTAAAATTAATAATTATGTGAAAGAAAGAATTAAAAAACCAAAAATATTACAAAAATTATCATTTATATAAAAGTTCAAAACAATATTTGTCATTTAGCGGTGAATATAAATCGATCAGTTACAGTATAAATATTTATCATTTACAAAATCTTATTATAATAATTTATTTCGGATTTTGTTTTTCCACAAATTATTCTTCACTTTTTTATCCGTCACTCATAAAACTGTTCGTTAAATTTTAACTATTGTTTTTAAATTTTCTTTTTCTTTTTTTTTTTGTGAATAAGATTATAAGTTTATCTTGGTAATGTTAAAATTTAAACTTAAAATGGTTTAAATTCATTTTTAATAATAATTGTATTTTTTTTATTAATTTTTTTATTATATTTTTTTACAAAGTTTGGATTTGACTTTTTCATTATTATTTTTTTCCAAATGCATTAAAATTTTATTTTTAAAAAATATTTAATTACTTGTTAAGCTTATATCGCGCGCGCCATTATTTCTCATTATTATATTATGTTTAAATATTTAAATTAAAAAAAGCCAAAATACATGAATAAATTCTGAAATCCGTTCAAAAATGATCTCCCATTCAATTTGAAAAGGACAAACAAACAAAAAACGAAAATAAATAAATATACATTTCTAATATATTGAATTGTATATATATTTTGTAAAACCAGTGCATTAAAATTTTGAATTTAAAAAAAAATCGTGTTTAAATATTATTATTTTATATAATAAATTTCCGGTGCTAAAGTGCAATAAATTAATTAATTCAAAGTTTATAATTTTTTTTAAAACCATTTTGTTTTATTAATATTTATTATTTTTTTTATCAATACCGTAGAATTCAATATAGATAACATTTTGACCAAAAATTTCTAAATTCGAGTTGAAATAAATAAAATTCTTGTTTGGATGATTTTTGTTTTGTAAAGCTCTAAATTAAAATATCCGTATAAGCTTTTACAAGAAAAAAATATAATATATTTCATTAATTTAAATTGATTCTTGCCTATCAAATTAGTAAAATTTTAATAATTTATTGTTATTTTACCAGTAAAATAACCGTATCGTTTTATATTACGATATAATTTTATTTTTAATTGCAAGCTACAATTGTTTCGACATTTTTAATACTATCATTCTGTTCATCTTTATTCGCATCTTTTATTAATAAAGTAGCATTAAGATTATCATTATTATTATTTATATTAATTAATTGATCAATAATATTATTATTATTTGATGTAGAGTCACCATCATTTAATGATAATGATGGTGATGATACAACATCTGGTTGACTCATCTGTCTAATACGCAACAAACGATCTTGAACACTTTTTTTAGCAAATTCTGGTTTATTAGATAATTCTTTAGCAACAGCTAAAACTTTTACATCAATTTCTGTTGCAGTTATATCAACTGCTGAATTTTGGGGAACACCAACACCACCAATATTATTTGCAGTTGTATTATTTAATAAATTATTTTCCATATTATTAACAACAATTGGTGATGTAATAGTTTGTGATTTTAATATATTATCACCAGCACTTCCTGCAATAGGCATTAAATTTGGCAATATTAGTTTTTGTTGTTGTTGTTGTGGTGAAACATATTTTGGAGATTTTGAATTTCTTTTATCTTTGATTGGACTTTTTGGAGGAGCTAAACAAATGCCATTATTTGTATTAAGATTCAATTGAGGTTGAGATGTTGTTGCCTGATGTTGATTCTGGGTTGGGGGAATTGAACTCTTAGTTGCATATTGTTGGTAATTGTTGTGAATATTATTAAGTTGTTGATTATTAAAATTATTCAACTTATTTAATTGCTGTTGCTGTCCAGAATTAATTTGTGAACGTGGCGGACTATGCACACTTACATTTTGTATTATTTGTTGTTGTTCCTTTTCCATAGATTGTATATGAAATTGTGGTTTTGATAATTGTCGTGGTCCAACACGACCAGATCCAATAACCTGTGCTGAAGTTACTATATTAAAGGAAAAACATATATTTATTTAGTAATACAGTGTTGTAACTTTGTACCTTTATTTTATGTTTATGTTTCATTTAATTATTTTATAGAAAATATTTTAATAATTTCAATTTAAAAGTATGGATATATTCATTTATATAATTGCAAAAAGTTCAGTCTTTCTTTTTATCACAAAAATAGAGTTACGATAGGTGAAAATTAATTTATAAATAAGAATGTATATACATACTGTAAAATTAAAATATTTTTTATGTAAACATAAATTTAAATATATATAAACAAGGAAGTATAATAATAAATTTTTTACTTACATTTAACACTTTTAACTTCACCTGGTGAAACAGATACCAATATATTTCCTCTTTTTTCAATAATATCATCAATAGGAATATATATATTATTTGAAGTATTTTGTTGTTGTGATTGTTGATTATTATTATGATGTTGATAATAATTTTTATTATTTGTATTATTATGTTTTGGACTTTTATTATTATGCAAATCATTTAAATTATTTTTATCTGATTTTATTAAATCATTATTATCCCAATCACTTCTTCTCCATTTTTCAATATTATTCATTTTTTGACGATTATTTAATTTATTATCATCAATTTTATCACTACGCCATTGTTCTGGCTGTGAATTTTGTTTTTGATATCGATTATTTTGTTGTAATTTGCCATTATTATTGGTACTATTATTATTACCATTATTATTATTACCACGATTACGAAAACTATTATTATTACTATTTTGTTGTCCATTTCCATTACCACCACGTTTATTAAATTGATCTTTATTTTTATTATCAATATTTCTACCATTATTACCATTACTATTATTTAATTGATTTTGTTTTAAATCTTTTTTATCAATATTTTTATTATTATGTTGTTCTTTTTGTTGTAATATAATACCATCACGTTCAGCATCAGCTAAAAAATTATATATTGGATCTGGTGGTGGTCCTTCACCATCTGCAAATTTTTTATAATCACGTTTTGGTTTCATTAATTGTTGTTGCTTTTGTTCAATATTTTCTTCAATCTTTTCTGGTTTAATATCATATGTAAAATCTAATTTATCATATTTATGTGCTTTTGGCCAATCATCATCATTTGGTGGTTTTGTTTTAACCATTGCATTATCCATTAATGCCATTAAACGGTCTTCTTCAGCTGCACGATGTTTTTTTTCTATTTCTTCAGTACGCTTACGAATTCTTTCAATTCGTTCTTCAAGATTTTCTGTAGCTATTGATGTCATTTTTTCTGTGTTATATTACTATTTTTATAACAAAGTACAAATTTATTCTAAAAAAATAAAAAAGTCGATATACCATATTATTATTTAAGGTTTTTAGAGAAAAAGAAAATTGTTTAACTCCTTATATAAAAATATAAAAGAATAATAATGTAAATTACATAAAGTGTGAAAAATGACATTACAGAAAGCCGGAACAATTTTATTCAAATTCAACCATATTTTATTCTATCAATAATTTATAATTTTGTCATAGAAAATAAGGTAACACCTTGAATTACAGGTAGGTAAATATAAATTTAATAATTGACACGTAAGAATTCTCAATTGAATAACACTTTAGCTCTTTAGTTAAATTTTAGATTTAGGTTGTAGAAATTTTTTTACCTTTCTCCAAAAAAGAAATTTGCAATTAAAAATCTCAAATGTTCCACTTTTTTTTTCCTTTTTCGTTTTATTATGTATATATATAATAAAAGTTATATATAATTAATTTATGTGTCACAATGCAGCAAATGTGCTAAAAAAAATATGGAAGTTGTCAAAGACAAGAAAAAAATCAATTCAATTTTTATCAAATTTCTGGAATATAATTGCTTCAAAATATGTAATACCTTTTAAAGTTATAGAATTCTAATTAAATAATTTCATTTTATTAATATTATTTAAAAATTATTAAATTAGTTTTAGATTTAAATAAACAACAGAAACACAAACACAACTGATTGCAACAAAAATAATTTCCCCACCAAACTTTTTAAACGAAGAAAAAAAAACATTTGAAGATTTTGAATTGAAGTTTCCGAATTAACTATTTTGTGGCTGTTCACACTTACAATATTTATGAGGGTTATAAACGATTGTAATTGCACTTTTTTTTATATTTATTTATAGAGGTAAATAAATGTTTTAACACATTAATAAATGTTTGAACACATGTTTTAACACACTAATGTTTTAACACATTAAAAACTATATAATCAAATATTTGAATCAAATATTTACATTATTTTTATATTTAACTATATATAAACTTAACTATTTCATTGAAATACAATAGCAATTTAGTAGCTATTTCATAAATGTGGAATGCCACGAAAATGAAACATGCAATACTTCACTATTGCATATTTCATTTTAAAATGCCACTTCTGAATTACAAACAAAAAGAATTTGTACAATTTATTTGTTGTTACTTTGTTCAGAGTCGGGCACAATTGTTGTTACTTTATTCAGAGTTCAAACACTCCTCAGATAAATTAGTTTTCACTATTGCATATATTGCAGTTTAAAAATGGCACTTCAAATTTTCAGTTCTCGTAATCTCATGTGATACAGATGTGTCACATTCACATAAGTCAGAGAAATTTTCTTTTTGAGACTGCGTTTCATTAAAGAACTGAAATAAACTTCCCAACCAAATTGCGTAAATATAAATATAAATGTACCTAATGTGAACAGTGCCAGTAGTTTTTTTCTTCAAGTTTACCTCTATGCTGGAGCTGATCTTATATCTATATAATGACCGAAACACAATGCCAGCTTTAGCTGTAACTGTACCTTTAAAAAAGTTTTAACATATGAAAAGCTCTTTTTCTCAAAGCTTATTTCTATTGATTTTCATATGTTAAAACTTTTTCAAAGTACTGTCACAGCTAAAGCTGGCATTGTGTTTCGGCCATAAATGCCCAAACTGCTTGACAGGTCCTTCTGCTCCTCCTCCTGACAGCAGTCAAAAAAATCAAACTACATATGTTTTGTTGGGACGATTCTTTAATTTTTAACATTTCTAATAATTATAAGAAATTATGTTTCGAAAACTCTTGTTGAAGTTGAATCAACAAAAGCTATGGAGTAATGTAGATTTTTATAAAACAAAATCGTTTTCAACAACAAGACGTTTATTAAAAGTTGAAGATCGTAAAGAAATGTTATCATCATTGCCAGTAAAAGATGAAGGAACTGTCGGTGAAAAATCAATTGATGTAGATAGTTTATTATTAAAAAAACAACAATTATTTCCGGATGAAAATACACCAAAAACTATTTTTAATAATTTACAATTTTCTGATATACCTGTTTGCAATATACGAGCTTCACCAAATAATACAATAATAACAATATGTGATAGCAAAGGTACACCACGCATAATTAGATCTTGTGGTATTGAAGGCTTTAAAAATACTAGAAAAGGAACAAATATTGCAGCACAGGCAGCAGCAATTAGTATAAGTTCAAAATCAATTGAATTTGGTTGGAAAACCGTTCGAATACAAGTAAGAGGTTTAGGACCTGGAAGAATGTCTGCAATTAAAGGTTTACAAATGGGTGGTTTAAATATAGTTTCTGTAACAGATACAACACCCGTTTCGTGGATGCCTCCGAGACCGAGAAAACAAAGAAAATTATAAGAAAAACAATTTGATTTCGTAACTATAATTTTTTTATCAAATGTAGATATACAAACTTAAAATTTAAAAAAAATTATTGTACGACAAAAAATTACCGAAAATATATTTATTGTTAGTAATAAAATTATACACTTTGTTAAAATACTGTTTAATCATAAAAGTATAATATAAAGGGTTTATAAAATTTGATATTAATTATTAATAATTTAAAAAAATATATATATAAAAAACAGTTACCATAAGGAATGAAAAATAATAATCTTCTTTTTTAAGATCCACACATAAGACAATCATCTTTATTTTGTATTGAACAAACCATTTGCTGACGATTATTCGCCTTCTCATTATCTCCATCAATTCCAATTGCAATACTTTTCATGGAATTTGTATCTACTGTAAATTGTATAGCATTAGCAGCTGGTTTTGTTCGCAAGTAATACATTCCAGTTTTTAGCCCGGCTTTCCATCCATAAAAATGTATCGATGTTAATTTTCCATAATTTGGTTCAGCTACATGAATGTTAAACGATTGACTTTGATCAATAAATGCACCACGATCAGCTGCCATTTGAATTGTTGTCTTAACAGAAATTTCCCATACAGTTTTATACAGTGCACGTATTTTTTGTGGTATTTCTTCAATTTTTTGGATCGATCCTCGATCAGCAAGTATTTTCTGTTTCATATCATCATTCCATAAATTCAATTCTATAAGATCACGTATTAAATGATGATTGACAACTTGAAATTCACCAGATAAAACACGACGATTGTAAATATTTGATGTATATGGTTCGAAAGATTCATTATTACCCAAAATTTGAGCAGTTGAAGCAGTCGGCATTGGAGCTATTAACAAAGAATTTCGTACACCATTTTTCTTAATTTTATCTTTCAATTCTGACCAATTCCATAATTCTGTGGGCTTCTTGTTCCACATATCATATTGTAGTATACATTTGCTAACTGGACTACCTTCGTAAGTTTCATATACACCATCCTTTTCAGCCAATTCCATACTAGCTTCTAAAGCACCAAAGTAAATAGTTTCGAAAATTTGTTGATTAAGTAATTGTGCCTCTTCACTTTCATACGGATACCGCATCATTATGAAAGCATCTGCCAGTCCCTGCACACCAATACCAATGGGTCGATGACGTAAATTTGATTTTTTAGCTTCTTCAAGTGGATAGTAATTTATATCTATAATTTTATTTAAATTCCTAGTAATAATTTTAGTAACTTCCTTCAGTTTAATAAAATCATATTTTCCTTCGGCCGTAACAAACATATTCAATGCTATCGATGCTAAATTACATACTGCAATTTCATCTGGCGCAGAATATTCTACTATTTCAGTGCATAAATTACTGCAACGAATTGTTCCCACATTTTGCTGATTACTCTTACGATTACAAGCATCTTTATATAGCATGTAAGGTGTTCCAGTCTCAACTTGAGATTCAATTATAGCAAACCACAATGATTGAGCCTTTACTGTTCGATTTGCTCGTCCTTCTTTTTCATATTTCGTATATAATTCTTCAAATTCATCACCCCAAACATCTTGCAAACCAGCACACTTATGTGGACACATTAATGACCAATCAGCATCTGCTTCAACACGTTTCATAAACAAATCCGGTATCCATAATGCATAAAACAAATCTCGAGCTCGGGTCTCCTCTGCACCCGTATTTTTTTTCAAGTCTAAAAATTCAAATATATCTGAATGCCATGGCTCGACATAAATTGCAAATGATCCTGGCCTTTTATTAACACCCTGTCCAACAAAACGTGCGATATTATTGAAAACCCTCAACATTGGAACAAGCCCATTTGATGTACCATTTGTACCAGCAATTTTTGTACCTTTGGCTCTTATACAATGTATATTTAGTCCAACACCACCAGCAGATTTTGATATTCTACCACATTGATCTGCTGTTTTTAATATACCTTCAATTGAATCATCATAAATGGTCAACAGAAAACATGATGACATTTGTGGACGACGTGTTGCTGCTGCAAAAAGTGTCGGTGAAGCATGAGTAAAATATTTTTGTGACAAGAAATTATATGTTTCAATTACTGCATCAATATCTCGACCATGTAACCCAACAGCAACTCGCATTAACATGTATTGTGGTCGTTCAATAACTTTATCATTAACTTGCAATAAATATGATCGTTCTAATGTTTTAAAACCAAAATAATTATAAGTATAATCTCTTTCATTGATAATTGCATTATTTAACTTTTCTGAATTATCCATGATAATCTTAAAATGTTCATCGGATATAATTGGTTCATTTTTATTACAATCATCATTAAAAATATGGTATAATTGTTCAATGGCCTCTAAAAAGTGTTTTTATTACAATACAATTTAAAAAAAATAACTTTTTTTTTCTTTTAAGATACCTGAGAATTTATCTTTAGTATATTTGTGTAGTTGTGAAACAGCAATACGTCCTGCTAATATTGAATAATCGGAATGTGTTGTTGTCATTGTTGCTACTGTTTCAGCTATTAATTTATCCAATTCAATTGTTGTTACACCTATATACAGACCTTGTACAACTTTCTTTGTTATTGCAGCCTTGGGGGATTTTAATTATAAAAAAAG
The DNA here is from genome assembly GCA_949752835.1 of Empis stercorea. Taxonomy (NCBI): domain Eukaryota; kingdom Metazoa; phylum Arthropoda; class Insecta; order Diptera; family Empididae; genus Empis; species Empis stercorea. Next base: position 55,088,063 of record OX457089.1, read on the forward strand.
AAAAATATTTTTGTAATAAGCAATATTTTTCCTTTTTGTTGTTGTTAGTTTGTTTTTTAAATATATAATGTATATACATATCTTGCAGCTGCTTTACTTACTTTTTCTTGTTATTTTAATTTAAAATTTTGAATAATTGATAAATATTGATAGAACACTAATATTTTGTACAATGAAAAATCATTTTTATGCGATATAATTTTTTTTTGTGCGGTGTACGATAAAATAAAAAAAATTCAAATTTTGTATGCAATTTTTCATGACATTTTCTATAGAAAACAGTATTTTTGTCGAAAACTGCTTTTAGGTGCCTGGTGGAGGCCTTGCGGTGATATAATCCCAGCTTTGACGAATAACTCTCTTTTTGAAAGACTTGCGGGGATCTTCGGTTTATTATTTAAAAAAGTTTTTCTTTCAAATATTAAATACTTAAACCAAAAACTTTGGTCCTGATATTTCTTGTTGTTTCATATTTCTTCTACTTGACTTCTTTAATTTATTTCAACGACGCACAAAAATAATCGCACATTTATATTTTTTATCGCACAATTAAATTTTACCCAATATTGATATAGTAAATAGTTAAGTCTACATACAAAAAAAATATTATTTCTAATTTTTCTAATTAAAAGCCAATTAAAAATTTATCATTCGTATTAAAAATAAAATTTATTTCTGTGGTATCGACAAATGTAAGATTCTTGAATTGAAATTTAATAATTTTGTTAAAATTATAAGTTTTTTTGTTTAAAATTCTTCTTCTTGAAAACTATAGAAAAATCGGACAAAAATAATGACATATTTAAAACATACAATTCTTAATAATATAATACATATTTAATAGAGATAGTAATGAAAAACAATACAAACCAATTATCTTATGATCCACACATTAAACATTCATCTTTATTTTCTAATGAACAAACCATCTCTGCTATACGTTTTTCACGTTGTTGTTGTAAGGTCAACATTGCGTCACCATTACTATGATTTAGGCTAACATTTAATTCATCAATTGATGTACTATTATTTTCTGATTTTGTTGGTGTCTTTGGGTTAGTTAAAGGTATTCCATTTTTTATTGGTGAACTAATTTTACTTTTATCTACTGTAAATTGTATTGCATTAGCAGCTGGTTTTGTTCGCAAATAATACATTCCAGTTTTTAGACCAGCTTTCCATCCATAAAAATGCATTGAAGTTAATTTGCCATAATTTGGTTCAGCTACATGAATATTAAACGATTGACTTTGATCAATAAATGCACCACGATCAGCTGCCATTTGAATTGTTGTCTTAACAGAAATTTCCCATACAGTTTTATACAATACACGAATATTTTCTGGAATTTTTTCAATTTGTTGTATTGAACCCCGATTTGAAATTATAAAATTTTTCATATCATCATCCCATAAATCAAGTTCTGTTAAATCTTTAAGTAAATGATGATTGACAACTTGAAATTCACCAGATAAAACACGACGATTGTAAATATTTGATGTGTATGGTTCGAAAGATTCATTATTACCCAAAATTTGAGCAGTTGAAGCAGTCGGCATTGGAGCTATTAACAAAGAATTTCGTACACCATTTTTCTTAATTTTATCTTTCAATTCTGACCAATTCCATAATTCTGTGGGCTTCTTGTTCCACATATCATATTGTAGTATATTTTTGCTAACTGGACTACCTTCGTAAGTTTCATATACACCATCCTTTTCAGCCAATTCCATACTAGCTTCTAAAGCACCAAAGTAAATAGTTTCGAAGATTTGTTGATTAAGTAATTGTGCCTCTTCACTTTCATACGGATACCGCATCATTATGAAAGCATCTGCCAGTCCTTGAACACCAATACCAATTGGTCGATGACGTAAATTTGATTTTTTCGCTTCCGGTAATGGATAAAAATTAACGTCTATAATTTTGTTTAAATTTTTTGTAACAGTCTTAGTAACTTCTTTCAATTTATTAAAATCATATGTCCTTTCTGCCGTAACAAACATATTCAATGCTATCGATGCTAAATTACATACTGCAATTTCATCTGGCGCAGAATATTCTACTATTTCAGTGCATAAATTACTGCAACGAATTGTTCCCACATTTTGCTGATTACTCTTACGATTACAAGCATCTTTATATAACATGTAAGGTGTTCCAGTCTCAACTTGAGATTCAATTATAGCAAACCACAATGATTGAGCCTTTACTGTTCGATTTGCTCGTCCTTCTTTTTCATATTTCGTATATAATTCTTCAAATTCATCACCCCAAATATCGTGTAAACCAGGACACTTATGAGGGCACATTAATGACCAGTCACCATTTGCTTCAACGCGTCTCATAAATAAATCTGGTATCCATAAGGCATAAAATAAATCACGTGCACGATTTTCCTCTTTTCCAGTATTTTTTTTTAAATCTAAAAATTCAAAAATATCGGCATGCCATGGTTCCAAATAAATAGCAAATGCACCAGGTCTTTTATTACCACCTTGATCAACATATCTTGCAACATTATTAAATACTCTAAGCATTGGTACTAGACCATTTGAAATACCATTTGTACCAGCAATAGCTGTACCAGTTGCACGAATACAATGAACATTTAATCCAATACCACCAGCTGATTTTGATATCATTGCGCATTGTTCTACAGATTTAAATATACCTTCAATTGAATCACTGCACATAGTTAATAAAAAACACGATGATAATTGTGGACGACGTGTTGCAGCTGCAAATAATGTTGGTGATGCATGTGTAAAATATCGTTCTGATAATAAATTATATGTTTCAATAGCTGCATCAATATTTTCACCATGAATACCAACAGCTACCCGCATTAGCATATGTTGTGGTCGTTCAGCAATTTTTCCATTTATCTTTAATAAATATGATTTCTCTAATGTTTTAAAACCAAAATAATTATATCCAAAATCACGATCATATATTATAGCTGAATTTAAACGATCAGCATTTTCCATTATAATTTTATGATGAAAATCTGATATTAATGGACATTTTTGATTTGTTTCCACGTTGATCATATTGTACAAATTGTTGATTACCTCTGTGATTTGTTTATATTGAAAAGAAAAAAAAAAAGAAAAAGAAAGAATCAATTTAAAATTTAATAGTAAATAAATAAAATCGAAACAGATTTTTAAATATTGCTATACTAAGTTTATTCAAACGAGAAGAAACAATCTATAATTTTAAAAAAGTATTTGGATTTGAAGTATATAATGAACTATTACTAAAAATAAAAAATAAAAAATTTTAAATGCTAGTCAAATATAATGTAAATTTAAAATTTTAATTACCTATAATACTATTTTTAATATCTTAATATGTTAAATTATAATAGAAATAGAAATATAAATAATTCATGTATTTAATATATATATATATATATATATAAACTTAAGTTTTGTACTTTGTTTTGGTAAATAAATAAATAAAAGTGAAAAAAAAAAATCAAATCTATTGAATATTATTAAATCTCCAGAGGAGTAAATTGGCATAGCTCAGAGAAAATGATTAAATATATTAAAATAAAATTTACAAATGCACAAACAGGGAAATAAACATTTTTTTTTGCTATTACCTGAAAATGCTTTTTTAGTTTCCTTATGTAAATTTGATACAGCTATACGTGCAGCCAATATTGCATAATCAGCATGATTTGTTGTCATTGTAGCTGCAGTTTCAGCTGCTAAATTATCCAATTCCTGTGTTGTAACACCACTATATAGACCATTGATTACCTTCAAGGTAATTGAAACCTTTTTTGTTGTGCACAGAAATATATAAATATTAAAGTTGATAATTTTTTTAATCCTGTTGGGATTTTGTGTTGTTTGTTTTTTGCTAATATGAAATTCCACAGCATTTTAATAAAATTTATAAAATATTTTAATTTTAAATCAAATAAAAGTTTCCTTCCTTTCAAAAAAGGAAATCCACATAACACCATAATATATTTTTAATTCTATTATGTAAATAAAGTTGAAGGAAATCCATCAAATGGTATTTTCCCCCTCCAGTTAAAAAGTAATATTAAACAAAACAAAAAGTTCGTAGTCAACTATAGAATAAATTTTGAAATGTTTGAACTTAAATTTTTCTTATCTATAAAACAAACAACAATTAGAATATTTTAAAATACTTATTTAACTGTATTATAGTTCTAGTTGCAGCTGCAAGAATTGTGAAATTATTTTATTTTCAGTTTATAACCTAAACTTACCGGATCCACAAAATCCATATTAAGACCATAGCAAAGTTTTTGTATTCTTGATGTAATTTTATCAAAATGAACTTCTTCTTTTCTACCATCTAAAAAATATTATAAATATTTTATAAATTAAAATTGAGAAATTTTGAAACAATAAAAATTACCTCGCTTGAAGACATACAATTTTACAGGTTTCATTTTTTTTTATTAATAAGTAATTATGTTAATTCGTTAAATTGATTGTAATAAATTTTGCTGATTTTACAGAATTAAGAGTTTCTTATTCCAATAATTATTTTAATATAATTAATTTTGTAAATTTCTTCTTTGTTAAATTCACTTATCACTTACCAACCAACTCCAACAAGAAAAACTGATTCCGAATCCCAATTATTAATTATTATAAAAGCCAAACAAAAGTTAAAAAAAACAATGCGAAAATTTGGCGCGAAACTATATATTTGAGAATTTGGCAATATTGTATTAAGCCCTAATAACAAACTGTACAAAATATAATTTTTTTTTCAAAATTACATTTTCTGTAAAATACGAAGCCGATGTGTAAAGTGTAATTTTAGAACTAAACTTTACTATATTTATAAAATAGAAATTCAATTTAATGATTTATTTTACATTTCAATTGAATATTGAAATGTACAATAAATCTCAAGGTCGTAGTACTCTCCTTAAAAATGAAAATGCAGATGTAATGTAGCGATGTAGGTCACATAAATCTTGATGATATTGTCTTGGCAAATTAAATTTAAAGCTTAAAATATTAAGTCATTTGCATTGTCCTTTTGCTATTTTCCATTTGCTTTTTTGTTTAAATTTTTTATAAATTTAATGCCGATTTCCGAAAATTATTAAAATTTGTCACTCCCAGTTCGAACATTTCGAATGTTAGATAATCCGGTCCGGACCCTTTATTTTAGAATTATTTCTGCTACCAAGGCAGAAGTGAAAGTTAAAGTTCAGAAATACGAAATTTCGCCATATGGGATACCTGAAATGTCAAAACAAAACGTTTTCTTTTTCTGTATGAATTTTGCCATTGCCATTGAGTTTATGAGGGAATCGTTTATTTATGCCTAATTGTTATTACGGAAAAAATTATAATTATTTAATATAAATTATAATCAATTAATAAACGCGTTCTGTTTTATTACTAGTAAAATTGTCGTTTACATTTTTATATAAAATTTTGTTCAAATATACTCAATATAAATTTAAAATGGGTACAAAACGTAAAAATATGGAAGACGAAATGTCTAGGTATGATTTAACAAAAAAAATGAAATGAAATAATATAATAAACTCAACTATAAACTGTAAATTTTAATATAAATAAAACTTAAACAAATTACATTTAAATATACACAGGTTCGAAGCAGAAATATCGAAACAACCACAACATAAAATGTTTGTACCAAGTCAATTACGTCCAGTAATCGGTTCAAATACATTTCAACAAGTACAACAAAAATTAAATAATCATCAACCAACAACTGTTGCCCCAGTACCAATACCGCCGCCAGCATTTATGTCAACTTTTGTTCCAAGTAATAGTTCTTCTATTGATAATGCACCAAAAACATTTTCAGCTGATCCTAGTCCAGCTGTATTAGCTAGTGCACCAAAATTATATTTAAATAGACATTCAGTTAATGTATCAACACATGCACATATTGATATATCTACTATACAATTTGATGTAACACAAAAATTAAAAAAATTAAAAGCTGAAAAATCAGGACCAAATCCAATTGCCGAAGAAGCAATTAAAGCAGCTAAAGCATCATCTGCATTACAATCATTTCAAACAACTGAAAGACGTAAAAAAGATAGAAAAACTGTACGTATTGCTGGTGGTACAATATGGGAAGATCATTCATTAGCTGATTGGCCAGATGATGATTTTCGTATATTTTGTGGTGATTTAGGTAATGATGTTAATGATGAAGTATTAACTAGAACATTTAATAAATATCCATCATTTCAACGGGCTAAAGTTATACGTGATAAACGTACTGGTAAAAGTAAAGGTTTTGGATTTGTTAGTTTTCGTGAACCTGCCGATTTTATTAGAGCTATGAAAGAAATGGACGGTAAGTGTATTTTTAATTAAATATTTAAAATTTAATAATTTAATTTTTTTTCCCAATTTTTTAATATTTTTATGAATATTCTATTTCTAAAATTAAATTTTCATAAGATAATTAAGTATATACATTTAATAAATAAGACATTAAAATTATAATTTAAAAACACAATAAATCGGATAAGTTGTTAAAAAAATTATCATCCTGATGGTCCCCAACCATTCGAAGAAAATAATGTTGGAAATGATTTATTCGTTTGACCTTTTCTCTCAATATTATTATTAATATTATTATTTTTATATATTTTAAAATCATTTCTTTTTGGTTTTTCAATTTTATACGTATTTATTAATCCGCCACCAGCATCCCAACCAGTTGATATAAGTAAATCACGTTTTATTCGTAGATAATTGAATGTTTTTGATTTAATTATACCAATAATCACGATCAATATGTATGTTATAAATAACTTTAGAAAAATAAATGAAATTAAAATAACTTTGTATCAAATAATATTTTTTTTAAACTTACTAATTTCATATTTATATTTTTAATTTTTCTTACGTACTGATATGCCGCGAGTACTTATTTGCTAATAATTTCTAATTTAACAATTTATACAATTTGTATATAAAATTTACTCTTAAAATTTCAAATATCAAGATTAACAAAAAAAAATCCATGCACTAGAAAAAAAAAACTTTATGTCTAGACTAAATTTTATGAAAATTCTTATCAAATTTTATTTTTAAAATAAATAAACTTTGTAATTATTGAAGCCTATATAGTACAAAGATTAATATTTAAAATTTAAGGTGAATATGAAAAAAAAATATAAATGATTAATTATTATTTAATATTACATAATATATATATATATATTAAAAAATAATAATTTAACTTTTTTTTCTGTAGGACGTTATGTTGGTAGTAGACCAATCAAATTGAGAAAAAGTACGTGGAAACAACGAAGTCTTGATGTTGTTAAAAAAAAGGAAAAAGAAAAACAAGTATTGGTACAAATGTTTCAAAAATAGTTATTAAAATAATAATTTTATTTATTGACTAGAAAGTAAATAAATGATAAGAAAATAAATTCAAAATTTTTGAAATAAATTATTATTTTTATTATAAATTTTTTAATTATATTGATAATATCAAAGAAATTTTAAAAATGAAAACAAAATCAAAAAAGGTATTTTTAATTATATTTAAAATATGAAGAGAGTCAGTCATCAGAGTTAGAAAATATTGAAAGTCTCCAATTGAATACATAAATATTATATTTTAGGATATTTATAAAAAGCATCTATATTTTTGTTGTAGAATGAGCTTTTAATAAGTAAGTTATTTTTAATATTTTGAAATTATTTGATATTTTAATTCGAACGAGAATTTATTTAAATTTAAATGTAACAATTCAATATTTCAATAAAAATATGTATATAGTTTATTTATAATTGGAATAAATGTAATTTTTTGTTGAATTTTATAAATAATATTTTAGATATTTCTTTAGTTAAAAAAAAGAGAGTATAATCTGTTGCGCATTGACAACAAACGTGTCGCAGGACATTTTTATTGCATTTATTAATCGCCATGATTGGCAGACATTTTTTTGTGTTTATTTATATAGGAATCAAAATGTTTCATATTTATTAAAAATTAATTTTCAACTCTCGTCTCTCGCATACTAATTTTACATATAAAATAAGAAATTTCAATCCACCAATCCGACTATAGTTTCGGGGGGAGTTGAACAGATTTCACACTACTCCGTACTGAACTCGAGTTCAATCCGCATGGAAAGGTAATATAATCTTTATATGCGGCGGCGCTTTTTTTCTTCTGTCAGAAGTCTGCTGCGATTTGTCAAACCAAATTTTTGACTCAATTTTTTGACGGTTGCTAAATTAGAAAGGTAAAAATAGTCAAAATGTAGCGGAAATTACTGCAATTTAATATGCGTCTGCGTCGGCGCTTTGTTTTCAATGCAGTAAGAAAAGCGACGCCTCATATACAAATAATGTAGCGTTTCCATGAATAGGGATTGAGTTGGGATATTGGATTGAAATGGGATTATCGTTAAATAAAAATAAGACCAATTTAACCGCATCGTGTTCATGCACATGGGATTGAGCTGACAGTTTTGATAAAATTATATGACATTTATAATGATAAAAAAATTTCTACTATATTTTCAATATTTCTTTGCTTCAAAATGTTTGATATTTATTAAATAATAATTTTCTACTTCTATACTTTTTTCAATAAATTTATTTCATATTTAATTATATATATTTTATGGTTTTTAACACTCGCATACACATCAATCCAATCCGACTACCTAGTTTCGTGGATTTGAAAAGGATTTAACCAAAACTAATCCGGATTGAAGTCTGCATGGAAACGTAATATAATTTTGCGGCGGCGCTTTTCTTACTCCTGCCGGAAGTCTGCGGCGCCGCGCATTGGCAACAATGTGCCAATATTTTATATGCAGTGGCGCTTCTCTTTCTCCTGTCGGAAGTCTGCTGCGCATAGAAAGACAACAAAAGAACAAAGTGTCAAGCTGTCAAGTTATGAATAACAAATTTATTTCGTAAATTTTGCATTGCCGACGGCATAAATAATTAATATTTTAGTTTCTGGAAACGTATGTATTTAATAAAATAAAGAATATATTTTGTAAATTAATACTTTTTGGCGCAAATAAAAAATATATTCTTTATTTTATTATAGAAATATATTATGTAACTTGGTTATTATTAAAATATAAAATGTGAATGATAAATATTATAATTATGTCTAAATTTTTTTTTAGATATTCCAACATTTTGAAGATAGATAAACCAAATAAATGTGAATTATGTTGTCGTGGTTTTCCATAGATGTGTTCTCACTTGAACGACATTTTCTTAAAAATCATTTATATCGGGAAAAAAAGAGAAGAAATTTATTTGTAAAATATGTGATAAAAAATATTATGAAGCATATGCATTAATGATTCATACTAGGACACATTCTGAAGTAAAAGTGTAAATATTTTTTTAGCGAATTTTTTTTAATGTAATTTATTTTATATATTTTGATAGGTTTACACATCAAAGTACACACTGGTGAAAAACCATATATTGTACGAAAGCATTTGCATCATGATCCATTGTAATAAACATTTTAGCCGATCAGGATACATATATTGTAATTAATGTGAATCAATACCATATATAATTTTTTATTTTTTTTAGTTGATATGTTAACTCTACCAAAGAAAAACCATTTTGTTGTACAATTTGTAATAAATCATTTACAACAGGTTATGGAGGAAGAAATGGAAATAATAATGCAATTTGATATGCGTCGGCGCCTGGCAGTCAGTGCAGTTTCTAAATTATGTAATGTTTCTATGAATAGAGATTGACTCTGTATAAGAGATTTTCCCCCCTTTTTTGTTTTGAGAAAATTATATGACGTTTATAATTAAAAAATAAATTGTTAGTTATACTATATTATACTATAGTTATTAAAAATTATGGAATTAACGAAAACATCCCCAACTACAATCACCAATCTGTACTGAACTCCGAGCTCAACCCTCATGGGAACGCAATATAAGTTATGTGCGGCGGCGTTTTTATTTTGGCTGTGAAGTTTGCTGCGCTGCACATTGATAACAAAGTGCCATTTTTTATGTGCGGTGGCGCCTTGTCATGTGAGGTCTGTTGCGCATTCACAACGAACATGCGCCACCGGATACTGACAACAAACAGACGCCGCTGGATACATTGAGAACGAAAAGGCGCCACCGGACATTGGGATTTTTTTTGCATTTATTAATCGCCATGAATAAGATTTCTGTGGCAGACATTTTTTTTTTTCGATTGCCGACAGCAGACGCAAAAATTATTTATAGATATTTCTGTAATAAAATATAAAGAATATATTTATAAAAAATTACAAAATATATTCTTTATTTTTATTATGAAAATATTTCAATGTTTCCATGCACAAGAATCCGGATTGAACTCGAGCATGGAAACGTAACATAATTTTTATATACAGCGGCGCTTTTCTTTATCCTCCGTATGCGGCGGCGCTTTTCTGTATGCGGCGGCGCTGCACATTGACAACAAGGTGCCGAATTTTTATATGCGGTGGCGCCTTACTTTTCATGTGAAATCTGTTGAGCATTGACAACAAACATGCACCGCCGGACGTTGGGATTTTTTTTTGCATTTATTATTTCTGTGGCAGAGATTTTTTTGTGTTGGATTGCCGACGGCAAACGGTTAAAAATTATTTATAGGTATTTCTGTAATAAAATAAAGAATATATTTATTAAAAATAACTAAATATATTCTTTATTTTTATTATGAAAATATTTTAATGTTTCCATGCACAATAATCCGGATTGAACTCCAGCATGGAAACGTAATATAAAATTTATATGCGGCGGCGCTTTTCTTTATTAAGTATGCGGCAGTGCTTTTCTCTGTCTTGTATGCGGCGCCGCTTTTATTTTTCCTGTATGCGCATGCGGCGGAGCCTTTCTTTTTCCTGTCTGAAATCTGCTGCGCTGCACTTGATATATTGAAATAAAACACATGAGTCGGGAAGACATTTTTTTTGTTGCATTGCATTGCCGACGGAAAAACAGAATTTATTCATATTTCTATAATAAAATAAAGTATATATTTATAAAAAATTATAAAATATTTTCTTTATTTTTATTATAAAAATATTTTAGTTTATATTATAAATACAAAAATTTATAAAAATTAGTGTTTTTAATAAGTTTGTGTTTTTTCTTTTTTAGTGCAACAGAAGGATATTTTATTGTGCAATTTAAAAACTCAAGCAGAATGCAATAAAATTTGTGATTCTAAAGTAAAAACATGAAGAATGTGTTGTGTTTTTATAATTAATTAATTATAGAAGAAGAAGAATAGAGAAAAGAATATTTAAAAAAAGAAAAATATGCATAAAAAATGTATTTATGACCTTAAAATAGAAAAAATATGAAGAATGGTGTTGTGTTTTTTAATTATGTTGACAACAAACAGGCGTCGTCGGACATTGGTATTTTTTTGCATTTATTAATTGCCATGAATAAAATTTCTGTGGCAGACATTTTTTTCTGTTGCATTGCCGACGGCAGATGTAACAGCAAAATAAGAACTATTTATTTATATTTGTATAATAAGATAAAGAATATATTTGTAAAAAAATTACAAAATGTATTCTTTATTTTTATTATAAAAATATTTTAGTTTATATTATAAATTATAAATACAAAAATTAGTGTTTTTAATAAGTTTTTTTTTTGTTTTTAGTGCAACAGAAGGATGTGCAAAAATAGCAATTGAAGGTAAAAAACGTGCCAATTTTTATGGATTCAGATTGTCAATTAGCATGGAAAATTTATCAAGAATTAAAAACAAATTATCCACGTGGAATATTTGCTAAAATGTCCAGATGTTTTCGAAAAAACATTTCAATTTGCAAATAAATTTGAATCAGGTTTATATTTATACCTATTTCAAAAAAATAATTTTTTTATTTATGTTTTGCAGGTGCAGCTGCAAATGTATCTGATGTCGAACAAGGCGAATACGTAATTACTAATCCAATGTATAGTGGACAAAAAACCTCCAGTTTATTAGCAATGAATCAACTATATATTTGTGATTATTGTGTATGATTTTCAATTCATTTGAAATGGATCCGAATTGAACTCAAGCAGCACGGAAACATAACATAATTATATGCGGTGGCGCTTTTATTTTGACAACAAACAGGCGTCGCTGAACATTGCATTTTTTTTGCATTTATTAATTATTTCTGTGGCAGACATTTTTTTTGTGTTTGATTGCCGACGGCAGACGCATTAAAATTATTTGTAGGTATTTCTGTAATAAAATATAAAGAATTTATTTATAAAAAAAAACAAAATATATTCTTTATTTTTATTATTAAAATATTTTAGTTTATATTAAAAATATTTTGTAATTTTTTAATAAGTGTGTTTTTTCTTGTTTTTTTTTTCAGTGCTACAGAAGGATTTGCGAAAATAGCAATTAAAAAGATATCAAATCGTGCCAATTTTTATGGATTCAGCTAAATGCCGGATGTAAGTTTATATTTATACCTATTTATTAAAAATTAATTTTTATATTTATATTTTGCAGGACGAATATTCCAGTCCAGTTTCATTAATCAGATGATTTATTAGCAGCATATTTGTGCAATTGAAAAAAAGAAAAATATGCATAAAAAAATATTTATGACCTACAAATATTAATGTGTTGTTTTTTAATTATATAATTATAGAAGGAAGAAAAATTTTAAGAATTGTTGTGTTTTTTTAATTATTAATAGAAGGAAATAGAAGAATAGAAGAAGAAAAGAAAATAATATAAATAAAGAAAAAAAAAAAAATAGTAAAATTTGCTTTCCTCTTCCGTATGCATCTTTATCACCGTTATTGTACCGTTTTATCTTACCATGTTGACGGACACGGCGGTTTTATTAAATATATGTTCCTAAAAATTCCTTATTAGTCATAATACAAAATGCCCGAGTGGTTTGTTTTGTGACGACTTAAAGATTTCAGCCTAATACTCGGCCATACTCTCCCTAAGCGTCCCAAAACCTTCCCCTCGTTATATTTAATACTACATACTAATAGCGTCTTTTAGCATTCCACACCTTTCATAATAAAACCACCGTGCCCGTGAACGTGAACAAAATAAAATAGTATATACATAAACGAAAGTGTAATTCATTATCTGTGAATTATATTATGCGAGTGAAAATTTCATTCAGACATATAATTCACAGGCATTATATATTTTCCTTTATGTAAATATCACTTTTAAATCCACTTTTGTTATTGGAATTCTGTATTGTTAGCGTATGAATATGATTTTTTTAGTGTGGTTTTTTCACATTTATTTCAATTAAAAAAAAATCCTTTTATTGTATTATTATTTTGCAAATTCAAATTATTTTATTTATCATATATTATTTATTGCATTTATTTAGAAATAATATTTTCATGTAACTTCCAGATTATCTGATAGATGTCACTTGATATGATCCACATGTAACTTCCAGATTATCTCATAGATGCCACTTCATTTGTGGTTGCGAAAGATGATACACATATAACTTACAAATTATCTCATAGATGTCACTTGATTTGTGGTTGCAAAAGAGGATCCATTTTCTCATAGATGGCTGTTTCGTTATTCATTTTATTTAGTTGGTGTCTTTGGTTATCATAAATTATTTATTTAGTGTCTTTGCTTAACATAATTCATGCATTTTGTGTCTTTGGTTATCCTATTAATTTATTTTGTGTGTTTAATCAACGTAACTCATTTCATTAACAACAACAACAAATAGTTGTTGTTGTTAATGTAATTCATTTACTATAATGTAATTCAGTTGTTTATTGAACGAAACAAATAGTTATAGTTGTATATGGAACGGAACAATAAGTTGTTGTTGTTTTTTTTGTTTGAATAGTTGTTTATGGAACGGAACAATAAGTTGTTGTTGTTTTTTTTGTTTGAATAGTTGTTTATGGAACGGAACAATAAGTTGTTGTTGTTTTTTTTGTTTGAATAGTTGTTTATGGAACGGAACAATAAGTTGTTGTTGTTTTTTTTGTTTGAATAGTTGTTTATGGAACGGAACAATAAGTTGTTGTTGTTTTTTTTGTTTGAATAGTTGTTTATGGAACGGAACAATAAGTTGTTGTTGTTTTTTTTGTTTGAATAGTTGTTTATGGAACGGAACAATAAGTTGTTGTTGTTTTTTTTGTTTGAATAGTTGTTTATGGAACGGAACAATAAGTTGTTGTTGTTTTTTTTGTTTGAATAGTTGTTTATGGAACGGAACAATAAGTTGTTGTTGTTTTTTTTGTTTGAATAGTTGTTTATGGAACGGAACAATAAGTTGTTGTTGTTTTTTTTGTTTGAATAGTTGTTTATGGAACGGAACAATAAGTTGTTGTTGTTTTTTTTGTTTGAATAGTTGTTTATGGAACGGAACAATAAGTTGTTGTTGTTTTTTTTGTTTGAATAGTTGTTTATGGAACGGAACAATAAGTTGTTGTTGTTTTTTTTGTTTGAATAGTTGTTTATGGAACGGAACAATAAGTTGTTGTTGTTTTTTTTGTTTGAATAGTTGTTTATGGAACGGAACAATAAGTTGTTGTTGTTTTTTTTGTTTGAATAGTTGTTTATGGAACGGAACAATAAGTTGTTGTTGTTTTTTTTGTTTGAATAGTTGTTTATGGAACGGAACAATAAGTTGTTGTTGTTTTTTTTGTTTGAATAGTTGTTTATGGAACGGAACAATAAGTTGTTGTTGTTTTTTTTGTTTGAATAGTTGTTTATGGAACGGAACAATAAGTTGTTGTTGTTTTTTTTGTTTGAATAGTTGTTTATGGAACGGAACAATAAGTTGTTGTTGTTTTTTTTGTTTGAATAGTTGTTTATGGAACGGAACAATAAGTTGTTGTTGTTTTTTTTGTTTGAATAGTTGTTTATGGAACGGAACAATAAGTTGTTGTTGTTTTTTTTGTTTGAATAGTTGTTTATGGAACGGAACAATAAGTTGTTGTTGTTTTTTTTGTTTGAATAGTTGTTTATGGAACGGAACAATAAGTTGTTGTTGTTTTTTTTGTTTGAATAGTTGTTTATGGAACGGAACAATAAGTTGTTGTTGTTTTTTTTGTTTGAATAGTTGTTTATGGAACGGAACAATAAGTTGTTGTTGTTTTTTTTGTTTGAATAGTTGTTTATGGAACGGAACAATAAGTTGTTGTTGTTTTTTTTGTTTGAATAGTTGTTTATGGAACGGAACAATAAGTTGTTGTTGTTTTTTTTGTTTGAATAGTTGTTTATGGAACGGAACAATAAGTTGTTGTTGTTTTTTTTGTTTGAATAGTTGTTTATGGAACGGAACAATAAGTTGTTGTTGTTTTTTTTGTTTGAATAGTTGTTTATGGAACGGAACAATAAGTTGTTGTTGTTTTTTTTGTTTGAATAGTTGTTTATGGAACGGAACAATAAGTTGTTGTTGTTTTTTTTGTTTGAATAGTTGTTTATGGAACGGAACAATAAGTTGTTGTTGTTTTTTTTGTTTGAATAGTTGTTTATGGAACGGAACAATAAGTTGTTGTTGTTTTTTTTGTTTGAATAGTTGTTTATGGAACGGAACAATAAGTTGTTGTTGTTTTTTTTGTTTGAATAGTTGTTTATGGAACGGAACAATAAGTTGTTGTTGTTTTTTTTGTTTGAATAGTTGTTTATGGAACGGAACAATAAGTTGTTGTTGTTTTTTTTGTTTGAATAGTTGTTTATGGAACGGAACAATAAGTTGTTGTTGTTTTTTTTGTTTGAATAGTTGTTTATGGAACGGAACAATAAGTTGTTGTTGTTTTTTTTGTTTGAATAGTTGTTTATGGAACGGAACAATAAGTTGTTGTTGTTTTTTTTGTTTGAATAGTTGTTTATGGAACGGAACAATAAGTTGTTGTTGTTTTTTTTGTTTGAATAGTTGTTTATGGAACGGAACAATAAGTTGTTGTTGTTTTTTTTGTTTGAATAGTTGTTTATGGAACGGAACAATAAGTTGTTGTTGTTTTTTTTGTTTGAATAGTTGTTTATGGAACGGAACAATAAGTTGTTGTTGTTTTTTTTGTTTGAATAGTTGTTTATGGAACGGAACAATAAGTTGTTGTTGTTTTTTTTGTTTGAATAGTTGTTTATGGAACGGAACAATAAGTTGTTGTTGTTTTTTTTGTTTGAATAGTTGTTTATGGAACGGAACAATAAGTTGTTGTTGTTTTTTTTGTTTGAATAGTTGTTTATGGAACGGAACAATAAGTTGTTGTTGTTTTTTTTGTTTGAATAGTTGTTTATGGAACGGAACAATAAGTTGTTGTTGTTTTTTTTGTTTGAATAGTTGTTTATGGAACGGAACAATAAGTTGTTGTTGTTTTTTTTGTTTGAATAGTTGTTTATGGAACGGAACAATAAGTTGTTGTTGTTTTTTTTGTTTGAATAGTTGTTTATGGAACGGAACAATAAGTTGTTGTTGTTTTTTTTGTTTGAATAGTTGTTTATGGAACGGAACAATAAGTTGTTGTTGTTTTTTTTGTTTGAATAGTTGTTTATGGAACGGAACAATAAGTTGTTGTTGTTTTTTTTGTTTGAATAGTTGTTTATGGAACGGAACAATAAGTTGTTGTTGTTTTTTTTGTTTGAATAGTTGTTTATGGAACGGAACAATAAGTTGTTGTTGTTTTTTTTGTTTGAATAGTTGTTTATGGAACGGAACAATAAGTTGTTGTTGTTTTTTTTGTTTGAATAGTTGTTTATGGAACGGAACAATAAGTTGTTGTTGTTTTTTTTGTTTGAATAGTTGTTTATGGAACGGAACAATAAGTTGTTGTTGTTTTTTTTGTTTGAATAGTTGTTTATGGAACGGAACAATAAGTTGTTGTTGTTTTTTTTGTTTGAATAGTTGTTTATGGAACGGAACAATAAGTTGTTGTTGTTTTTTTTGTTTGAATAGTTGTTTATGGAACGGAACAATAAGTTGTTGTTGTTTTTTTTGTTTGAATAGTTGTTTATGGAACGGAACAATAAGTTGTTGTTGTTTTTTTTGTTTGAATAGTTGTTTATGGAACGGAACAATAAGTTGTTGTTGTTTTTTTTGTTTGAATAGTTGTTTATGGAACGGAACAATAAGTTGTTGTTGTTTTTTTTGTTTGAATAGTTGTTTATGGAACGGAACAATAAGTTGTTGTTGTTTTTTTTGTTTGAATAGTTGTTTATGGAACGGAACAATAAGTTGTTGTTGTTTTTTTTGTTTGAATAGTTGTTTATGGAACGGAACAATAAGTTGTTGTTGTTTTTTTTGTTTGAATAGTTGTTTATGGAACGGAACAATAAGTTGTTGTTGTTTTTTTTGTTTGAATAGTTGTTTATGGAACGGAACAATAAGTTGTTGTTGTTTTTTTTGTTTGAATAGTTGTTTATGGAACGGAACAATAAGTTGTTGTTGTTTTTTTTGTTTGAATAGTTGTTTATGGAACGGAACAATAAGTTGTTGTTGTTTTTTTTGTTTGAATAGTTGTTTATGGAACGGAACAATAAGTTGTTGTTGTTTTTTTTGTTTGAATAGTTGTTTATGGAACGGAACAATAAGTTGTTGTTGTTTTTTTTGTTTGAATAGTTGTTTATGGAACGGAACAATAAGTTGTTGTTGTTTTTTTTGTTTGAATAGTTGTTTATGGAACGGAACAATAAGTTGTTGTTGTTTTTTTTGTTTGAATAGTTGTTTATGGAACGGAACAATAAGTTGTTGTTGTTTTTTTTGTTTGAATAGTTGTTTATGGAACGGAACAATAAGTTGTTGTTGTTTTTTTTGTTTGAATAGTTGTTTATGGAACGGAACAATAAGTTGTTGTTGTTTTTTTTGTTTGAATAGTTGTTTATGGAACGGAACAATAAGTTGTTGTTGTTTTTTTTGTTTGAATAGTTGTTTATGGAACGGAACAATAAGTTGTTGTTGTTTTTTTTGTTTGAATAGTTGTTTATGGAACGGAACAATAAGTTGTTGTTGTTTTTTTTGTTTGAATAGTTGTTTATGG
This sequence comes from Empis stercorea, assembly GCA_949752835.1. Lineage (NCBI taxonomy): Eukaryota > Metazoa > Arthropoda > Insecta > Diptera > Empididae > Empis > Empis stercorea. The sequence continues at coordinate 55,106,079 of OX457089.1, forward strand.
AACGGAACAATAAGTTGTTGTTGTTTTTTTTGTTTGAATAGTTGTTTATGGAACGGAACAATAAGTTGTTGTTGTTTTTTTTGTTTGAATAGTTGTTTATGGAACGGAACAATAAGTTGTTGTTGTTTTTTTTGTTTGAATAGTTGTTTATGGAACGGAACAATAAGTTGTTGTTGTTTTTTTTGTTTGAATAGTTGTTTATGGAACGGAACAATAAGTTGTTGTTGTTTTTTTTGTTTGAATAGTTGTTTATGGAACGGAACAATAAGTTGTTGTTGTTTTTTTTGTTTGAATAGTTGTTTATGGAACGGAACAATAAGTTGTTGTTGTTTTTTTTGTTTGAATAGTTGTTTATGGAACGGAACAATAAGTTGTTGTTGTTTTTTTTGTTTGAATAGTTGTTTATGGAACGGAACAATAAGTTGTTGTTGTTTTTTTTGTTTGAATAGTTGTTTATGGAACGGAACAATAAGTTGTTGTTGTTTTTTTTGTTTGAATAGTTGTTTATGGAACGGAACAATAAGTTGTTGTTGTTTTTTTTGTTTGAATAGTTGTTTATGGAACGGAACAATAAGTTGTTGTTGTTTTTTTTGTTTGAATAGTTGTTTATGGAACGGAACAATAAGTTGTTGTTGTTTTTTTTGTTTGAATAGTTGTTTATGGAACGGAACAATAAGTTGTTGTTGTTTTTTTTGTTTGAATAGTTGTTTATGGAACGGAACAATAAGTTGTTGTTGTTTTTTTTGTTTGAATAGTTGTTTATGGAACGGAACAATAAGTTGTTGTTGTTTTTTTTGTTTGAATAGTTGTTTATGGAACGGAACAATAAGTTGTTGTTGTTTTTTTTGTTTGAATAGTTGTTTATGGAACGGAACAATAAGTTGTTGTTGTTTTTTTTGTTTGAATAGTTGTTTATGGAACGGAACAATAAGTTGTTGTTGTTTTTTTTGTTTGAATAGTTGTTTATGGAACGGAACAATAAGTTGTTGTTGTTTTTTTTGTTTGAATAGTTGTTTATGGAACGGAACAATAAGTTGTTGTTGTTTTTTTTGTTTGAATAGTTGTTTATGGAACGGAACAATAAGTTGTTGTTGTTTTTTTTGTTTGAATAGTTGTTTATGGAACGGAACAATAAGTTGTTGTTGTTTTTTTTGTTTGAATAGTTGTTTATGGAACGGAACAATAAGTTGTTGTTGTTTTTTTTGTTTGAATAGTTGTTTATGGAACGGAACAATAAGTTGTTGTTGTTTTTTTTGTTTGAATAGTTGTTTATGGAACGGAACAATAAGTTGTTGTTGTTTTTTTTGTTTGAATAGTTGTTTATGGAACGGAACAATAAGTTGTTGTTGTTTTTTTTGTTTGAATAGTTGTTTATGGAACGGAACAATAAGTTGTTGTTGTTTTTTTTGTTTGAATAGTTGTTTATGGAACGGAACAATAAGTTGTTGTTGTTTTTTTTGTTTGAATAGTTGTTTATGGAACGGAACAATAAGTTGTTGTTGTTTTTTTTGTTTGAATAGTTGTTTATGGAACGGAACAATAAGTTGTTGTTGTTTTTTTTGTTTGAATAGTTGTTTATGGAACGGAACAATAAGTTGTTGTTGTTTTTTTTGTTTGAATAGTTGTTTATGGAACGGAACAATAAGTTGTTGTTGTTTTTTTTGTTTGAATAGTTGTTTATGGAACGGAACAATAAGTTGTTGTTGTTTTTTTTGTTTGAATAGTTGTTTATGGAACGGAACAATAAGTTGTTGTTGTTTTTTTTGTTTGAATAGTTGTTTATGGAACGGAACAATAAGTTGTTGTTGTTTTTTTTGTTTGAATAGTTGTTTATGGAACGGAACAATAAGTTGTTGTTGTTTTTTTTGTTTGAATAGTTGTTTATGGAACGGAACAATAAGTTGTTGTTGTTTTTTTTGTTTGAATAGTTGTTTATGGAACGGAACAATAAGTTGTTGTTGTTTTTTTTGTTTGAATAGTTGTTTATGGAACGGAACAATAAGTTGTTGTTGTTTTTTTTGTTTGAATAGTTGTTTATGGAACGGAACAATAAGTTGTTGTTGTTTTTTTTGTTTGAATAGTTGTTTATGGAACGGAACAATAAGTTGTTGTTGTTTTTTTTGTTTGAATAGTTGTTTATGGAACGGAACAATAAGTTGTTGTTGTTTTTTTTGTTTGAATAGTTGTTTATGGAACGGAACAATAAGTTGTTGTTGTTTTTTTTGTTTGAATAGTTGTTTATGGAACGGAACAATAAGTTGTTGTTGTTTTTTTTGTTTGAATAGTTGTTTATGGAACGGAACAATAAGTTGTTGTTGTTGTTTTTTTTGTTTGAATAGTTGTTTATGGAACGGAACAATAAGTTGTTGTTGTTTTTTTTGTTTGAATAGTTGTTTATGGAACGGAACAATAAGTTGTTGTTGTTTTTTTTGTTTGAATAGTTGTTTATGGAACGGAACAATAAGTTGTTGTTGTTTTTTTTGTTTGAATAGTTGTTTATGGAACGGAACAATAAGTTGTTGTTGTTTTTTTTGTTTGAATAGTTGTTTATGGAACGGAACAATAAGTTGTTGTTGTTTTTTTTGTTTGAATAGTTGTTTATGGAACGGAACAATAAGTTGTTGTTGTTTTTTTTGTTTGAATAGTTGTTTATGGAACGGAACAATAAGTTGTTGTTGTTTTTTTTGTTTGAATAGTTGTTTATGGAACGGAACAATAAGTTGTTGTTGTTTTTTTTGTTTGAATAGTTGTTTATGGAACGGAACAATAAGTTGTTGTTGTTTTTTTTGTTTGAATAGTTGTTTATGGAACGGAACAATAAGTTGTTGTTGTTTTTTTTGTTTGAATAGTTGTTTATGGAACGGAACAATAAGTTGTTGTTGTTTTTTTTGTTTGAATAGTTGTTTATGGAACGGAACAATAAGTTGTTGTTGTTTTTTTTGTTTGAATAGTTGTTTATGGAACGGAACAATAAGTTGTTGTTGTTTTTTTTGTTTGAATAGTTGTTTATGGAACGGAACAATAAGTTGTTGTTGTTTTTTTTGTTTGAATAGTTGTTTATGGAACGGAACAATAAGTTGTTGTTGTTTTTTTTGTTTGAATAGTTGTTTATGGAACGGAACAATAAGTTGTTGTTGTTTTTTTTGTTTGAATAGTTGTTTATGGAACGGAACAATAAGTTGTTGTTGTTTTTTTTGTTTGAATAGTTGTTTATGGAACGGAACAATAAGTTGTTGTTGTTTTTTTTGTTTGAATAGTTGTTTATGGAACGGAACAATAAGTTGTTGTTGTTTTTTTTGTTTGAATAGTTGTTTATGGAACGGAACAATAAGTTGTTGTTGTTTTTTTTGTTTGAATAGTTGTTTATGGAACGGAACAATAAGTTGTTGTTGTTTTTTTTGTTTGAATAGTTGTTTATGGAACGGAACAATAAGTTGTTGTTGTTTTTTTTGTTTGAATAGTTGTTTATGGAACGGAACAATAAGTTGTTGTTGTTTTTTTTGTTTGAATAGTTGTTTATGGAACGGAACAATAAGTTGTTGTTGTTTTTTTTGTTTGAATAGTTGTTTATGGAACGGAACAATAAGTTGTTGTTGTTTTTTTTGTTTGAATAGTTGTTTATGGAACGGAACAATAAGTTGTTGTTGTTTTTTTTGTTTGAATAGTTGTTTATGGAACGGAACAATAAGTTGTTGTTGTTTTTTTTGTTTGAATAGTTGTTTATGGAACGGAACAATAAGTTGTTGTTGTTTTTTTTGTTTGAATAGTTGTTTATGGAACGGAACAATAAGTTGTTGTTGTTTTTTTTGTTTGAATAGTTGTTTATGGAACGGAACAATAAGTTGTTGTTGTTTTTTTTGTTTGAATAGTTGTTTATGGAACGGAACAATAAGTTGTTGTTGTTTTTTTTGTTTGAATAGTTGTTTATGGAACGGAACAATAAGTTGTTGTTGTTTTTTTTGTTTGAATAGTTGTTTATGGAACGGAACAATAAGTTGTTGTTGTTTTTTTTGTTTGAATAGTTGTTTATGGAACGGAACAATAAGTTGTTGTTGTTTTTTTTGTTTGAATAGTTGTTTATGGAACGGAACAATAAGTTGTTGTTGTTTTTTTTGTTTGAATAGTTGTTTATGGAACGGAACAATAAGTTGTTGTTGTTTTTTTTGTTTGAATAGTTGTTTATGGAACGGAACAATAAGTTGTTGTTGTTTTTTTTGTTTGAATAGTTGTTTATGGAACGGAACAATAAGTTGTTGTTGTTTTTTTTGTTTGAATAGTTGTTTATGGAACGGAACAATAAGTTGTTGTTGTTTTTTTTGTTTGAATAGTTGTTTATGGAACGGAACAATAAGTTGTTGTTGTTTTTTTTGTTTGAATAGTTGTTTATGGAACGGAACAATAAGTTGTTGTTGTTTTTTTTGTTTGAATAGTTGTTTATGGAACGGAACAATAAGTTGTTGTTGTTTTTTTTGTTTGAATAGTTGTTTATGGAACGGAACAATAAGTTGTTGTTGTTTTTTTTGTTTGAATAGTTGTTTATGGAACGGAACAATAAGTTGTTGTTGTTTTTTTTGTTTGAATAGTTGTTTATGGAACGGAACAATAAGTTGTTGTTGTTTTTTTTGTTTGAATAGTTGTTTATGGAACGGAACAATAAGTTGTTGTTGTTTTTTTTGTTTGAATAGTTGTTTATGGAACGGAACAATAAGTTGTTGTTGTTTTTTTTGTTTGAATAGTTGTTTATGGAACGGAACAATAAGTTGTTGTTGTTTTTTTTGTTTGAATAGTTGTTTATGGAACGGAACAATAAGTTGTTGTTGTTTTTTTTGTTTGAATAGTTGTTTATGGAACGGAACAATAAGTTGTTGTTGTTTTTTTTGTTTGAATAGTTGTTTATGGAACGGAACAATAAGTTGTTGTTGTTTTTTTTGTTTGAATAGTTGTTTATGGAACGGAACAATAAGTTGTTGTTGTTTTTTTTGTTTGAATAGTTGTTTATGGAACGGAACAATAAGTTGTTGTTGTTTTTTTTGTTTGAATAGTTGTTTATGGAACGGAACAATAAGTTGTTGTTGTTTTTTTTGTTTGAATAGTTGTTTATGGAACGGAACAATAAGTTGTTGTTGTTTTTTTTGTTTGAATAGTTGTTTATGGAACGGAACAATAAGTTGTTGTTGTTTTTTTTGTTTGAATAGTTGTTTATGGAACGGAACAATAAGTTGTTGTTGTTTTTTTTGTTTGAATAGTTGTTTATGGAACGGAACAATAAGTTGTTGTTGTTTTTTTTGTTTGAATAGTTGTTTATGGAACGGAACAATAAGTTGTTGTTGTTTTTTTTTGTTTGAATAGTTGTTTATGGAACGGAACAATAAGTTGTTGTTGTTTTTTTTGTTTGAATAGTTGTTTATGGAACGGAACAATAAGTTGTTGTTGTTTTTTTTGTTTGAATAGTTGTTTATGGAACGGAACAATAAGTTGTTGTTGTTTTTTTTGTTTGAATAGTTGTTTATGGAACGGAACAATAAGTTGTTGTTGTTTTTTTTGTTTGAATAGTTGTTTATGGAACGGAACAATAAGTTGTTGTTGTTTTTTTTGTTTGAATAGTTGTTTATGGAACGGAACAATAAGTTGTTGTTGTTTTTTTTTGTTTGAATAGTTGTTTATGGAACGGAACAATAAGTTGTTGTTGTTTTTTTGTTTGAATAGTTGTTTATGGAACGGAACAATAAGTTGTTGTTGTTTTTTTTGTTTGAATAGTTGTTTATGGAACGGAACAATAAGTTGTTGTTGTTTTTTTGTTTGAATAGTTGTTTATGGAACGGAACAATAAGTTGTTGTTGTTTTTTTTGTTTGAATAGTTGTTTATGGAACGGAACAATAAGTTGTTGTTGTTTTTTTTGTTTGAATAGTTGTTTATGGAACGGAACAATAAGTTGTTGTTGTTTTTTTGTTTGAATAGTTGTTTATGGAACGGAACAATAAGTTGTTGTTGTTTTTTTGTTTGAATAGTTGTTTATGGAACGGAACAATAAGTTGTTGTTGTTTTTTTTGTTTGAATAGTTGTTTATGGAACGGAACAATAAGTTGTTGTTGTTTTTTTTGTTTGAATAGTTGTTTATGGAACGGAACAATAAGTTGTTGTTGTTTTTTTTGTTGAATAGTTGTTTATGGAACGGAACAATAAGTTGTTGTTGTTTTTTTTGTTTGAATAGTTTGTTTATGGAACGGACAATAAGTTGTTTGTTGTTTTTTTTGTTGAATAGTTGTTTATGGAACGGAACAATAAGTTGTTGTTGTTTTTTTTGTTTGAATAGTTGTTTATGGAACGGAACAATAAGTTGTTGTTGTTTTTTTTGTTTGAATAGTTGTTTATGGAACGGAACAATAAGTTGTTGTTGTTTTTTTTGTTTGAATAGTTGTTTATGGAACGGAACAATAAGTTGTTGTTGTTTTTTTTGTTTGAATAGTTGTTTATGGAACGGAACAATAAGTTGTTGTTGTTTTTTTTGTTTGAATAGTTGTTTATGGAACGGAACAATAAGTTGTTGTTGTTTTTTTTGTTTGAATAGTTGTTTATGGAACGGAACAATAAGTTGTTGTTGTTTTTTTGTTTGAATAGTTGTTTATGGAACGGAACAATAAGTTGTTGTTGTTTTTTTGTTTGAATAGTTGTTT